>JBBJLR010000001.1:19500642-19511886 GCA_037577145.1 Brachypetersius gabonensis | reverse complement strand
TGAAAAAATTCAAACCTATTGTGTGTTAGGGAAGTCTAAGGAGTAAAATGCATGCACTTATTTTGCAGGGAAAAATTGGGATTAAACGGGTTAAGGCCTCTGGTGTTCTTACAAATCCTGTATTCCACAACAGCATTGTACACGTTGTCATTTGTCCATTGCAATTTGTCAATGGCCATGTGTCTGTCTGGCTGGGGTGCTGATCCACAAATACATTCAATCAATTAAATTGTTATTCCCATTTAATCAAGCAGAATCATCATACATTAACATCAAATTGACACATTTCAGTGCAGTTCATTTGTCACACAAAAAGTGCCCTGGCCGTTCTGTCCCAGGACCTTCTGGCTGTGAGGAGCTGCATCAGTACAGTTTTCAGTTCCCATTTGTTTCTGTTCAGAAACATGTGCATCAAATCAGTAAATGTGATAAATGAACTAAGTACTGTTTTAATGGAGCCTTAGTGAAGCAAATGTCATTTGTCATATGCTATCATTTCAATGTAGACATACAGTATACATAGTACTGTAGTGTGTAATACAGTAGACAGTGGTAAAACCTCTTACTGTTGTGTTGGGAAAGAGATGGTGTAAATAATTCCTAAACTGCTCAAAAACATTAGAAACTTCTATAGATAAGCAAGCTGGGCACTTCAGAGGCTGAAACCTCTCACAACCTCTGTCATAAATTTAAATCTATTTGAATACACTGTATTTCACACTGAACATCATATATATTATATTATTTAAAAACGACAAATGTGGGAACATCAATGCAAATATATTCCAGTCTATTTACAATATAATCCACACATGCTTTGGACATTTCAATAGAATTCTTTAGATCACAATAAACATATTTTGTTCACTGAAGGTAGACTATTATTAGTAAATTTTTTACACAAACCAGTTATAGTGAATTCTTTTGAGATTTAAGGTTTGTAACCTCACTGGTTCATATTTGGCTCCCTGTTCCAGCAAGAGTCTCTAGTTTCAGCTCCACAGTACCTCTGCACCTTCAGAACTGCACACCTGTTCTCCAGCGTAGGTCTTTGACCTCCCAGCGCTTTACATGTTCCTTCTTGAGACCTTGCTTGTAACAGTAGGTCTTACTGATTCAGTGCCTATGGCCTTCATGGGTGGAACTACTTTCTATCCAAACCATACAACTGGAGATATTCCACACCAGGGCCTGGCAAATCAAATTTCATTGATGCAGAATTAAAAGCTCCTGCAATATGAATAGCGCTCCAAAGGCTTCTGAACTGCGTCTTAAATATTTAACTTAACTGCTCACAGAATAACTGAACTGAGACACACCTTTCTCTGGAAATAAACACAGCTCTAAGATGAATTAAGACCACACTTTAAATCCATTTGTTTCATTTTAACAATTGCAGATGTTCTACAGCTCCTTATGGCTTAATGTTTCTTGACAAAATGGTCAACTATATATTCAGGAGTTACTGAGATGCCCAGACCCTTCTGAAAGGTTTCAGACAGGAAGTGAGCTTTGTGCAATGGATGATTACTCTCTAAGAGCTCCTCTCTCTTGCATAAGTCTTTAACCACTGATCAGAAGTGGATGGGCCGCTCTGAAGGGGTGGGACAGCTGACACCCGTCTTGGGCATTGTGATGTAGGTTCTTTCCTTTTAGAACCTAAACCTGCTGTCAGGGTGCACTAGTCACCAATAGCTTGCGAGCATGCAGGCACGGTGCAGCCAATGGGCATCGAGCATCTGAGTATATAAAGCAAGGTCTGACATCTTGCAAAGTTGGGCAACCCCTACATTGGCTTTGGTGAACAGGATCTGATCCCAAGGACTGTTACCTCTTTCTCTCGAGCAGGTAATCACAAAAGGGTGGGAAGCGAGGAGCGTTGAAACATGAAATGTTCTTGCAAAAGAAACAAAGTTAAAGGGAATTTTTAGTGTTGAAATACTGTTGCGTTTAACGGTCATTTCATTATTAATGTTTTTTATGAAGATGTAATTGTTCGGAGCCTTCGGCAGATTTTATTTGAGTTTTCAAAAATGTTGCTGCCGGGCCACTTTATAATGTGGAACACAGAATAATGTGGAAATGTGAAAGAATTTAAGTGCACAGGCACAAATTCTGTACAGATTTAAGGCTGCAGAAATAGTTCAGTCTAAATCAGGAGAGTGAATGTAACTCTCTAAAAAGATCTGAGAACAGAATGAGGTGGTATTTCTGTCTGAGGCAGGAGGTGTGTGTGTGTGTGTGTGTGTGTGTGTGTGTGTGTGTGTGTGTGTGTGTGTGACACCTGTTGTGCAAGGTCAGCTGTTGTGTCAAAAGGGCACGACTGAAGGACTGATTTAGATTTCGGTTTCTCTTAAAAAGAGGATCCCTTTTTGAAACACAATATAGGTTATAGAACTGAGCAAAAAGGGTCTAATAGCCGATTATAGACTGATGACAGTTTGTGGGTTTAAAGCTTTGGTTTCTAAAATAAGTGGAATATTGTGCAATGCACTCATGAGGACAAATGGCTTTTGCCCAAGACCATTGTGAGTTCAGGTAAGAGAGTCTTTCGTCTGGAGTTCTAACTTTAGGGTGGGCATGCATGCGCACCACCCCCATGGAAATAAGAGAGGTGCTGGAGTTCAAGTGGCGTGGGGGTTTGGTGGGCCAGCTAAAAATATCTCGCGAAGCCCGATACATATAAGTATGCAGGCCCTGCCCGCTTCTCCTCATGCAGAAATATGAAGCGGTGGTTACAGTTAGCCGGGCAACTAGTAACTATGAGAGCAGTTGACATCAGTATGTCACCTATGACTGCCAGGAATAGCCCAGAGCTACTGTTAGCTCTGTTAACTGTTTGTATTCATGAAAAGATGTCCTACAATACGTTACCAGTCCTGTTCCCAAAAAGCAGAAGAGCTTTCAGCTTCTACTGGTCTAGCAGAGGAAAGAAAACGTAACGCCTCGTAACTTTAGCCTGCATTGTCTTCCTACAGATCATCTACAGTGCAATCATGACTAAGAACTGTCACAACGACTACAAGATGAAGTTCTCTCTGGAGGACGAGTACCCTGACCTCTCCCTGCACAACAACCACATGGCCAAGGTGCTGAACAAGGACATCTACAACAAGCTGAGGGGCAAGTCTACCCCAAGTGGCTTCACTGTGGATGACATCATTCAGACCGGTGTGGACAACCCTGGTAAGGGAACATCTCAGCAATGCTCCGTTACTATGCTTGGTGTCATCTTGCATATTAATGATTCAGTTAAGAAAGTTGTAATTTGTGGTTACTGAGCATGTTTCACAACCCAAACATCCACCTCCTCCTCATCCTTTCATAGGCCACCCCTTCATCATGACCGTCGGCTGTGTTGCTGGTGACGAGGAGTCCTATGAGGTCTTCAAGGACCTCCTTGACCCCATCATCTCCGACCGTCACGGTGGCTACAAGCCCACTGACAAGCACGCCACCGATCTGAACTGGGAGAACCTGAAGGCACGGAGAAGTTCTATCATCATTTCTTGTCTACATCAGAGGATGATAAAACGGTAGCTCTAATCATATTCGCCTTTTTCATGGCACAGGGTGGTGATGACCTTGACCCCAACTACGTCCTGAGCAGCCGTGTGCGTACTGGACGCAGCATCAAGGGATTCACCCTGCCCCCCCACAACAGCCGTGGCGAGCGCAGGGCTGTGGAGAAGCTGTCCATTGAGGGTGAGTCTTGGCCATGGAACTCTTAAGGGCCTGGATGTTTGTTTTCATAACTATAGAACGTGCACATATGTTCCATAGCTGCATGTTCTATATTTTCCAAGCATACATAAGCATATATCTTACATAAATACCACTGGCAGTCTTGGGTTTGAATCCCAGCACTGCCAGCTGCACCACTGAGGTACCCTTGGGCACACACTCCTAACTGGCTTCCATTGCTGGCAGCCCACTGCTTCACTCAGGCGAACAGGTTAAATGCAGAGGACTCGAGAAATTTCCTCAGGGATAATTGTAGTATATTAAATAAAATGTAAAAAAAATAAATAGTAGCTACTGAATGATTCATAGTGAGGACTTATCCAGCTCTGAATTTAGCCAGGCTTGCTTTACTTCGTTCCCCCTCTCGCAGCTCTGACCAGCCTGGATGGTGAGTTCAAGGGCAAGTACTACCCCCTGAAGGACATGACCGATAAAGAGCAGGAGCAGCTGATCGCTGACCACTTTCTGTTTGACAAGCCCGTCTCTCCCCTGCTGCTGGCCGCTGGCATGGCCCGGGACTGGCCCGACGCAAGAGGAATCTGGCACAACGACAACAAGACCTTCCTGGTCTGGGTGAACGAGGAGGACCATCTGCGTGTCATCTCCATGCAGCTGGGTGGCAACATGAAGGAGGTCTTCAAGAGGTTCTGCGTTGGTCTGCAGAAGGTAACAGCTCACATGGAGGTTTATATAAATTTAGAAGGTTTTGCAGTTAGGACATGGATTAGAATGCTATTCCATTTATTCTATCAGTAGAATCTCGATCTTTGGCCCTTGCTACTTGATTTCCAAACCACATACCTTTACTTTTAACAGATTGAGACGATCTTCAAGAAGCACAACCACGGATTCATGTGGAACGAGCATCTTGGTTTCATCCTCACCTGCCCCTCTAACCTGGGCACTGGGTTGCGCGGTGGTGTGCACGTCAAGCTGCCCAAGCTCAGCACACACGCCAAGTTCGAGGAGATCCTGAACAGACTCCGTCTGCAGAAGCGTGGCACAGGTATGCTCAAAACGGGCTGAAGTGATACTCAAATCAGCTTGGCATGGATACGCAACCCTCTCTGGAATCACTGGCCTTTGTCTGACCCCTTCTTTCATTGTCCTGCACAGGTGGTGTGGACACCGCTTCCGTCGGTGGTGTGTTCGACATCTCTAACGCTGACCGTCTGGGTTCCTCTGAGGTGCAGCAGGTGCAGCTGGTGGTCGATGGCGTGAAGCTCATGGTTGAGATGGAGAAGAAGCTGGAGAAGGGCGAGTCCATTGACAACATGATCCCTGCCCAGAAGTAAAGTGGAAGTCGTGCTTCTTTTTTGTATTTGTTCTTACGAGAAACCTCACCATCAAGCAGGAGAAATGTGATCATCTGACTTTTTCCAAGAGACTCTCCTCCCTGCTCCCCTCTTCCTTCCTTTCTCTTTCCTGTCGCCTTCCACTTCCTTCTTTCACCCTCCTTTTTACTGTCACCCCGACACCTTTCCCGCTCTTTCTGTAACATCCTGGGATCAAATCACCGCATAGCTGGGGAATCTCTGACTATGCTGTCTTCACCTACACTATTTTTTTTTGGTTGTACAAATTGAGTAAATAAAAAAAGCCCCATGTAACAATCAACCACATGTGTTATGCTTCTTGGTTCTAGCTCATGACATATAAGCAGATGTAATTGCACAAACGTAAATACAATAAAAATACAAGAAATAGTATCTGATAAAGTATATGTAGGGTTATGCTAATAGCAACTGAACTTTACAAAACCAACAAAAAAATTCATTGAATTCATTGGCATCACTACTATCGGTAAACACAAAGAGCACAAAAAAGCTTTAAACTCAGTGAGTTTATTGTTCTGTGTCACTTCAGACGTTCCCCTTTCCATACATTTATAGGCAAAAAATCTAAAACTTAAAAAAAAAACACTATTCAATCATAATTTACTTTTTTTTCTACACAATTATACATACTGAAGTAGTCAGTAAGCAGAAAAAAAATGGCATATGGTGATTTATCTCAGGAGAACATCATTGCTAATCCAAACCAATGAAGTTTTACTTGTCAAGACGTCGACAGGGTTGTACTTTTCCATGAGAAACTGCGTAAATGATGTGGATGGATTGCTGCTTGCTGATGGAGGGCGAAGAAACATGTGAACCAGAAATTAAACGCCTCTCTTTTGGTGGTGATGACTAAGGCAACTTCCTATTCTGGAGTCAATGTGCAAGACATTTGGCCAACAATGTGACATGAAGATATTATTTGACTGACAAAATCAAAGGAGGAAAAATTACTTACTGGAACATCTTTTTGGTTGATGCAAAGACTACTTAACATTACAAATGATTCATTATTTTTCCTGCCTGATGCTCACTGACATGTCCACACAGGATCCGAAAGAGTTTTTTATGCTTGTGTCTTTAGTAACTGTTCTCGTTTCGACGGTTGCCTGAATTTATACAGGAAAACCTGAGGTCCCGGACTCCTTCCTCACAGTTGGGAGGCTTTAATTGGTTACGTTAGTACTAATGTGGCGCACATGCAGGTTGCAAAATAAAATAAATATGGTTATCTATTTGCAGAAGTAATTGCTTATGGATTCTTTCTATGACCAGACAGCTTATACTACCATACCAAGTCATTAAAGTAGCAGGACGGTGGTCTCAGACTATTAAACAGAAGATGGTATTCAAGTTTACAGGTCCTGCCCCTTACATTACGAGGCATAAATATCTGAGATATCTGAGATCTCACAGATATCTGAACATGGCACACACAGCTGGAACTGAACTGGACTGAAATGAACTAAACGGAACTGAACCAAAATAAATTAAACTGAACTGAATCGAACTGTAATAAACGGAAATGAATTGAACTGACACCAAAACAAATCAGTGTAGATCAACAATGTGCAAATTAAATGTAGATTTTTCTGCCACATTCATATCAGAAAGACAGTTTTAGGACAAAAACTAGGCTGCAGAATCGGACACAGCAATGACTCCTTTATATTTAATTCACGAGGTTTTGGATCTCTTCCAGGTGACAGGTTGTGGTTCATAATAAAACTATTACATTTTCAATGTTCTGCAGATCATTCAATCAAGTCTTGGTGCACACACCTCTATAGATAGCCCTTGTGCCTTAATTAACCCAGAAGCGTGTTAATAGGAACAGTACAGCTGTAGTTATCCTTAATAAAGGATTTAATGAAGGATATCTGGTGGTCAGTCCATCTCTACAACACCCTCAAATCACTAAAACGATCCATTACACACAGTAATAATGACAGTGGTTTAAAGGGGCCTTTCGAGCTAAAAGTACAAACATTTACAACAAACAGTACTGAGAACATATCACAGGATAATTTGGCAGGTTTTAACAGCCTGACGCTGACGGAGCCGGATGCGCCGAGGCTATACCGACTTGCACATTCCAGGGTTTCATACACATTCTGCACTAACCGATTGTGCACAGTGCAGGGAGCTGTGGAGAGACGTTTTAGTCTTTAAGGTCATGATTTGCATTATCAAACAAGCGGTAAACTGCAGTCTTATGTCCATTTAATGGGGTCCTCTTTTGGCCATTTGACTGAGGCTTCTCACCAGAGTAATACTTACAAGAAAACAAAAAGAGAGAGAGTGTTTATCAGAGTGTTTTACAGGAGAAAAACAGTGTGTTGCATTTTGACTTGGCTCGACAGGTGGGTTGTACCATTTAAGGGGAAAATACATTTCCAAAGAGATGCTCACTCAACCCTAAAGTGCTACTGTCTGACAATGGAGGATGCATTACAGAGAACCACTGCTGAAACGCAGGTAAGAAAATAAACAAACAAACAAACAAAATAAACCTACTACGTTAGTGGCTCAGAAAAGCAACCGTTTCCTAACTTCAGCGAAGCTCTAGACAGATTCGATTTCCGTTAGACAGATGTAACCTGTAGTTAGGCAGCTTTTCACCTGGAAAAAAAATCGTTTATACAAAATACGCAGAAGAACCTACGGACTGCGGCTCTTCGGGACGTCTGTTTGAGAACCCATGAGTTCATGGTGATGCGAGCGTCATATGAAGTAAAAAAAAAAAAGGAGTTTTGCAACTGACTCTTTACTCTGGTAGGTGCAAATAAATGAAACTAAATAGCAGCTGTTTAAAAGAAAAGGGGTGGGGCCTGTGGTAGGTCTGGGGAAAAAAATGGAATAGAAAAAACAAAACACCCAGTAAAAGTTCAGCGAGGAAAAATGGAGTTCTCTCAGCAGGACGAGTGTGTGTGTGTGTGTGTGTGTGTGTGTGTGTGTGTCTGGCAGACACAAGGCCCTCCACATTTGGGTGTGTTTCAGAGTCTACTACAGAGTCTGTCTGGGCTGAGAGGAGGTGGGGGCAGGCTGTGACTTTGTGGGGCGGGAGTTCTCTCCTCACGGTGTAAAATGCGTCTGATGGAATTTTATAATGAAAAATTATTCATTCTATTTCCATTCACAGTTTTGTCAATTCTAATCATATATAGCTCTATTAATATCCAATAATATTCATCATCGATTCAAATTACCTTATATTATTATTGTATTATATGCATGCACTCATTATTTGGTTTTAAATAAAATGGGGTTAAAAAGTAAGTAACAAATCCTTCAGTCACATTTCTGAGTGCATTTTTGATGTAATTGTACCAATAAAACTGTAATAAAGTTTCCGATCAGAGCTTTCTGATGCGCTGCTTCTTATTCTGATTGATTGGTTTCTCCCGCCCCTCGCTCTGTCCCGCAGTCTCGTCCATCCCCTGCACCTCCTCCGCAGCCCTTAGAGCTCCAGCTCTTTAGACACTTTGGTGGCAATGTCCCGGAAGGCGAGCGGCGCCCCCCAGAGGCGTCTGAAGCGGACTCCGCTGGTCTCGGTGGGGCCAGCAGGCAGTTGGCAGACCTCAGCCTCGAAGGCCACTCTGGAGCCGGCGGCACCGTGCGTGCAGGACAGCAGGAAGGGTCCAGCCTGGTGCACCTGACAGCCGCAGCCCTGCGCCGCCTCCCGCAGGGCCAGCACCACCTCCGCAGGGTCCCGCGGGCTCCGCACTCTCACATCCCAGGCGCATCGGGGGGTCCGGGGCTCTGCCGCTTTTTGATACCCAGATAGATGGCGACTACAAGGTAGATGTGGGGGGAGGGGTCGGGATTTTGGAGGATGATGGAAGTGAAATGAAGGAGATAAAAGGGCGAGACGATGTATGCGGGCAAGTGAATGGATGCCGGGGTGGAGAGGGAAAGAAAGAACTGCATTAGAAGCTGCATAACAAAACAAAACATGACCTAAAGGTAAATTCCCTTATTGTTGCTGTCATATGAAAACCTCATTTTTTTTGTTTACACCAAAACATATAGCTGCCCTTTCCTTTGTTCATTCCATAATGAATGGACCTATAAAACCAATCCAAAATAATCTGTTATGACACTTTCACATAAATTTAACATACATTCAAGTTAAAAGCATTTTGTTCTAGTTTTAAAGGTATGAGATTTTGGTACAACAGCGACAATACGCTTCACCTTTCGGTAGAATTAGTTCTCCAGAGCATGCTGATGTCCAGTGAACACTTGCTACTGCTTAAATCATCATGACTAAACATCAGAATATGTGTCTCACTTTGCAGCTCAAGATACACTAACAAAATACTGAATATTTCATTTCTGTAACATTTATACTTACGAAAGTACAGCTTCACGATATTTCAAATGATAATAATGATGTAATAGATAAGTGACATAAGTGATAAGTACTTATTGCATATTTTAAATATAAAGCATTTGCAATGTATATCTGAAAACGCACACAGCATTTCCCACACACACACAAAAAGAAATTTCAGCCAGTTTACAAAAATGTTTAACAATCTTTGACTCCAATTCGGATGCTCAGGTCGGGGGAGAGCAAATCGACTACAATGTATATTCTGTTATTTACAAGATTTTATTAATCAAAGTAAAAAAATGAGAACAAGTAAAACAGTATTTTTGACTTTATATTCCTTATTGATTTGTATTGATCTGTTTGGTTGTTATGAGTAAGTAAAGTACAGGGTAAAATCTATAACAGTACAACAATATTAACATAATAACAGCCAGCCAGGCTACAGAACTAAACTAAAATGCTTTATTTTCTGTGCTCTTTGTGGCCCATACAGTCTGAAGAAATGGTTACATAATGCAGTTTTTCCCTGTTAGACTACATTCAGTTCTGGGGTTCACTCCTCTAACCGGGGGGGGCTGTAGTGTGACCTAACAGAGCCAAAAGGCCCAAATAGTTCAGTGGACAAACGGATACCTTTTAATCTTATTTCAGTAGAAATAAGCCAAAATATGGTCAAAGCTGACCTGAGAAACAGACATATTCATGAATGTCTTAGGATTTCTCTTACAAACCAAAGCATACTCCAGATCTGTGGAAAACACAGCACACACATCCTCACTTCACTGAAAACTATGATACTGATGGTCAGTATATCTGCATCACACCTCATATCCTTGTTGCTCATGCATTATGAGTGATTCACCTTCTCAAAAACTGTAAAGCTTGCACGCCAAACAAAATGCTCTTCTACTTCATTTGTGTATGGACACGATTACCTTCATGGGCGTCACGGACTCGTGTTCTCAGTCACACAGTACAGTACAGTAACAACAGGCATGTGGCAACATACGGATGAACATTACTGATCGAACTCGAGTGCACAGCATGTCCTTCAAACCATTCCGAGTTAATGGTAATGATTTTCTAGATGGGTTTCCAATGGATGTCCAATTTATGAGGTTTATATTTCAAGCAATATCCTCAACTAGGGGATACTGCTCTGTGAATCAAACACTGTTAGGGGTTAAAACAGGGCAGGACAGATGAAGGGAGGGAGGCTACTCTAAAATACGTCACCGTTAGTGCACACCACAAAACGTGCTCGCAGTAAGTAATGCTATATGTTTCGTCTCTGAACTAAATGGGGACCAAGCACGCATTAGAAGTTACCTGTTGTTTTTAACCTGATTTTTTGCTTCTGGGGCTTTGGAAAGGGGAGGGGAGAGAATCAGTTTGAATAGTTAGAGCCAATTTTACATATACAGCTTCCAGATAGTCTCAAAGTTACACTGTTACAAGTTTTTATTTTATACTTTAAACTGTTAAAATGTGTTCAGAAATCTGGTCCTTAAAGCTGTATTTTGTTATCGGTTCACACACTATCTGTAAAAGTGCTGGAAATTTTTACATTTGGAATATATAAACACACAATACTGTGCAAAAGTCTTAGGCACCTGAAAAAATTATGCTTAAAAGCAGTTTCCTGCTGGGCAGTGGTGTTAAGTTAGTGTTAAAACTCTTACACTACAACAAATACAAACTACATTAATACAGTAAACTACATTAATACAGTAAAAGGTGGTTTTCTGTGGTAAAGTGTTCTCTGAACCATTTCCAGACCTCTTTCCTCATGGAATCCCAGTTTTACCTGCAGCTCCATCAAAT
>JBBJLR010000001.1:19482332-19492438 GCA_037577145.1 Brachypetersius gabonensis | reverse complement strand
ACACACACACACACACACACACACACACACACACACACACACACACACACACACACACACACACACACACAGGCTCTAATGGAGTCTCAAATATTGAATCTTTTTGGACCCCCACGGTGAGGTCATCCTCTGCAAACCTAGGGCAGTATTTTCGGGCCCAGCTGAGAATGTTTGCACACAAATGTCTGAGTGCATTATATCATTCCACGCAATATTTTTCATCTCTGCAGAAAAACACGTCGCAATTAGCTATACTGCTCCAATTAAAGGAAATGCAAGATGACCAAAATTCATTCATTCTTAGTTACATTAGACTTGAAGCGCCATTGCAAAAGTAAAAAAGCTAGACTGTGCCACGAAACACATGCTGGTTGATGAAATACATCTGGTACAAAGAAAAACTTTTTACTTTGTACAAGTTTGCGTGTGCAAGCAGTTTTCTCTTAAAGGGTCCACTTCAACGACAGCTAAATCTTTTGTTTTTACATAAACAGTGTTAAAGTTTCAGAATGTACCTTTAATTCCATATACAGTAACCACCCGCTTTTATGCAGATCAGGAGTCGTGGAATCAGTCTTACGTGGATTTTTTCTGAGAACCTAACTGATGATTGTACACGGAAATCCCCACAATAACACAGAAACTGCAAATCCCCATAACAATATGTTGGTTTTTTTTACGGATTGTAGTTCTAAATTATTAAGAAAAATATAATTTACAAATTTTGTAACATAAATATAAATGTACATTTCTTCTTCTTCAGAATGCACAGATTGCCCCTGACTCAGAGACAGAAGGTTTGAAAGTAGCCAATCCGAGAATCTTATTTATTTCTGCTTGCTGCTGATTGGCTGCTGCAGTTTGATGCATCTGTGGCAGTGGCAGTCCAGAATGTCCTCTGTGGAGCGGTTTGAGTGTTTCTCTTGGTTTTCGTTTTGTTCTTCTTAAAGCCCTGTTTTTTTTAATTACTGTAAATTAAATTAAAAGAGGCTGTTGAGCTCAAGCGCTCTCCAGTGTCTGCTTTAACCGGTGGGTCACTACAATACGAATCCTACGAATTGTTGTATACATTTTACTGTATATTTATTACTAAATTACATTAATTTATTATTATATTTACCTGCTTATACCAAAGAAAACAATGGTGCATACTATGAATTACAGTGCAGTTTATACAGGGGTAACATCAGTATTTACTCAAGCACTGCAGAAGTTCAGTGTAAACTGTACAGTAGGAATACGGGTTTACCTTTACATTTTCATAACCAACTAAAACGAAATAAAAGTGTTTTTGGAGCATATTTGGAGGCAAATATTTTTTCACTCTTGAAACGTAGCTCAGCTTTTTAGAATAAGGCACCATGCAGCCAATTAGAATGCAGACCATTTATATTTATCAACATTAAAGATTAATTATGGCTGGGTTTGGTATGTAAACCCAGAAAGTGCCATAGGTGCATATGAGGGAAAAAACAATACATATATTGTCCCTATAAATAGTGAAAGAGTCTGTGTGAACTAACTTTTAAGGAAATAAATCACACATTTTGATGTGCAAGAATGTGCGTTTTGAAGAGTCTGCGTTAATGTATGCCTTCATCTTTCACTTTGCTAAGAGTGCTAGACCGACGGCGCAGTGCAGGAACTGCTGGGTCAGGCTGGCATCATGCCATCAACACCCACCGCAACCCAAACAGCCTGCCTCCTTCAAGGTCACATGACTACAGCATTCTTCTCACCCCAGAGACATGAAGAGAGAGAATGTAAGATAGCCAGAGAGATAGAGAGCGAGAGAGAGAGAGAGCGAGAGAGAATGACAAAGAGAATGAGAGAGAGACATATTGAGAGACAGAGAGAATGAGAGAGAGAGATAAAGAGAAAGACCGATTAAGAGACAGACAGACAGACAGAGAGAGAGAGAAAATGAGTGAGAATGAGAGAGAGAGAAAGACGGATTAACAGACAGACAGAGAGACAGACAGACAGACAGAGAGAGTGAAAATGAGAGAGACAGAGAGAGAGAGAGAGAGAATGAGAGAGAGAGAGAGTGAGAAAAAGACAGATTAAGAGACAGACAGAGACAGAGAGAGAGAAAGAATGAGTGAGAATGAGAGAGAGAGAGAAAGACAGATTAAGAGACAGACAGAGAGACAGAGAGAGAGACAGACAGACAGAGTGAAATGAGAGAGAAAGAGAGAGAGACTGAGAGAGAGAGAGGAAGAAAAAGAGAAAGAGAAAGGGAGCTAGCAAGACAACACCAACTGGGAAGTAGATGCCATCTGCCATCACTGAAACGCAGAGCATCATAAACCCAAACTCGAATAATTGTCTCTTTATCTACACAGCAGATCACAATACAGTAAACCCTTATTTTTACGTGGATCGGGACTAGCGGATCCAGTCACACACGGTTTTTTTTACCGAGATCGAAACTGATCGTTTTACGCGGAAATATTCAAAACAACGCGGAACATGCAAATATTCTCTGCTTTTTTTCGTGGCAATATGTTTTTTTTAAAACTTGGTACTTCTGGCTCCCCGTGCATGGACTTTAAATCTCTCTCTCTCTCTCTAGCGATCTCTCTCTGTCTCTCTCTGTCTCTCTCGCGATCTCTCTCGGTCTCTCTTACTCCCATTTACTCTCTTTCTCTCTCTCGCGCTCTCTGTGTCTCTCTCTCGTTCGTAACTTATCCATATTTAAACCTCGGGTTTACCTTTACATTTTCTTTAAGGGTAATGTTTTAATGAAATGTTTAAAGTGTTCTGGGAGCACATTTGGGGGCACATTTAGGGTTTACACTATTAGAATAGGCATTTTAAGGCATTTCTTTGACCAAAACACAACGCGGTTTTTCATTACACATGGGTGCTCGTGTAACGTAACCCCCGCGAATAACGAGGGGTTACTGTATTAGAAAGCATAACACATATAAAAACAAAATATATCACTGTTTATGATGTTCAAACAGATTTCATTTTGTTTTAAACTCAACTGTTGGTAACAGGTGGTCTCAGGCACCACCCAGAGTTACGCAGATAATCTGATATACAGCCATATGCAAACACAGCCCAGTCAAATGACATTTTACTATATATAAGTTAACATCCTCTTCAGGGTAGAAAATGTGGCATTTTTTGTTCCCCTTTTTTCTGCAACATATCAAAATGCATGCTTGCACTGACAAAACAACTAATTTAACATTTTACAGAACATTTATTCTATAAGTAATCACTGGCTAATAATGTCACAAAAATAAAAATTAATAGTCTCACTAATGGTCTTATATGTCAGTCAAGTTTCGGTCAAAAGAGGTGGTTCTTTGGCACAGTAATGACAAAAGACAACAGTAAACACTCTCACCTGTTCTCCTTGCCGTTCTGGAGTAAAGAGTGTCGATCAGTGCTGGAGCGGTCCGTACATACATATGTGTTTCTGCGGGTCATGGCACTTGCTGGAACATTGTTCTGAAAAAGTGGAGAGGAGGTAATGAGCTGAACGCAGCATGTGTGCACAAATCTGCCCACTACAATATAGTAAGAAAACCAAAGATACTGCTCTAGAAACAACTAAGACCACTGCAAAAATGTCCAGTTTTCAGTTGCAATTATTGAACTGAACAGCATTCCCTTCATTCTCCAGAACCACTGACAATATTTCTCATAATTTCCAAGTTAAATATTGTTCTTTAAAGCATAATTTGTGACATCAAAATAAGAGAAATGATGCAGCGTTTACTTATCTTTTCTTCACTCTTAAACAAAACGGCATTAATTACCTTTAACATGCTTCTAGTAGTGTTTTACCATCCAACTGGTCTCATTGTGAGAGGAGAGTGTTGATTACAGCAGAGTTTTTATACTTTTTCTCATTAAATAGGACTTGATTCAGATGGTCACTAATCAGAATGAGGTGCTTGTGTAGGAATTTAACAGATACTGGTATGGAATGGTTTCTTACTCATAGAGATGCTGATTTAAAAATAAATTGTAGTGGCCTCTTATTTTTTCCTGAGCTGTATATACGAAATCAGTTCTCATGGATTAAATAATAAAAAAAAAAATCTTCTGACGGAATAGATGACGGGGGTTTTTAACTGAGCATTAGCTCTTGCAGCACTTGTTGATGTGGCACTAAATGTTGGGGAATTATTTTCTCTTACTATGAAGTTTGGCATCTTAAACAAGCGTCGAGAAACAGCTCGCAGCTAGTAGCTACTCTGCAGCCGTCACTGTTTAAGAGAACTGCCGAAACCATAATGTTTATTTTTATTTTATTGCATCAATCTCATTATTAACCTTTAGTGCCCTCTGTTGACGGAAATCCGTCATAGCGACGGAGAACTTTAATCCATGAGTTCTTTACACGCTATTGTTGTTTTATACTGTCAAGTTCCTTGGATGTCCTTGCTCACACACTTGGGCAATAAACACGATCCTGATTCTGAATACCAAAAAGGTCATTAAATTGTTCATTACAATTATATACACAGCATTGAATCATCAGGTATATCTCGTGATTGTGACAGACTTCTTCTTAGGGATCTTGAGACAGGTTTTGCAATGTGCATACTCTTCCGACAAGGACATATCTTTCCTTTACCTTCAGCATTCTGTCTGCTTCTCTTTTCTACACGTATATACAGTAACTATTCACGCTCTCTCAACATCAGACTGCATAGGGAGTGTGCAAAAGAGTGTTCCTCACCGTGGTAACAGTGACATCCTTGCGGCGGTCAGGGATCTCAGACTTGTTGGGGTTGTTGGCTGTGCTAACCATGGGACTGGAGGGGGGAATACTACGGCTGCCCACCACACTGCAGCTGACTTTCCGCGTGGCCAGCCGCTCCTCCTTAATATCAGAGTCGCCTGCACTGGTGGGACTGCGTTTAGGGTGGGCTGTCGGCACCGCAGGACCACCTGAAACACAAAAACAGAATATTTTCATTTATTATCCCTGCATGAATACACCACAGCCTCAGTGTGAACTTCTTTATTTGAATTTAACCCACTGACGAAGTGAAGCAGGGGGCTGCCACGTTTGTGGGGATGGTACCTTGCTTAAGGGTACCTCAGTGGTGCCATTAGCAGTTGGGATTAGAACCCACAACCTTCTGATTGCACATACCCTAACCCCTATGCCATCCAGCTGCCCCAGAGATCCGCTAAGATTTACTTTGAAATGCTGCAAATCTTTGTCAAATAAAAGTCAAGTTTATTTATATAGCCCACTGTCAAACGCAAAGGTTAGAAAAATAATAGAAATATTAAGCATAAAAATAATAGGGAGTAAAAAAATTAACCAACAAACAAAAAACAAATAAATAAAAAAATAAATAGAAAATCAATAAATAATAATAAGGCAGTTGGGTAAAGACTGTAGCTGTAGTTCACTGCTATGTTTAATTTGGTCAAGAAATAATAAGACAGCACTAACTTTCTGCAGTTCAGTTAACGTTTTCCACAGTCCTTCATAATGTGCTCTAAACTTTACACTGAGAAGCTTGTCTCACCTTAATGAAGACATGGATTTGATTTGAGTGTATAGAGAGAAATGCCAAATGCCACTTTATAACCTTGAGGCTCCAGAGCATCTGCAGTGAATGAGTGAGTAAACTAGAGGCAGGTGACCGTGGTGCAGGTGAAGTGCAGACTTACAAAAGTCGCTGTGCCTCCGCTGGCGGTGGTATGTAGAGGCACTGCGTTGGGTCTTACTGTGGGTGGAGGCTGAGGCGGTGCTGGACGATGAGGTGGAAGAGTGTTTACTGGTACCATTGGTTATAGGACTGGGTCGTACTCGTGCTAGAGACAGACTACTGCTTGACCTGGACTCACTGCCATCCTGTGTAAGGAAAGATACAGGCAGACAGGAGAGGGCTGTATCACACACAGAGCCAGTTTTATAGTCTGAATTGAGCCTCAGATATTTCAGTATACCCACCTCGCTCTTTCGGCCCAGCAGGAGGTAGGTGGCAGTGATCTCATTGTACTTCTGAGTGGTCAGAGCTTCCCTGATCTCTTCACGAGAGTAACCCATTCCTATCATCACCTCTGCATTGAGGAACAAAGAACATGAAAAAAAACATTAAAAGATATACTGTAAAAAAAAAAAGAAAAGTGTCATGGTGGCCAAACCAGCTCCCATGGATCCATCACAGATCAGCTCCAACACAAATATGACATCCCTGATCAAGCTAATGAGGCAGAGATTAGAGCCGGTTTGGCCACTTCTATGGTAGGGAAGGTGGAGTGGAGAACATTATCTTTCACCTATTCGATCTGAGTCATTGTAGTTCTCCACAGGCTCCACATGAGGCTTCAGCTCATCGGCATCGTATCCAACATTCATCCACTTATCCTTCATGATTTGCTATGAAAGGCCAAGACAAACAAGGGCAAGTTACAAATGAAATGCAGAAATGCTTACAACAATCCAAATGAAACTCAACTGCAAAATAACGAGTGTAAAAATTCATTCATGAAATTCAACCAAAATGTTAGAATATATTATTATAATGTTCAACAAACTATGCTCTCGTTGTTTGCAAATTCTCTGTCTCTTTGTATCAAAAAAGTGTATTTCACTTCTGTATAAATAGCCCATTATAAATATTTATATACAGTAATCCCCCACATTTCGCAGGGGTTATGTTCCAAGAGCACCCGCGTATAGTGAAAAAACGTGTTGTGTTTAGGTAAAAAAATGCCTAAAAATGCCCATTTTTAAAGTGTAAACCCCAAATATCTTTTATAGTGCAAAACCCGCAAATCTGCTCCCAGAACACTTTAATATCATTTTAAACTCAGTTTATTGCACTACCCTTAAAGAAAATGTAATGGTAAACCCGTATTTGAGATACGCAACTCGGAAGGTCAACGAACAAAAGTATTGGGACACCATGGTGAGGTGAGCGGTTTTCGGGGAATAACCCCTGATCTACTGGGGCTAAAAATACAAATGTGGGCTCGTTGGAAAGGTCTCCTGAAGATCTACCAGACTGTGAAGTGTGAAGTGTCTGAGTGGCTTTTCTGCGTTATTGTGGGGATTTCAGCGTAAAACTATAATTCGGTTCTAAAAAAAATCTGTGTGTGACTGAATCCGCGACTCCTGATCCGTGTAAAACTGTGGGTTAACTCTATTCAGTATATTGTATTGTCTATTGTTTTAAAAATAGTTCTGAATCAAAGCAAAACAATCTAATTGAATCATTATGAAATCTGAGATTTTATAAAGCACTAAACCATAATTGCATGGAATCAACGCGAGGTCAGATTCGGACCCTTTGCTTGAAAGCAGAAGTGAAGAGTTGCCCAGAGTCCTCCTCACCTCTAGGGTGCAGCGCTTGGTGGGATTAAGCACTAGGAACCTGCGCAGGATGCCCTCGCAGTCAGTGGACATATAGAATGGCACTCGATATTTTCCTCTCAGCACCCGCTCACGCAGCTCCTAATGGAAGAAAAAAAACAAAGTCCAGCCTTCTTTTCACGACTCAATGTAACCGCCTGCCTCCACAAGTCCTTCAGGCACACAGACAATGAGAACACACTTGACCTACATTACGTTCAACACAACAGACAAAAGCAAAGCAGTTCCTGCGAGCCTACATATGCCTCAGAAATGCTCTGCATAGTCTGAAGGAAAAGAAAAACCAGTAAGTGGAAAATGCCCTGGAGTGCAGGCACTTTTTGAGCCATCGAAGCAGGCACAGATTTTAGTTTAAGCCAAACAAAAACAACTGGTTGACCAAATTGCTCTACACAAGCCATGGGCTATGATGGTCATCTCGTATACAGTACTGTGCAGAAGTCTTGGGCACCTGCAAAACAAGATTTATTGTTTCATACTAATATTACTAAATAGAATTAAACATAATAAAAAGAATTAATACAATTGTACTAACAGTAAATAGTGATTTAAAAGACAGTATATCAGTGGAAGCCTAGTAGTTTCCTTCAGAAACATGGTTTTACGTCATTAAATTAAATCAGCTATCAACTACTTTTTTTTACAAACAAAACTAAACTGTTTCTTTGTTTGTATGTTAACTTCGCTAGCAGACAGACACTTTATCACATGCTGAGAATACAAGCTTTAAAACATTTTCACAGACTTCTGCACAGCACTGTATGACTCCACATGATCAGTTACAGAAAAAATGACCAGAATAAGCAATAAGCAATGATAACCTTGAGGTTCTGCCCATCAAAGGGCAGTGAGCCGCTGACTAGCGTGTACAGAATGACCCCCAGACTCCAGATGTCAACCTCAGGCCCGTCATACTTCTTGCCCTGGAAGAGTTCGGGTGCAGCATAGGGGGGGCTCCCACAGAACGTGTCCAATTTGTTGCCCAGCGTGAACTCATTACTGAAGCCAAAGTCTGCGATCTTGATGTTGGAGTCGGCATCGAGCAGGAGGTTCTCCGCCTGTGAAGCCCGAGCAAAGAGAAGTAAAGAAGTAAAAGGTGATTAGAGAGACAGAACTAAAATGTGGTGCCTCTAACGCTGTCCAAGCGTTGGCCCTTTGATCACAAGTTTGATCTCTGGTGGAGCTGCAGCTACTTGTGGCCAAGTTACAAATGAAATGCAGCAATGCTTACAACAATCCAAATGAAACTCAACTGGAAAATATTGAGTGTAAAAATTAATTCACGTAATTCAACCAAAATGTTAGAATGCATAATAATGTTCAACAAACTATGCTCTCATTGTTTGCATATTCTCTGTCTTTTTGTATATTTCACTTCTGTACAAATAGCCCGTTATAAATATTTGTATACAGTAATCCCTCGCTTTTCGCAGGGGTTACGCTCCAAGAGCACCTAAGTATAGTGGAGAAAAAAAAACAACGTGTTTTTGTTAAAAATGCCTAAAAACACCTATTTTTATAGTGTAAACCCTAAATATGCCCCCAGATATGCTACAAGAACACTTTAATGTAATTTTAAACTCAGTTTAATGCATTACCCTTAAAGAAAATGTAAAGGTAAACCCGTATTCGCCTTAAATTTAAATTCCTTGTGGGAAAAAGTATTGGGACACTGCGGCGAGGTGAACGGTTTTCGGGGAATAACCCCTGATCTACTTGGGCTAAAAATACAAATGCGGGCTCGTTGGAAAGGTCTCCTGGAGATCTATTGAACTGTGTGCTGTCTCTAAGGTAAATAGAGACGCTGTGTGAAGTGGAGGCTTGACAGCAGCACTGATTCAGACCAAAAAGCTTGAAGTGTTTTGCTGTTCATGTATTTGCTTCCGTAGAGAAGTCGTTTTGGCACAGACAAAATTAAAACCATGTTCGTTACATATCAAAACTGCTAAATAACAGCATTATTAAAAGTGAAGTGTAAAGTAAAGCAGAAGTTGATACTTCTTTGGTTTAAACTCCAGAGCTGAACAATTCAAACATCAGAAATATTTACCATTACAGAAAAATATACACAACTAAAAGGCAACCGACTGACATAACCATAATCAATCAGGACTGCTATGACTACTTAGCAATCATATTCTGGCACAATAATATAGGAAAATGGGAGTTGCAGGATCAAGAGGGAAACACAATTATAATTGTAAATTATTATTGTAAACAATAATAACCTTCAGGTCCCGGTGAACAATGTTCTTCTGATGACAGTAGTGAACAGCTGACACAATCTGAAAGAAAGATCCAAACGCAGAAGAATATCAACATGCCATCCATTCATTTCACAGTGTAAACTTTTACATTTCCTACAAACAGTAAAGCATAGGAGCGAGGCTCTGGGGATTATGGCATCTCTCACCTGCCGAAATTTAGCTCGCGCCTCCTTTTCCTTCATTCTCCCATGGGCCACGAGGTAGTCAAACACTTCACCTGGTTCAGAGAGAGGACAGAGACAGAGAAAGAAAATCACAGAGGATTCGCATCAGGCTTCATCCTAAATTATCCTTGGGAAAGAACTACAGCCATGGAAAAAATAAGAGGCCACGTATTCCTTTTATTCTGTTCAAAATTTGCAGCAGTGTGTGTGTGTGTGTGTGTGTGTGTGTGTGTGTGTGTAAAACGCACAGGTTGCTATTCTTTTCTGAACTATTGCAGTGTGTGTGTGTGTGTGTGTAAAACGCACAAGTTG
>JBBJLR010000001.1:19437953-19453274 GCA_037577145.1 Brachypetersius gabonensis | reverse complement strand
CCTAGTCACGTCCCTGTTTCACGTCCCTGTTACACACAGGTTCGAAGACTCGTTCTCGCCCCCTACAGTGCAATTCGACTAGGTATATATCCGCGCTAAAGTATCAAGGTGAAGGTCATCATAGCTTGCGTAGCACAGACCCAGCTCCCAACCCAACTTTGTGAATAGATTAACGCCAATATTTTTTTAATCACCCGATAAGAGTCTCACATTAACGCAGAACGTTAACGCCGATAACGGCCCACCACTAATATATATATACCTGATATGGTAAAATGAGTCATAGTGACTCAAATATCATTGCAAAGATGAGAAAATAAGCTTTAAAATGATATCTTGGTCAAAGCTGTATCTTAAACGGTTTAAAGTTACAATCGTTTGAATCATGGTCTCGCAGCACAATTTTCCACCTGAAAAGCTGAGAAAATCACATTTAAATTATTTTGTCAGTTTTTTGGTGATATCTTTAACAATCTATAGCATTCAAGGAGATGCACCCAGTATTCAACAACAAAATTATACTACAGGCCTTTAGATACTTAAAAAAATACATTAAATCATACTGAAGCTTCAATTATTTCAAAATATTTATTAAATTTGTATCAAATAATTCATAGATTTGAGAGCTTCAACTCAACTTAGTCATTTAAGTACATATAAGACCAAAAAAGAAAAATCTATATGTTTGATATTTTCAACATAATCGGGCCGTATCTAAAAAAATAGAACGAAGACTTCCGACTCATTGCGGCAGAGATATATATATATATATATACTTAACGGCAACAATTATTTTATCACGCATTAATGCAGGTTTTTAATTCTTTTGTTTTGATGGTTTGTTGCTTTTTTGTGCTCCTGAGCTCTACACACAGCTCTACTCATAAACATATTCTGTGTCTATGGTTCTACATCTCGGCTGGTTTTCACGGGGATACTTTTGTCCATATTATAGTAACCCCACAGTTTTACGCGAATCAGGACTCGCCGATCCTGTCACATGCGGTTTTTTTTTGTTTGTTACCGGCGTTGTTTTTTCTTTGGAACGAAACCGATCGTTTTACACGGAAATCTTCAAAACAACGCAGAACCTTCTCTTGCAGAATATTCTCTCTCTCTCTCTCTTTGTCTCTGTGTCTCTCTCTCGTTAGAGACTTTTCCGTATTTAAACCTCGGGTTTATCTTTACGTTTTCTTTAAGGGAAATGTATTAAACTGGGTATTAAAATTGGGGGCATATTTAGGGTTTACACTATAAAAATAGGCATTTTAAGGCATTTTTTGAACAAAACACAACAATGCGGTTTTTCACTATACACGGGTGCTCTTGTAACGTACGGAGGATTACTGTATATGCGAATTACAGAAATATCTGAACTGCAGTCGTGTGACTGTGTTAAAGGGAACACTGCTGTTAAAAAGCTCCTTCTTTGTTTATTGCAGTGTTTGTTCATATTGCAGTACTTTAAAAATAAAAGTGTGCAATACACTAGCTTTGAATTAATTATTTAATTTTGCATATGTATATATATATATATATATATATATATATCACATCAGTGTTTCAGTGGTACAGTTCCAAAGCCTTTTAAAATCTGTGCCATGATGCATACAACCTGTTCTGGTAGGTACTAACAGCCCAACAGTTAACTTTCAAATTTCTTTGAATAACTAAAAGGTTGTTCAAGTGACGTGACATTTCTGATGTGAGGTGAGCCCTCTGGGTGAAAGGTGTTAGTGCAGTTCAGAATAAAACGCAGTCCTTAAGTGGTTTAAAAATGTTTGCGGACCTGGTACGGTGGGCTGTCCATCCTACGGAACTTCTTGAAGTGCTCCTTGATGTGTGATACGATCTGCTCCAAGGCCTCTGTGTTGCTCAGCCATTTCCTTTTCACCAGTTTGTCAAAGAAAGGCTACAATAGTTAAGGGAGAAAACATGTATCAGCTGTGGCAAAATAACCACCAAGCGAACCTTTCTGCTCACGTTCAGGATGGGTGAATTTTCATATCTAGAATTCCTGAGACTGAAATGGACTTCCTGTCCAAAAAAACAAAAAACAACTCATAGGAAAATCTATTCTTAGCCAAAGACACGCACAAAAATATGAAAGCCCACCGGGCCTGGCACTGCCCAGCTCAACTGCGGGCACTGAACTTAATGAGTGGAGTTCGGCCAAAAACATCTTGTTCAAATGTGTTTGTCACAACAAGCTATTTTTGTGCTTCGCCCTGAACTGAACATGAGCCAACATCCCTGAGAACAAGCCACAAAGGAAACACTGATAAGAAATTCTTTATGTTCTTGGACGGAGGCTCCTGACCAACAGTGGCGTCACTCTCTGCACGGGTGTAAATTATTACTCATTCAATCCAAGCAAAAACGACTACTCCAGAAAAAACGTATTTTTAAATATTCCAAAAATTCCTTTTCTATTTATATTTGAATCAATAAATTCAAGAATACCAGCAGTCAGCAGATTTTGCGTGAGTGTGATAAGGGACACTTTCCATTGAAGTGTGGGCGTCCGTGTGTTTGTGTGATGAACTCACCCTGATGTGTTCAAACAGTCTGTCGTTCAGAACTCTCACACTCAGGTTTACGATCCTGTCCAGCGCGGTGTTGGCTCTACGGCTGGAATCCTCACTGATGGCAGGGTCACACCGTACACACCTCTCCACAAATCCTCTGTTCACAGTACACACACACACACACACATATTTTGAATTCAACAGATCAGACCATAAATAAACAAACAATGACCTTTGCACTAGAACTGCAAATTATTGTGGAAACATACCTGAACGGAGGACAACAGTTGGCCAAAGCGATAGTTTTGGCTTCATAACCGTCTTCGTTTTCCCCAAGTTCACTTGCAAGACCCTCGTGGAACATTTCTACCTTTCTTTGAAAGCTTTGGAATAAAAGATACAGAGGTTACGAAGACAGGCCACACTGAGTGTTATTCCCTCAATACTAATGAGTACAACTCATAATGTCATAATGGGCACTTAACGTCATTGAGCTGGAATGATTACAGCAGTCACTGCACACTTTATTAGAAACAACTTTGAGTTCGTATTAGCCTTTCTGTAGCTCCTAGTTGGGACCACATTCACTACGAAACACAATGTATTTAAAATGTGTTTAACCCTGCCTTAATTTACCCCTGAAAATACACCAATCTGAATTAAGTGGCCGTTAATTTGTGAAGCGATCCCTTTATTTTACCTTAAAAGTGGATTTAAGGCACGCGTGTGAAACCCTGAGTGTGAAACCCTATTAGTTCTATTATTTAAGGGGCAATTTTTAAAAAGTAAGAGGAAAATTCAGTAGTTTTACAACTTAATTAGCCTTAATCTGTGCACGTTTTCCCTTCATTTTCCTTCATTCAGGGGAAATGAAGGTCAAAATGAAGGTAATTTTTAAGAGGTTTGGTTTCGTAGTGATGACTACTGTCTGGATACATGTATCTAATTCAAAGCAACTCTCTGTGTCTGACACACTCTGTCATGTAAGTGTTACTGTTGTGTTGAGAAAAGTTCCATCCAAATATCTGGGCAACAGATACTGATCAATCATGACTGGGCTACAGGAGGTCTGACAAACTGAACATGACAACAGACCTGTGACTTATGATCTCAGAAAGTGTTCAGTCAAATATAACTGTACAGTAATCCCCTGCGTTACATTCCAAGAGCAGCCGCGTATCGTGAAAATCTGCTTTGTTGTGTTTTGGTATAGTTTTGGTTATTTTTATAGTGTAAATCCTAAATATGCCCCCAAATATGCTGCCAGAACACTTTAATTTCTGACTTATTTCAACTCAGGTTAATGCATTACCCTTAAAGAAAATGTAAAGGTAAATAAATAATCAGAATCAGAACACTTTATTGCTTAAAAACTGGTTAGCATTAGTAGAGGGCTCCAATGGTTGCGGTAATTCAGTTGAGTTCTCAGAAAAAACCCCGAATGCTGATCCGTGTAAAACCGAGGGGTTACTGTGAACTCAACCTTTCAAAGCAACATGAATATATTTGAAATTGTCAACAACTGATTCTGTAATCTTTAGTACGAGCTATCCTTACAAGGCATCGTGTTGCGTTGATATTTTGATCATTCCTTTACAGTAAAGGTGTTTTTATTAAAGTGAAGGTGTTTTATTAAAAACGAATGGTAAAAAAAAATTCTCTAAAACTCACCTGTACAGAAAATCTGCGAGTCCGTTTAGGCTGCACTGAGCCACTCGCAGGCCCAGGTCCCGGTTCACTGCTGCAGATCTGTCAAGGTCCTCCTGCAACTTCTGTAACAAAAGATACACATTGCTTCCTAAGTACTTGAGAAGCATATCAACACAGACTAAATACTTCCTTTCAATATAATCCCAACAGATGTAGTAAGGAAGACTTTTAATTACTAACTTCACCAAGTCAGGTGTCGCCGAATTCACTGTTGGCCTGAACTGATTTTATGGTAGAGGTTTACATCTTTAAAATTAAATATTGCATGGAATTTTCCTTCAGCTACATGGAACACAAAGCTTTTGGCTATCAGTGTTTCAAAGGTGGCATGAGGGTTTTTCAGAGCGCTGAGTGATGTCCGGTTTGGCCACTAGAGGCCAGTGAAGAGTCTGCAAAAACAATGTGATGTAATGGAAACCGGGGCACAATGGAGAGCTTTCATTTATTTTGGCTCCAGAAAGAAACCTACTCTCTCGCTGCACGACACAGGGATGCTGTTCAAAATATCCCAGCTATGTCCTCACAATGAACTTAGTCTTTAAAATGAAAGACACCACTTAGTGGCGATTTAAACAACTAGCATGCACACCATACCTTTAAAATCAATGAAGCCTCGTTCAGCATTCCTAGACTAAAAGAAAGGCTGAATATATTTCTAGGGAAAAAAGGTGGAGCTGACCTGAATGACAGTCCGGGCCAGGGGCATCTGATATTCCTCAGTTTTCAGCGTCTCCATCCATCTCTTCTCCTCCTCATCCAACACCTGAGAAAGCTCGTTTGTTACTTTACCCTGGAGAAAAATAGAAATTCTATAAACAATAATACACTAATAAAATCAGAATATACTCTAAATCAATACTTATAAATAAAAAAAGGGGTGACATCTTTAAAATGGTGACAATTTGTGTCCAAAAATTACTTTTGTATTTTGTCCATTATTCAATTATTACCATTAGTATTAATGTGAAGTTAGATACGAATAATTTCAATAACAACTTTAAAGTACTTGTAATATTCAAGTTAAATGCAAGGTATGGGTATGAGTAACATATGGGCCTACATGCAGAAAGATCTTTAGTGTTTAGTGTTTTCTTTTACGGGAAATTGCCTAATCAGAGCATTAAATTCGTGACAAAATCTCCTAAAAATGTTCCGGAGATGCATCATACACCTCTGCTGGCGCCATACCGCCCCGGAAAAAAATAAGAGAACACTCCAATAATGTTCAGTTTCTCAGGTTTTATCTTTTATAGGTGCAAGTATTGAACTGAACAGCTTTTTTTGAAGAG
Source organism: Brachypetersius gabonensis (assembly GCA_037577145.1). NCBI lineage: Eukaryota > Metazoa > Chordata > Actinopteri > Characiformes > Alestidae > Brachypetersius > Brachypetersius gabonensis. Next base: position 19,447,747 of record JBBJLR010000001.1, on the reverse strand, counting down.
TTTTTGAAGAACCGCTGACAACATTTCTCCAAATTTCCAAATAAAAATATTGTTCTTCAAAGTACCATTTTAAAGGAAATGACAAAACACCAAAATAAGAGAAACTAGTGTTTACAGAACTCAAAAAAATAATTCAAAGTAAACTAATCTCTGGTTCTCTCTTAAACTAAATGGCAGTAATGAGCTTTGAGGAACTTCTAGTAGTGTTTAACCATCCAACTGGTCTCAGTGTGAGAGGAGAGAGTCGACTACAGCAGTGTTTTATACTTTTCCTCATTAAATAAGATGGGATTCAGCTGATCACTAATCAGTCCCTCATAAAGCAGAAGGAGGTGTTTGTGGAGGAGTTTAACTGCTATGGAATAGTAGTAAATTGCACACTACTCACAATAAATTGCAGTGGTCGGTTATTTTTTAAATACACCCACAAAAGCACCGGAAGACCTAAGATGAATTTAAATCCGAGCATCATCAAGGAATTCAGTGACTGAAAGACAGCAGGTATATCTCACTTGCTTCTGCTGTTGGGATTATTTTGTCTGCACTGTGGTCAGCGGACACAGAATCTCATACCTGCATGAACTCACATCCAAGTTGCATAATTAGCTAAGGGGGGAAAAGGCCTTGTTGTCAGACTGACTCCTATTGTGTGGTTCTCATTCTGGACAGGAAAACCGTGAGTTGACCTTGAGATGCCGCACTGTAATTGGCTGTGCAGGTCGCAACGACCAGTCATGGTTTGGACTGAACAGGAAGTGCTGTAGGTGCACCCTTTTCCGCCCGCGCCGATGAGGAACGCAGCACCAGGGAGTCGAGGACGGGGAGAAAGTTACGGGGCGACCTGTGGAGTCGAACCCTTACCCTGACCGAGTTGAGGCAGTCCAGCTCCAGCTTGTCCACAGTTTCTGCGGGCAGCAGCGGGCCGAGCTGAGAACGGTTGATGGGTGATGTTATGCTCACTGTTCCAAGGACGTCCCTGCAGCAACAACAGGAAGAGTCACTCAAACAGCCCGTCTGGACCTCAGTCGCACGGAAACATTGAAATATGATCGGATAGGCGTGGGAGTGTGCTTTATGACTCTTATCAACAGGAGGTTATCAATAAGCATATTTACTAAAACGACAACTGTACTCTGGGGCCATAACACAGATAGCAAGGGGGCTAGACCAAATAGCTCAATCGCCATGACAACCATTAAAGGAATACTTGAATTTCAAAAAAATGAATTTCGCTTTTTAGTATGTCACTTTTATAGCACGTCATGAATGTCATTTTTCAGGCCTGAATTGTGCTTCTTCTTTAATTTTGCACTAGAGCTACAAGGCTAATACACATCAGTAGTTAACGAGTAATGGCAAAGAGCACTGGTCAAAATTCACTGCCTGTTACATAGTCTCGAAATAACTTGCTCGTGTGGTTTCTGACACAGTATGACGTTCAGACTGAATGGACAAATATGGAAACTAAATTCGCTCCGTTGTGGCTGCTGCTACTGTTTTTATCTATGAAAGGTAGCTTTGTTGGTTTTTTCCCAACAAAGTGTTGGAAAAAAAAAAAAAGTATAATACAAATTCAGATGTCATACAACGTAATTTGCGGCAAGTATGTGATGACCTGCAGTTTGTGCAATACTACTCGCAAAGCATCACTTCTGGTTAGATTTGTAGCTCTATGTTCACAGTCTGTTGAAAGAAGGCAGAAGAACTGCGTCACCTGTTGTAGATGTTATAGAGCCAGTCGAGAAGAGAGTAGGTGTCAGTAATCTGCTGTTCTCCGTTAGTGATGGTCTGCAGGCGGCGGGTTATTGCCTGGTGGTAGCTCTGCACATACACCCCGAAGGCGTCGTACTCCTCGGGGTACATGGACACCACATTCCGGCGGGCAGCTCCCAGGTCCTCCACCATACGGCTTCTTAGCTTGTCCAGGTAAGCCGCCAGCTCACCTGCCTGTACGTTGTCATACTGGGGCAGATTTGCATCAGCAGCCTCTGTGACCGCCTCCTTCCAGCGCTTCTTCAACTCCCGAGGCCGCGGTCCTCCGTGGATGGCCCCCTCACTCATTGCCCAGTCCCGGTCAGCCTGCTCCTCTTGCTGGAGGACCTGCACCACCAGACTCAGGTTGGGTCCAGCAGTGGGACAGCGCAGAGACTCCCGGACCACGTCCCACAGCTCCTTCTGCAGCGCCTCATACAGCAGCTCCACGTCCTTGGCCTTGCGGCGGCTGCTGTCTTTACTGGGGCTGGTCAGATCCTCAGCAGCGTTGCCTCCTGCAGGTGGGGTGGACACCTCCATGCACTCCTGTTCCAGCTCCAGGATGTGGGTGTCTGCCAGGAATAAGTCTCGTTTGGTCACCAGCTGCAGGATCTCCAATACTAAAAATGCATGGAGCAAGGGGAGAAAGGAAAAAAAATGTTTTGTATAATGCATCAACCAGTTACTAGATATACGTGTCAGCCTTCTCAATGTAGAAGTACACCGAACAAGCACTGAACAAACCTGAATGAACTGATGAGACCTGATTTTAGATTAGGGTTATTACTTTTGGTTAACTGGGGCTCAGGGCTAAATCTGAGGAACAGAGTGTTTTTGGGAGTGATGCCATTAAAACAACACTATCGAGTCCCTCTTGAATCTTTCAATTATGATTAAAGAATACATGCTGAAAGGTTCTGTTGGGAACCAAAAGTGGTGTTATTACATTTGGTAAACCGCTGCCCGAGGCTCTGTGAATGAATGTGAGCGACAGTGTTCTTAGGAGTGATGCCATAAAAGAAACACTGTTGATTCCCTCTTGAAACTTTCAATTGTGTTTAAAAAATACATACTAAAAGGTTTTTGTCCCCAGAGGACCTGACCCATAGAAGAATCACTTCTGGTTCCCCGATAACTTTATCTTAGAGTATCCCCCGTCCTTCATGTGTTTCTGTTTCCCTGGAGCAACACGGCCACATCAACTCAGAAAGGGCTTATTGAGTGTTGAAGTTGCTTTGATTGCTTCAGATTACCTTCACTGTAGTAACAATTGTTCAGAAAGGTGCCCTAGTGGTGAGATGTTTAAGGAGCACTGAACATTCGATTCTAGAGGTGAACAGACATGCATCTGCCTTAGACTGTGTCACGAGCATGGTCTCCCATTTACTGAAACTAGAAAAAAAACCCTAAAGGGTAAAGGCAGTATTTGGCTGACGCTCTTATCCAGAGCCACTTACAATCATTAGCTACAGGGACAGTCCCGCTGTAAAGTTTTAAGCGTCTTGCTCAGGGACACAACAGTAGAAAGTGGGGGTTTGAACCTGCAACTTTGTGGTTATGGGGTTCAGAGGCAAGTGTTTTACTCACTAGGCTACAACCACTACTACCAAAGAGCAAGTGTCCAGGAATTTTAATAAGACTGAGATTGGAGTCCTAAGTGGGTGCAAACTAAACACTAAAATGTACTCAGCATGGAGTTCTTCTGGGTGGTATTCCATGAAACAGGATTAAGGGAAAGTCTGACTTACTTTCCCTTACTTTCCCTTAAAGTAAGTCAGACTTTCCCTTAATCCTGTTTCATGGAATACCCCCCGGGAGCAGTGTTGGGAGCCACTCAAATATTTATTTTTTTAACAGATTTTGACTTATTTGCGATCGTGTAACTTTTAACATTTAATGGTTAAATCCAAGAGTTTCAGAAATCAGTAATTAGGCAGGATACCACGGCTCTGCTTATCTGCTGTGATCTTTTACTGTAACATCCTTTCCAAGTTCAGTTTTAAAACACACAGAGGCATCGGCTTCCCTGTTGTCTGACAATGTATTTGTTTGTCTTTGTCACTTTGGAACCAGTTCTGATGTCTGATTCCCACTCACAAGTCGTATCACTTTTCCTCTCCAGGTCTTGTTCTCGAACACATTGCTGGGGTTCAGAGCATCTCTGGAGGACAGTTGCTTTCATGCTCTTCCTAGCACTGCATTTCATCAGGGATCATACGGTGCCAGACATAAATCATTGGTGACTGTTGTTATAGGGAGGAAAACTATAAAAGTCTTTTCAAAGGAAGAATACTCTTTAATCAGTTTCGGTCAATGCTGATTTCATGATGTGTGTATATTCTGGACACATAATCAGATGACACATGTAACTGCAGCATGAAGCGTTTTGTTTTCATTGGTTGATATCCTTGGCTGCTTTTTATAAAATCATCTTTAATAGAATTTTTGAAGCCAAAAACAGATTCATTGAAAACAGATTCATTTAAAACTATCCAGAAATGCTTTTCCTTTAGGATGTACTTTTATTTGAAGAAATACTTAACAGTATGCTACAGTATTTCAGTTTTGTAAAAATCCATACACTCTGACAAGGCCAAGAATGACAGAGCCTCTGATGTGGTCAAATGAGAACATTTAACATTTGCAGTAAAGTTATGATGAAATCTGCCAGTTCCCACTGAGATCGCTGCTCACACCCATTACATCATGCCTGACCCTCACATTTGGAACAAGCTAATTTCTTAAAACAAGCAATTTGTTCTGATTGGTGATGACAGGACATGACCCAGTGAAAGGTTTCTCTCTGGCTTGATTCACAAGGAAAGACAAGAGGTAGCTGACGTTCTACGTATGTCTATTTTGGCCAATAAAATGCCTCTCCCTGACTTAAACCTCACAGGACAACCAATGAAAATGTTCTCACCTTTATAATATGGGTAAGCCATGACATTAGAATGATTAATGAGAAAAACTTTCACACCCCAGACCTTTCCTTTGGCTGGTTATAAAATTGTGTAATAAATAACTAACTTTCAAGGTGGGGCATGTAAGAGTTCAATACAAACAAACCCCAACCACGTTTAATAGATCCAAAGAAATGATAAAGTACCGTCACAATTTTTTTCGTGGGGGTTACGTTCCAAGAGCACCCGCATACAGTGAAAAACTACCTAAAAATGGCAATTTTTATATACCCTAAATATACCCTAAGAACACTTTAATTTCATGTTAAAACTCAGTTTCATGGATTAACATTAAAAAAAATGTTAAGGTAAATAAATAATCAGAATCAGAATATTGCTTAAAAAAACATTAGCATTAGCAGTTAACAAAACAAACACTCGTACACAAATGAAACATTGAAATAACTCTCTACCCTCATGTTTAGACAGGGCACAGCTTACTAATACTAAATAAACTGAGATAACAGGGGGAAAAGTTTAAAAAACTAAAATATGAGGACAAGACACGGAGCAGTCATGCTACATGCTGCAGCAGCTTCTTCTTCTTCTTTTTATGGCGGTTGACAACTTTTCAGTGTATTACTGCCACCGCTGGACAGTTCGGTTCTCAGGAAAATCCGCATTAGACTGAATACACGAATGCTGATTCACGTAAAACTAAGGGGTTACTGTATATGTATTCATCTTTACAGACAATGTGCCATGAAATGTTCACATACAGTAAAAGTAAGCTTCATCAAATAGTGTACAAACAAAAAAATGACAGACATGCTTAGATGGATAGATGTGCATCCACATACATAAAGTGCCTAAACTCCCAAACACAGGTTATCATGCTAGAGACCCATGCTAGAGTCTTTTCAGAGGGAGGTAAATGACAGGTTAATAAGGGGAATGCGTGTCTGCATATGACTTCATTTAATTGCGTATGACTGCCACACGCATAATATAACGCACCAGATTCCACAAAACTCCTGCTGTAACTCTTATGCAATCTCTTTGTTCAGAAACACACAGGGGTGCCTGATTAAATAGCATTCCCGTCGTACCTCTGGGAGCCTGGAAACGATGTCATTTCCTTTCTTGCTTCTAAATCAGTTAGAACTAAAAGACCTTTTAGGAGCAGGGAAGGACATGAATGACTAGTTTTCACCAGGGGTGTGTGTGGTATTGGACACTGATATATTATTGTCATTTGAAAAATTGCTATTCCATTCTAACTCTTTAAAATAGAATGAGTATTAAACGAAAACTCATTTAAAACAATCTAAATAACGGATCGAAATAAAAAAGATGTTAAAAAGATGTTCAGAATTTTAAATGAAAGCAAAATTATTTTGTCAAACTTTTCTTAAAATTGTGTCGAATTTGATTACCGGACTAAAGGCAGAACTGATTTCCACAGTTAAGAAGCATAAAAGCAGAGCGAGGACTCTGCAAGTTTGTAGAAGAACAGTACCTGCAGATCATGTGGCGGGATTTACAGAAAGACATTCTTGGAAAGGACATTTCGTCAGTAATAATGTGACATTTTCCATGAAATTATAAGAATAATTACAATATCTGATTTAGCTCCATCATAGTTATACACAGTTCAATATGGTTACTTTTTCCAGGAATTCCATTTTAGTGCATTTCTTGTTTTCCAAAGCGACTTCCAATCCCTAATTACAGGGGGCAGTCTCCCTGGAGCAACTTGGGGTTAAGGGTGTTGCTCAATAACCCTTTGGTGTTGTGCTGAAGGTAGGATTCGAACCCATGACCTCTTGGTCTAGAGGCAAGTATCCTACCCACTACGCCACCACCATTCCACTATACAAGGAGTATAGCATTTACATGTGTCTGAAGGAGAGTCACAGATCAGCTGTGAAAACAAACAGTTCTGTGTAACGTTTCTGCTCTGACGTACAGGGCTGCTAACATGACTGAGCTGCCCATCCATTTCCTTTTAAGCAGAAAGGATGTGTGGGAGCTCGGCTGGCGCCCAGCTTATTCATCCCTGTCCCATTCAAGGGAAAAGCGTGTGCAGCCATGCCACCACAGACTGTCCCTTTCCCTCCTCGCATCATAACGACCAGAGTCGCTTTGCCATCCCATCGGAAGGAGATCTAAATATATAATACAATACACGCCTGCCGCTATCACCAGGAGGACGAGGAGGACTTGGAAAAAAAGAGTGTGCGCCCTGTTCTTGTGTCAAAACCCAAGAGCCACTTCCTCTGGTAGGCCTCTCCACCCAAGGACAGAACGTCACTGAGGAGGTGGTGTAGGATTTGAATGGGTATCAGTTTGAACTTAGACCTGCTTCTCTCCCTGACAGCCTGCCACTAAGCAGAAACCTGTGAAGTATGCCCTTGAAACCACATTGTGTCTTAATTGCCAGATGTTGAGAGCTGCTCTAAGTTCTCATGATTTTTTCTAGAGTCATTAAAATGGGGATCACCGCCAAGCATTGGGAGGGAAGCTTAGTTATACGCAAGACAAGAACACTAGGCCTTTGTTTCCAACAGCACTTGCCCTCGCTGTAGTTTGCGTTCTGGATGTGCAGCCCTTCCTGCCGTATATTTATCCATAAATGTCGTTAATGTAAAGGTTACGACCATCACTTCAAATCAGTGCACTGAGTATTTCCACATGTGTAAAATGATACACAGTCAGTTTTTTATTTCTCCTGACTGTAATGTTAATATATTTATATATTTATGTGCATATACACTAAATAGACAAAAGTATTGGGTCGCCTGACCATTACACCAACAGGGACTTTAATGATATTCAAATGCATTGCATTTATGCACAATATCTCATGTGCAGTCTAACTATGTGCAACACTATGTGGCGTCTTTACTCAATATTATGTTTTATTACTTTATATTAATACTGCTTCTTTACTAAGTGCAATAACGTACTCCAAACTACCATTTGTGCCGGTAGATTTCACTCTGCTGTGTTACTTATATATAGTATTAATATCTGGCATATCTGTCCACAGCATAGTGTATTTTCATACTGAGTTTTCTTTCTATTGTATGTTTACATTTGTATTTTATTTAAAGTTTATTTTGTATATTGTTCTTGTTTCTGTGTCTATGATAGTCTTTACATGAGCAGTTTCCTTCAGAATCAATAAAGTTTTCTGATTCTGATAGACTTTAATATGGAGCTTTTTTATTGCTAAAACAGGTTCCACTCTTCTTGGAAGGTTTTCCACAAGAGTTTGGAGTTTCTGTGGGAATCTGTGCCCATTCATTCTGTCAGGCACTGATGTTGGACGGGAAGGTCTGGATCACAATCTCCGTTCCAGTTCATTCCAAAGGTGCTGGTTTGGGATGAGGTCAGGGCTCTGTGTGGACCTAGTTCTTCCACACCGAACTCCAGCCATGTCTTTATGGACCTTGCTTTGTGCACTGGGGCACACTCCATAATGTTGGAAGCATGCCATTGTCAAAACTGTTCTCATATCCTGAACCCCAACCCTGAAAAACAGGTCTGTCCCAATACTTTTGTCCATAAAGTGTGTGTATGCATGCATTCATTTTCATAAAGAAATTTCAATGCATCATTTTTTAACGGCAGGGGACTGTGGGAAAACTATGATTTTGGAATTAGCATTATAAGGGTGGAGTACCACAACCAACTCCATGGTAAAGTAATGACTAAGCAGGATATCCACTAACATGGCTCAAGCACCTGCATAATCAACATCACTGTCAGCTGCCATTCTGTCACTATAGAGAGGATTATGCAGAGTTTCTGGGCTGGAGCTAGTATAGGATCCCCTTACATTCTGGCCCAGGATTTCTCCCTATTAACCCCATGTGGCACAAATTATTCAACTTAACTTCAATACTCTGCTCTATCCCTGTTTCACTACCTGTTCAGCGGGTATACAGAAGGACTCAAAGGGCTTTAGGAAAACAGACCTTCGACACTCTCCCCATTCTTTTACACTCGCCCCATGTTCCCGTTTTTATCAAATGCATGTGGGGGTGGATAAATATTTTTCTTCAAAAGTTAGCAAAGGAGTGCTGGGTTTCTTTTCATCACCCCCCTGTCCCGAAAGCCCCCACAGACACAGCTGGGTCAAATATGCTTGGCTGTGGTATTCAGTGTCCCTTGTCCTAATACTGAGACCCTGCCTTAAGAAATTGTGTGTATTTTGTTTTATTTGTGTGTGTGTTTTTTTATTATTATTATTATTATTATTATTATTATTATTATTATTAAACATACAGTGTTTACTCTTCTTTCTCCAGGTAATTTTGTGACGGTCCCTTAAGCAGACTTGGAAGCAAACGTAGTGGAATTGAAGTTTCATTTTAAATAAGAACATGATGTTAACGCAGTTTAGTAGCATGATGCCATCTTTAACTCTTCCGCAAAAGTAAATAAATCTATTAAGAAGGAACGTACCAGAGATGGTCTTCAAAAAAAGTTGATTCCTGGCCTGCCTTGAATTTTTAAGATCATATAATCTTTGAGTTTAATCTAATCCGTGCAGTTGATTATCACAGACACAAAGCGAGCCTCTCTTTGACACGATTTGTTAAGGTGTGTAACTTAGCTAGCAGTAACTTGGCTAAAAGTTGGTGTTGATTTAAGTATAGCTTTGCAGTTATTAAGTACAGCTGTGGACTACTTTAAGCACTGATGTATGTCGCTCTAGGTAAGAGCGTCTGCTAAACGCCGTGAACATAAACGTAAACGTAGACAATTTCTGGCCCAGCCATTGAGCAGGTGCTGAAACAACAACTGGTAGCCTAGTGGTTAGGGCATTTGTCCTGCGATCAGAAAGTCGTGGGTTCGATTCCCAAGACCGCTAGGCACCTCTGAGGTACTCTGAGCAAGGTACCGTCCCCACACTCTGCTCCCCGGGCGCCGTGGTCATGGCTGCCCCCTGCTTCACTTAGTGAATGGGTTAAATGCAGAGGTGGAATTTCATGCTGTTCACACTATGTGCTGTGGTGTGTTCATGTATGATATAATGGTCACTTTTCTTGCCGCAGGTTGACCAGATCTCTAGAACATGCAGATACCTTCTCTACAACATCAGAAGAATTTGACCCTTCCTCACCACAA
>JBBJLR010000001.1:19400690-19417019 GCA_037577145.1 Brachypetersius gabonensis | reverse complement strand
AGGACACGTGTGGGTTCACTGATTGTGTTGGATGATAAATAAAATCACTATATTTGCAGTACAGACATTGTAAGCCCTGGTTCCTGTCACCACCACTGCAAAAAAAATCTAAAGTACTGAATAATTAAAGGTTTCAAGAGATTAAAACTTAGCAGTTACAATTATTGCTGATGATGGTGTAATTCAGTACTATTCTTCAGTAAGGGTGTACTGAATGCGTTTGACCACCAAAGCACGGTTGGTTTGACTAGTGTGAGTGCTCTGAATCGGGCGCGGTTGGTCTAGCCGTCCCTGGCCTGCTGGGAAGTGATGAGCCAGAGCACGGTTCAGTTGGACTCGGGCGCGGTTCGCATGTTGTGTGAGCTCTAACCGTGCTGGAGCACGGATCAGGATGCGTGACGTCACGTTTTTGCGACACTCCAAAACCATTTTTCGTGCCACAAAAGCGACAGACCTGTTTAGCAACAGGCTGTAAGAGGGCTGTGGACCAAACGAATCAAAATTACTATCAACAAAGTAACCAGAGCCAACGACTTCAGTGAGAGAACGGTGCTCTTACTGTTTATCCTGAAAGCGTTGCACCATAATGACGTAAACGTGCTCCGGCACGAACGCTGAAACCCTATGAGAGTGCGGGTTGGGGGGAGGGGGCAGACAATCACACTCGGGCCCGGTTCACTGCAACCATGCCTAGTGTGTACACCCCAAGTGGAGTATTTGTGCTGAAAATGCAGATTCTAACATTTCAAGCAATCTCATTGGTTCTTGTAAGTAGTAGAGGAGATTTACCAATAAAAAGGGACTTTCTTGTTTTGCTGAAATAATGTACAATTTTAACCATGTTTTGTTCATTCTTGAGAGAAAAACAATCAGAGAAAAAGGCAGACTTGAAGCCATAATATGGAATATTGATGTAACTCACGTGACTTAATGACAAATTTTCCATAGTTCTTCTAAGAGTTAAAATACACATTCTGTTCCCATCCAGAGTAGCTGGTTTTACTGTACAAGAAAAGAACAGATTGCATTGTTTTGTTTGCATTTCACTTCTACAAATCTATAGAAATGGGCCATGTGACTGGTGTGAGTGCACACCTCTGTTTGGTTTTACACTGCAGTTATGTTCCTGCCTCACTCCCACAGTAGCTCGCCACCCCAGGACTACTCCATTCAAAAGTAGGCCAAGTGCAATTTCTGTTGGAGGCCTTTTAGCAAATCATTCATGGAAGGTAAATCCTTTCTTTCTCTCTCTCTCTCTCTCTCAGCAGTTCAGCATGACATGCTGGACAACTACCAGTTGAAACCTAGACATAGTATTTACACGACTCAGCACATTTCCATCCAGAAATTCTAGGTATCGAGAAGAACAACTCAGCAAAGCTGCAGATCTACGCTTTGATGCCAAAACAAAGACAACTCTCTGTGGTAGAGTGGAGCTGGGAATCGTAAGAAGAGTAGAACTGTACGAAACTGCAGCCATCAGGGGGATAAAACTCACATCTGCAGTTTTGGAATACGTGCAGCCAATGGGAAACCATAAAGCTGAATGTTGTTAAACATCTCTGTAGCTCACGTCAACAAGGTCGTTTTATGGTGATTGTAACTAACGAAAAGATCCCAAACTGTGATCAAAATCCCTGCTTCCACTCAAGGAACCCACAAATACAGGGAATTATTGTGGCCTACAGGCTTACAGCCAGCAAAAACATGAGTGCGGAGATATTCTTGGGTGGATGATGTTGAATGAAAATGACATAACTGTAAAAGTTCATGGTGTAAAAAGAAAAAAAAACCCCAGTTTTTAAACGTTTCTCCTGCATGTTGGAATAAGCCCAAGTACACTTTCTCTGTTCCCTCCTGAGGCTTGATGTGTGAACTATGCAACAACAAAGCTCTACAGATCTGAAGTTAAGTGCATGCATGCAATTAAAAAAAAACACACAAGACATTGTTACATGTGTTCTACACCTTCACCATTAAAATTGCACCACAGAGTTACATTTACATCTCAGCTTTCTGAAACGGTGTTGGTTGAATATAGAGTCTTACTATTACTACTTTTACTATTATTTGTATTTCACACAAAATCATTTAATGAAGAAATGTACAACTGATCACTAGAACTTATTGGAATGGATTTTTAAGCTCTTTTTTTTTTTAAATGCAGTGCAGTTTTAATGTAATGTGGAGAAGTGGTTGTTGGTAGGCTATTATAAGGAGGTCAGTGAGAGCCATGGGGAACTGGCTGTGGAGGGTGGTTTTTAACAATTCTGAACCTAATGCCACCACAGAAAGGTCAGTCTGAGCAAGATCCAAGCAGTATCCCCTACTGGGGTGTCTGTGACCTTTCTTTCAACCCAAATGCTACTCAAACGCTCTCCACCGAAAACATGTGATCGCAAGTTCATGACACATCCATGTTCCTTACACACATGCTGACTGGTCTAACCAAGCTGATATACTGAACTGATTTTTTGTACTGATATACAGTAACCCCTCCGTTTTACGCAGATCAGCAGTCAGTCTAACGCAGTTATCTCAGTTTATTTAGTATTAGCAAGCTGTGCTCTGTCTAAACCTGCGGGTAGAGAGAGTTATTTCAACCTTTCTTTTGTGTACGAGTCTTTGCACGCTGCTAATGCTAACTGCTAATGCTAACTGCTAATGCTAACAATCTTTTAAGCGATAAGGTTTCTGATTCTGATTGCTTATTGACAGTTACGTTTTCTTTAAGGGTAATGCATTAAACTGAGTTTAAAATGAAATTACAGTGGTCTGGGAGTATATTCGGGGGCATATTTAGGGTTTTCACTATAAAAATAGGCATTTTTAGGCAAAACAACAGCGCGGTTTTGCACTATTCGCGAGGATTACTGTACTGGTATACTGAGGTTGGCACTGGTGCTGACATTATTAAATGGATCAGATATTGGTATTAGATATTACTAAGTACTAATCATCAGATATTGGTCAGTAATCAGTAATTAGTAGTGAAATTGTACCCTTTTATTAAATCAAATTATATATATTTAAAAATCTAACTCCTGAAAAGAAAAAAAAGGGTTAGGGTTATATTATGGTGTATTCATGCATGAATTCAATATTGTAGATTTTAATTTTGCTACTACAAGAAAGCAGATATTTTCTGTTCTGTTAATTGCATGATGTGTTTGCTTCGATTTAATATGTAAAGAATGTGCACTTACTAAAAGCTGAAATCACTTCATTACACAGGAATATATTTCATGCATCAGTGGTGTTTCTCTAATGAAAACAGATCAATATTAAGCCCATGGTGATCTGAATTCCATTCTTAAAGTGCGCACTTTCCCTCAGAAACAACTGCAGTAGATCCAATTCTGGGCAACGTTCACCTTCATTTGTGTAGCGATAGAAAAAACACAAAAGGAAATTCCACTTACATTTACGGCATTTATCAGACGCTTTTAGCCAAAGCGACTTCCAATCTCTAACTACAGGGGACAGTCTCCCTGGAGCAACTTGGGGTTAAGGGTCTTGCTCGAGGACCGCTTGGTGGTGTGCTGAAGGTAGGATTCGAACCCATGACCTCTTGGTCTAGAGGCAAGTATCCCACCCACTACGCCACCACCACCCGAATAAACAAACAATATATAACTCTTGCTGATCCATTCACTGTGCCTAGGACACACTGTGACTGCTCTGGTGGTTTACAGGAGTTAAAGGCAATTTAAGTTTTGAACGTACTACAGGTGCAGAGTCAACAACTTTTCCCCGAATGTCGATAAAACAAAAGAGGTGGTTGTTTACTTCAGAAGGGCGCAACATGACCACTCCTCGGCGGAGATCGTCCAGAGCACCAAGTTCCTTGGTATTCACAGCATGGAGTACCTACACATGGACCCTCAACACCAGCTCCATCACCAAGAAGGGCCAGCAGCATCTCTACATCCTGCAGAGATTGAGGACAGTGCACCCTCCACCTCCAATCCTCACCATGTTCTACAGAGGGACCATAGAGTATTCTCTGTAGCTGCATCACAGCCTGGTATGGGAGTTATAATGTTTCAGACCGCAAGACCCTGCAGAGGGTTGTGAGAACAGCTAAGAAGATCATTGGAGTCTCTCTCCCCTCTGTCACAGACATTTACTCACACACTGCATCCGCAAAGCCACCAGCATTGTGGATGACCCCACTCACCCCACACACACCCCACTCACCCCTCACACACTCTCTTCTCCCTCTCCCATCTGGTATAAGGCTCCGTAGTATACTGCCAGAATGGGGAACAGTCTCTTCCGTCAGACTCCACAACCGGAACTGCAACAAAAAACTGCCCCGCCCCACACACACACAAATACTCAGTATTTAAATAGCTGTGTAAATACCAATCATTTATCTGTGTCAGGAGCAGGAGTTAGTCCTTATAGTCTGATCCCACAGAAGTTAGTGTTGGATATTACAGAAGTTTGTCAGAATCATGGCCGCCATATAGCAAAGGGGAGACGTGCAGTTTTCAAAATCATTTTTTGTCCGCATCTTAAATTCGCATCAAAACTCCTCCTCCCAGACAACAGTCAACATGTAGAGAGCACCGCGTCCCCCCCACATTAAAATGCTTTCAGCCCCCATGGTCAGAACACCCAATGCACGGCAGCTTGCTGGGCCTGCGTAGCTACAGACCGTTCAGAGTACCCATGCAAACCCCTGTCCACAGCTAAAAATGCATACAATGGCATCCAAACTGGTCCATGGAGCAATGTGAGAGAGGCCTGGTCTGAGGAATCACATTTGCTTTTATATCATGCGGATTCCCAAGTGCATGTGCATCACTTACCTGGGGAAGAGATGGCACCAGGATGCACTATGGGAAGAAAGCAAGTCAGTGGAGGCAGATTGATACTCAAGGCAGTGTTCTGCTGGGAAACCTTGGGTCCTGCATTAATCTGATGTTAATCGGACATGAATCACCTACCTGCATATAAAGTGCATCCCTTCATGGCAACAGCATTCTCTACTGATAGTGACATTGTTCGGCAAGAAAATGCTAAATTGTTCAGGAATGATTTGAGGAACATGGTTGAAGGTGTTGTCTTGCCTTTCAAACTCCCCAGATCTCAATCTGATCAGTGTTTGTGGGATGTGCAGGACAAACTGGTCCGATCCATGGAGCCCCACCACACTTTACTTCAGCGTATAGATGTATTGCAGATACCAAAGCACACCTTCAGAGGTCTTGTGGAGTCGATGTCTCAACAGATCAGAGCTGTTTTGGTGGCACAAGGAGGATCTACACAATATTTGGCAGGTGATTTTAATCTTGTCGCGGATTGTTGTGTATTATAATATGCAGAATGTCTGACTGGTTTTGCTGCTGCGGGAGAGAGTGCGCTCTCTCTTCCTTCGTCTTGCAAGCATGAGTGTTGAGTGAATCACTCCATCCAGTTTAGCATCAGGGGATCCTCCAGGGCTGCGATTTAGTCCTCATTAGTTCCAGGCCAGTGGCTTGTGGTTAAAGCCGGTTTTTCTTTGCTCCGAGTTTGAGAGCTCCAGCTTTTTCTAGTTTCCTTCTTTTGAGAACAGCTGTGTTTCTGCATTAAATATCCTGCTCTTAAAACAACTTCTTTGCACATAAAGTACACGTTTAGACATATTTATGGGCGCCGAAATAACACTCAACATGCCAGCCGCTGCTTATAAGCTTTAACCAGTTTAATGTTCAAGTATTTTATTCATGCAGACCCTGAAACTAACTTAAGAGACTTCCAGACATCATGCCAGTAATTGAGATATTTTCTGTGTGTGCAGTATCCTATCAGACAGCATGCTGCCAATAATCTGGAGTGGAGAAATCAGCACTTCAAAGGCCTTCACACAAGCTCCGTCCAATCAGAGAGAAATGTCAAGTCCTTTGAGCGTCATCTCTTTTCAGATGCCTGTGAACTGTGACACTAAGCCACTTCATAGGAAAAGAGAAAAAGCTCCGGGTTGTTGAGCTCATCCTGAATATTTGAATTTGAATATTATATACACTCTCAAGAGTGCGTGTTATTTTTTAAACGATCTTTATGTCTGGTTTAGTAAATTACATTTTGTGTTACTTTTTAACACAACAATGTTCTACATGGTTTAAAAAGGATAGCATCCAGGTAAACTTTAAAACTAAAGGTACAAAACTGTGGACCTTGAACAAGTTTTAAAGGCATATTATATTTACTTTCCAGGGGAAACCTTTGATCATAAGTGATTAAAGTAGAAAAAGGCTGAATACACAGTACAGTACAGAGGCTGGGGTGAGAAAGCTTGAATGGAGGGTGTAAGAGAATGTAGTCGACCCCCAGAATTCGCTGGGGTTACGTTCCAAGAGCACCCACGAATTGCGAAAAAGCACAAATTTGTGACGTGGTCAAAAAATTCTGATAAATCCTAAATATCCCAAATACACTGCCAAAACACTTTAATTTCAATTTGAACTCAGCTTAACACATCTTAGGGTTTTAAGAAGAACAAAACGAAAAACATGAGAAACACTCAAGATGTGTCACAGAGCAGCAGCCAATCAGCATCAAGGAGAAATGAATAATGCTCTTGGATTGGCTCATTTTAAAGCCCCCGCCTCTGAATACAGTGGCATTTCACCATCCCAAGGTGAGGTTTCTTTGTGTTCTTTCAAAAAACGTTGAAATTTATGTGACTATTCATGTTACAAAATAAATAAATTAGTAGTTTATAATAATTTAGCACTAAATTATTTAGAAATAAAATGCATGAAAAATTATATATTGTAAAAGCAAACAAGGGGGTGGAAATACGTGGTTGCCGCGAATTTGCAGGGCTTTCTGCAAACAATTGTTAGTTCTAATAAAGAAATGTGCGAATGACTGAGGCTGTGAACCACAACTTCACAGTCGACTGCATACTGATCTGAAGCAAGGTACTGATGAATCTGCCTAAAAAGATTTAAGTTTGCTTTCAGTTTATGAGCAGGATATGGTCTGCTCCGATTCTTTACTTTGGGAGACTTATTTCTGGTAAATCTAACTCCAACTCGCTTATTTACTGGCAAGTCCAAAAGACGTGACAAAAACAATCAGGTTCAACAAACAGGTATAATCAAAAATAAATATGGTGAAAAAGTTACTTTCATGGTGTATGAAAGGAATCCTGGTTAGTACTGTGCAAACGTTATAGGCATCTGCAAAAACAATATTATTTTGTTTACTAATTATATTAACTAAATAACTAAAATGAATAAATATAAATAACATTATCCAGTAAATTGTGATGTTATGTTCATTGTGTTCCTTGCTGAAGTTCAGTATTGCTGTAGTTTCCATAAGAAACCTGGTTTGACTCCATCCGTCCTTCATTAAATTAAATCAGGAGCTTCTGATGGAGTTTTACAATCCAAACAACGGCTGGGGGAACCGAGAACCGAACCTGTGTTCTCCTCACCAGCTCACACAGTATTTTACAAACAAAACAAACCTTGATACTTTTTACCGCTTTCGTCTATGGTTGTGTCTAGGGCTGCACAATATATTGCAAATTTACCGTCATCGCGATATCAACATGCACAATAATCATATCGCAAAGGACTAACTGAACAGCAATAAACAGTGTTTTTCCAAAACTCTTCACCCAGAGCCACAGAGAAGAGCCACAGTTCTTCTGTGCTGCTGTTATAGATCGTTCCTTTTGCTATTTTTTTCTGGCTAAGATCTTACTATAATTTAAATTATGTTTACATTTATTTAAGATTTAAAATTATTAAAAAATAATTTTCTATTAGTTTCAAATGGTTCAAATGTTTTATGGGAGGCATTAAATGCTCTGTTTAAGTAAATTCTGTAGAAAACCCCATGTTCATTCATTTTTTTCTGCATAGACTAGTCAGCGTCTGGAGTCTGTTACCAGCTAATCCAAAGCAGAAAAACATTTACACCATAAAGGCTAAGTTTTTACTCACTTATCGCATTTGTTTTATTGCCATGGCAACACTATAACACAACATTATCGCATATCACAGGTTTTCCTAATATCGTGCAGCCCTAGTTGTATCTAATGTTAAGATTTTAAGATATTTTATCGCACGCTGAGAAAAATGGTGGAAGAGTTCAGCACAATACTATAAATCTGTATTATACTGTATCCCATGTTAAGTTGTGCCCCTTTCTTGGCTCCATATAGCAGTTAGTGTCATTGTATCACTGTGTGCCATTTACTGAAGATCTTACATTGCAGTCACTGTGCGACCTTGCTGCAGACCGTCTTTCTGCCAAAACACAACGTGTGAATATTTTAAAGCTGAGCCGAATGGCATATTCTCACACACACACACACACACACACACAGACACACACACAGACACACACACACACAGTCCATTTAGTGCTACTTCACCTCCTCTTTCCACTTGCCTGCCTTCTCTCTCATCCTGATCTTGCATACACAGCGTTTTATTAGCGGCGCTCTACAGGAGGGGCAATGTGCTTTTAAGCGTCCATTTTCACTTCAAATCCCCAGGAGATCGGGCAAAGCACACACAGACATTTGGTCAGTCAGACAGCCAGACAGACAGATGTCATATTCATCAGGACAACAGACTCTGCATGCGCTTTGTGTTGCATAGAAAAAACTGGTCCAATATGTGACCTAAACCAGTATTCAATTGACCAGCATGCTGTCTAGTAAGAACTAGATCAAATCTCACTGGGCTGCTCACATCAACATCTACAGGAATTGCTTCGAACGAAGCCCGCGGCGGAACACTTGTTATTGGTCTATGCTTAAAAGCCTAACTCCGTGAGAGTAATCCCCAATCAGGAACATCTGTAGCAACAGATTACAGTCTGATAGAATCTTTGCATCCTTTGTTTTTAACAGCCCACTTGATTTTAATGCTCAGGATGGGTTAGACAGCATCTGTTGAAATGCCATAATGAAAACTGTCACAAAGTTTCTCTCTCTAAAATGGCAACTCTATGTAAAGATTTGATGTAAAGCTGTTTTATTGAAAGTATTTGAATGCAAAGTTCAAATGAAGTAAAAATGGAAAGGGACATGCTTCAGCAGCAGTGATATCTGATAAAATCTAACGGAACAAAGACCTAATCTTTATCAGCCACACAGTCAGTAACTACAGACGACGTGTCCTTAGTGAAAGAAGAGAAATCCTGATGATGCGAAACAACTATAATGCGGTCTGGCGGGAAGGCGCCTCCGCATCTGCCCATTCCCTTCCATTATAAAGGAATTTCAACTATGTTTTCTTGTTGTTTATTTACTAATTACAGGCAAACAGAGCAAAATACGAGTGTGTTTTTCAAGTGTGTGATGCAGATGTGGCAGATAGATATTAGGTTAAAAACCGCTGGATTGTCCCTTTAAACCAGACTCATCATCCTGAGTATGTGGTTCATGGAGGCAGATGCTGGATTATAGTTAACCCAGTGTTACACTGCGAACAAACCTGAAGCAGAGCAATTCGCACTGATAATCTGGGCTTCTGATGAGTCGCTGATACAGCAGCAGAAGCCTAATGGCTCTGCTTAATGGGGCATGTGATGCTGGTTGTTTAGGCCGAGGGGAAGTGATGTTGCGGGACAGACGGGGGGTTGCTGACACACCAGGGCTTTCCTTTGTATGCTGCACTGACATATGGGGCCTTTAAATCCCCAGCCCCCATTGCCTTTAGTTATGAAGAACACCCCAGGAGGTGGAGATGGCATCAATCAATCCCAGGATCGTTAGCATCGAGACCTGGCCGTCCAGCTTCACTGTGGTCTGGCCTTTCGCTCTGCCAGGAAATGAAGGGGGATGTGGGAGAGATCTGGTTACAGCCTCACTGGGGTCCTTTCTTTCTTTAGCACTATATACTGTAGCAGCTCCTAAAAATAATGGGGTCATTTGGAGTGATGCTATGGAAGACCTATCTTCCCTGAAGGACATTTCGATGGATAGTTCTTTAAAGAACCATTTTTTTCTAGCAAATGAGGTATGAGAAAGTTTAAAGGACCTTGTTTAAAGAAAGATCATTCCTAATTAAAGACTTGACCTGCACGTTCATGTCAAGAAGTCTCATTTTTAGGAGCATACAAAAGGTTTCTTCTGGGTTCAGTACTGTAGCTGCAAATCTTGCATGGTGCTGAAGGGATGTGTATAATCTTTATGAATCTGTATCGCTGTGTATCTGCATCCATAGGTTTTGTCTCTAGAGCAGGTGTGGCTCAGCGGCTGTTATTGTTCTCCAGTGATTAGATTGTATCTTCCAGGTTGTGACCAATCCTGGCAGTGAGCTCTCTTTCATTAGATTGCAATAAATGATGCAGCTTGTTGGGAATACACACGAGCTCTGCTGGGTTTTTATTACATCCTTAATATGCAGCTGCTATAGGACAGGAACATATGGGACAACTGATATCATTCAAACTCGACACGTGATGCAATGACACGTTATAACAAATAATCAAGGACACGTTTAGATGCTGCACGAGTGGGAAATGCAGTTAAAAGGGTGTGTCCTGGCTGCATTGTCCAGCTACCTGCCATCCACATGGCTGGATGGTGAAGCAGTGCTGGTGGGCAGATTTACAGCACAGTGGGTGAGCGGACCATGTGGCAGGGAAGCAGCCATCGCAGCATTTGTCTCATCTTCTCATTCTGCTCTGCATAAATCTGGGCAACTCTAGCACCCTTGCTCTGAGCACTCGGCTCCTACTCTCTTGCAGTCTATATTTTCCTATCAAGTCAAAAAAGTGATAAATAGCTAGTTGGCATTAGTGTATGCACTGAGCCAATATACTGGACAATATCATTTCCAGTAGCCTATTTTGTAAAAAAAAAAAAACCCTAAATGATTTTTTTTTCTTCTTTTACAGTTCAAGTTTGACACCCAGTATCAGATAAAAGCTCCCATTTAGTTCCACTGATATAATGGACTGGTATTGGAACCGTGCAAGGATCGATATCAGCACATAAAAGGTGTAATCACTGCATCCCTTGCTGTTTCTACTATGTGTCCATGAAAGGACACATGCACACATCCTGCCTCACTGGAAACCAAGTAAATATACTGCTTTGGCATCAATACTGCTGTCCATGTAAGGAAGCGGGTGATCCAGCCACAGCCTGAGTTGTGTTTGAGAACACTGGTCCTGATTTTCTCACCAAAACACACTTTCCTTCCAAAAATACTCTGCCAGTGGAAACTCCTGGCTGTAAACTGCAAAATAAGGTTGCATTCCAGTTTTTAAGGCTTTGGTTTAAGGTAATAGGTCATGAGAGATAACCTCTGCACCAGACGTTCTTTTTTCTGCGAGATCTAGAGATACGAAACAGCTCTGTTCATCATCAGTCTGTCAAACTGGATCACTAACATAATCACCGAATTTCCATCAACACACAACCCACAGAAGCTAATTCTATAATAGACCTGGTGCAAGACTATAATGTAGGACTGAAGGATTGGGGGGGGGTCACAGTTCCCCATTTTCATTTTCATAACTTTGACATAAACTACGATTAAAATTACGATTTTCTTTACATTTTTGGTTTTTTAAACCCAGCACACCACTGTATTCACTTTTTTTCACTTTTCAACTTGATCAGTGATGTAAGGTTCCTCACATTTCTTGCTATAATGAGCGCATGCTTTAATAAAAAAGGCAAAAAACACTTATTCAAATAGGGGTTTTAACATAAAAATGGTTCATCTTTCTGTCTTACATTATAATGCGCTTCTATTTAGGATCTTTTTATTTATGATTGAATTTTTTGTACAATGACACAGCTAGGCAGGACCTTGGGGGGATACAGGTATTATGGGAAAGTGTTTTTTTTTTTCTTGTTTATCTGGCTCAGTCGTGCCCAAAAATTTTTAAAGCAGCTTATCCATCAACAATGTGATGGCTAGGGGCGGGACAGCTTGAGGGGGTATCTGAGTGCACTCTGAAAAATACTGGTTACTAACCGGCTTTGGGCAAAACCTTTAACTGACAAAGAACCTGGAGTTAGGCAGAGGCCCAAAATGCCTCGATCAACCCTTAATTCGCCATGACAGGAATAAATAATGGCAGCTTTTTATTTTTATGGACACATGAGCCAGTAAACCAGTGTTCGTCCTTATCAGCGATGAGAGGACTCACGCCCTTCTGGGTAAATGTGGTCATGTTCAAACGCTGCAAAATTAGATTACAAAACCAGACAAATTCCTTAATTAAACCTACCCAGGTAATAACAGCAGGGGCAATTACGGCCGGGTGCATTGCAATTAACAGGGAAGCTTTGTTTGTGGCAGTGTGTTGACATGTATCTTCATTCTCCTGTATTCCTTTTTTTTTTACCTTTTTACCTCGTACAACTTAATGACATCATAACAGACCACAGTGGAAAGGAAAGCAGGGGCGACTCCTTTAACAGTAGCCTACTTCTTTTCTATTGTGCGAGACACCTGCTTAACATTGTAGGCATGTTCATTTCCACGTGGATCATTCTGCGTGTTCACTCACCCACCCACACACACACACACACACACACACACACACACACACACAATGCGGTGTGATCCAGCTCTATATTAAACCATGATCATTCTGAGATCCAGCAGAACTGACTGATGCTCCTCCAGGTCTTTAAGGGTTAATTAAGGGTTAACATGAAATTGCTTAACGAAAAAAAAAAATAATATCCAGATAATAACTCACTCTGCCCAAGTAGAGTTCGTCCAGACCCGCATCAATCCACTTCTCCACGTCCAGGCGCCTCTGGAGCTCCTTCCTGTTGTATTTGACCGTAACCCGGGCCTGTCTCTTCTGCACGCTGAGCCCTGTCTCCCGGCCGGCCCCTCTGTTAGGAGAGTGCACTTTGCCGGTGTACCGTCTCCCGACCCGGTTCGCCGCCATGTCCCGCCGCGGTGTGGATGCTCGCGTGCAGACTGGGACGTTTGAGTAGTGCGCTGTCGGAGCACGAGGAGCCGAGACAGCTCCAGCAGAACCATCATCAGGTCCTAATGCCCCCGGTTTACTGCCCCAGCGAAGGGTGGAGCAACATGCAATAAGGTCTGTGTGCACGCGTGCGTAATGAGCAGTGTCGGTTTCGGTTACGCGCAGAATGGAGTCGGAAATTAAGAACGCATTTGCGCTGTGAAGACTGAAAACTGGTGCGCATTTTGCGTACCACTGACGTCTACCACGTATATCAATCCCTGTATATTACAATTTCTCCAAATGCGTTTTTAACAAGCAACGGCACTGACTGTGTATAAATGGAGCTGAAGCTACGTTTAGCTGGATACTGAAAGGGGTATTCAGTCAAGGGGGCAGTTTTTCGGCTGAACAGAATAGCAGGGAGAGGTCCTGCCATAGTACTGAGAGTAGTTTTAGTTGTTGCTGGTGTCTTGGAGCAAAGGATTTACACGTGTAGTATTATACAAGATTCTGAAGTGTTTACATCTGTTTTAAAGGCCCCGATCGTTGTAAAGGGAATTTTCACACAACCATCTAAGTTCCTCACTTTCTGAAATCAAAGCATTCAAATAAAGGAATTCTACTCTGTATCCAAACTGTGCACAAAGCTGGAAGCATGGCTTTGTCCAAAATGCCTTGATTTGCTGAAGCATTAAGACTGTCCTTCACTGGAAGTAAGGGGTCTATTGAGAACCCTGAAAAACAGGTGTGTCCTGATACTTTTGATTATATGCAGGTTTCATGTCTTTCATTCAGTATTGCCACATTAGCATTTCGTTAACATTTGAATTGTAAATGCTATCCAGCAATCAACCTGAACTGGAAATCAGATGCAGCTAGAGGAGCATTGTCCTGTATGTAAAGTGCAGTAAAGCTGAAATATGATAGGTTTCTCTGAAATATGAAATATGATAGGTTTTTATTTTTCTCTGCCTGCTGGTGCATGCTGATGTCTTCAAAGAGGCGTCCTTTACGCTTTGATCAAAGATAATGGGATGCAAGGTTTTTGATAGCATATGAATCATGTTAGGTGTAAGCAGGTAAAAATGAGGTATTTTATTAATATTAACGATATTAAACAGGGCTTTAAGACAAAAAAGCACTCCCACATGTTGCTTGAAGTGTGGCTGAGGGATGTACAAACCTGCCATCTACTGGTTGTAAAGTAGTTAAACTTGATCTATAAAATGGAAACAATATCCATTGATGCAGACGTCCCACATCACCTGTGCTGTGATTCTTGGTTTATATCCAAGGCGACTTTCATTCCCTACCTACAGGGGACAGTGTCCCTGGAGCAACTTGGGGTTAAGGGTCTTGCTCAGAGACCCAGTGGTGGTGCTGAAGGTAGGATTCGAACCCACGACCACGTCTTGATCTGGACGCAAGTATCCTACCCACTGAGCTACATCCACCCCCTCACTATCTTTTTTAAACATCTTTTCTCCAACACTAGCTTCGCTTTAAGCTATAATCAACTGACACAACTAAATACAAAACAAAAATAAAACTATATGTCCACAGTGACACAGTCTTTAGCAAGAACAATTAAATAATTAAAATGGTTGACCCTCCCCCCAAAAAAGAAGATTTAAATGGAAAAAAGTATAGTATGGATAATATTAAGGAGCTCATATCGTCTCATTTTTGAAAACAAGAGTTTAGTGTAATGCCTTTTTAAAGTTTGTCACAAAAACAGGACATTTACCTAAATCCAGCCAACAGTAGATGCTTTTCATCCATTTACTAGAAATATGTAAGGAGTGATTCAGTCTGTACTGATTTTTGAATAAGGCGAAATACAAAGCAACCAGAATTGAGGTCATTTACATTTACATATCAGTCTTAAAGCCACAGTGGCAAAAGCAGGCTGTTGGAACAAGGTCTTATGAAAATCAATCATACAGTGACACATAAAAGCACACAAAGTAGAATATGGGTCCTTTAAAAGAAATGGTTTATCTTTTGGCCTGAGAATCAGTGTCCTCTCTTTCGCCTCATCATTAGATGGACGTGGACATCCTAAATGTACAAATATCCTAAAAACAGACAGTTAGAGAACCTCCCAGAGCACACACACCGAGATCATCTCACACCTGCTCTAGCTCTATTAACTGCATCCAGTCTGCTGTCGCAGGTTCGCATCTCTTCACAGATGCTTCTGTACGACACAAAACCTCAGAAGAAAACTGACATCTATGGAAAGTGTGAACAGATGATGTCTGGGTACATAACCTGAGAAGATGAAGAAACAATATAAATAAAAAACCTAAAAATGTCTCAGCTCTAAAGAGGTCTTTCAGTTTTAGGGTGCACTTATCAGTACAGGGTGTGGGATCCTGCCAGTAACTGATGATATTGGATGAACTTGTGGGTTGAAGTTGTGTCTCAAATACGGCTGAAACTCAGCAGTCAGAGCTTTCAGCAGTCACTTAACAGGGTTAGTGATGATAAGATGACATAAAGATACTCAAAACTAATTCTAGACTTGAATTGTGGGCCTCAAACTGAGTTCAGGTGATACAATCCACCTTCCTCTTCAACTTAGAAAACAGAAGAGTTTTTCACCCTTTTGTTTTCCCACAACAAAAAAATATTCAGAAATAGATCTATTTGAATCTAACGGTACTTTAAAAAGTAGGTTCCATAGCGTCGCTGTTCTCATCTCTGCTTTATATGCAGAAGGTTCTGGGTTCTAGCCCCAGTGAACCAGTAATTATAGGATGCAGCTGGATGGCCTAGTGGATGCAGTCAGAGGGTGGTGGTTCAAATAGTGTCACCGCTGAAGTTCCCTTGATCCCCGGGGGCCTCGTTGGAAGCAGCCCACTGCTTCACTTGGTGAATTGTGGGTGGAAGTAGCTCTGTGGGTAGGATACTTGCTGCTGGACCAAGAGGTCATGGGTTCGAATCCTACCTTCAGCACCACCGGGTCCTTGAGCAAGACCCTTAACCCCAAGTCGCTCCAGGGAGACTGTCCCCTGTGGTTAGGGGATGCTTTGGACAAAAGCATCTGATAAATGCCATAAATGTAAATGAATGGGTTAAATGCAGAGGAAAGAGTTGTACTTGCGTGGCTATGCATGTAAATAAAGAATCTTCTTCTGAAAAGTAATTTAAAGGAGTATAAAGAACATCAGCCAAGCAGTGTTGGCTGGGTTTTTCTGACTCTCTTTGGTCAAATTTGATCAACAAGTATATAATTATACATTTATTCCTTTCTTTTAACCTCTTAATCCTTACCAGGGTTACGCAGAGTCTGTCTTGGGGTCTGTGGACGTGAGGCAGGGACTCACTCTCATTTGGGTCTCACACACACACACACACACACTCACACACACACACACACACACACACACACACACACACACACACACACACACACAC
>JBBJLR010000001.1:19351767-19400590 GCA_037577145.1 Brachypetersius gabonensis | reverse complement strand
TGTTAAATTCCTCCACAAACACCTCATTCTGCTTTATGAGGGACTGATCAGTGATCAGCTGAATCACATCTTATTTAGTGAGGAAAAGTATAAAAACACTGCTATAATCGACTCTCTCCTGTCACATACAGCCCCAGTCGGATGGTAAAACACTACTAGTTTGTCAAAGGTTAGCATTTTGTTTAAGAGTGAATGAGAAATTGAACAATGTTTTTATTTGGAAATGACGAGAAATATTGTCAGCTGTTCTTAAAAACGAAAGCAAAGCTGTTCAGTTATACTTGCATCTATAAAAGATAAAACCTGAGAATTTGGAAAGGCCAGGAATCAAGTGACGTCCTAGCAGCTAAAACAGGATCCCTGCTAATAACACTCTTGTTAGAATTTGATGTTACATTTGTATCATTTAGCGGCGACAGCTTTACTTTTTAAAACGGAATAATATGAGCTTATACTTTTCTTGTGTGTGTGTGTGTGTTTCTTTCTGATTCTGTGTGTGTGTGTGTGTGTGTGTGTGCAGGATCAGAGATCTTAGGGCTGCGTCCCAAACTGCATACAGTCACACTAAGTAGTGCGTAAAAGTTAATGTAATGGCACTCGATGTAAGACGCGTCCCGTGACGCGGGGTGAAGAGTGCAGGTGGAGAAGCGCACGCTCACGAGTTTGAGACAAAACAAGGCGAGGCATGACGTCAGGTCTGTGCAGGAGGAAGTAAGCTGGCCGCGGGGGTGAGAAAGGGAGTGAAGTCTTCACCTGTTGAGAGGCTCCACACCTAGCAGGACCTACGCAGCGCAGCACGTTTCTACCCCAGCCAGCCGAGGACATGGGCATGCACCTGCTCTTCCAGCTCCTCCTGTGTGTGAGCGCTGTTATGAGCCAAGACAACAGCTGTGTGTGGCACTCGGGCGAAGAGGTGAACCAAGGTCTGGACACGGACTCAATCGAAAAGGGCGCGACATACGCGGCGTCCCTGCCGGAGGTGCAGGACGACGGGCTCTGCAGGGACAGGTGCTGCGGGAGGTCGGACTGCCACCTGGCCCTGATCGGCACCCCGGCGGACGGACAGCCCCAGTGCTTTCTGGTCAACTGTCTGAAAAACGGCCAAGATGTTTGTACTCTGGTCCCGAGCACACAGTTCAGGTCCTACAGAAAGACCGGAGTCAAGATCGAGCCTCGCTCCCTCACCAACAACACCTCCACCTCCACCTCCACCTCCACCTCCTCCTCCTCCAACACGTCCGCAGGTAAACGCCAGGTCTTTGTTTAATAGATGAAAACCAAGCGCTTTTTTGGCCCATAGACAGTTGCCACTGCTATCAGAAAGCTGTGGGTACAAATCCTATGACTGCCAGTGGCACCACAGGAGTTACCTTTGAGTCCCCACACCCTGCTCCGCTGGGGCTGGGGGGCTGGGGGCCTGAGGGGCTGGGGGTGGGTTACATGCTGACAAAGTATTCACATGTTTCACACCGAGTGCTGTGGGCTGGTCACGCGAGTCTATAAGGGGCCACTTCACTTTATTTTTTACTTCAGACGTCATTTCTTATCGTGGAACACTACAGTGAAACCATTTCCTTGTTTCTCACAGGCTTTCAGTGCTTCCCTGTTAATAATTAAAGCCAGCTTTGGTGTCACAGCTGTTCCGGGTTCAGAACAGATGAGTAACCAAAAACATTCAGAAACTTCAAGCAAAGTGTGGGAACAAACACCGGTCATCATTCTCGCATTAATCCGACCCATTCATAGCTTTCCCTATTTTGTTTAATATGAGAAACCAGTATAAACACATTTCAGCATGTAGCTCAGGTTTCTTTAGTTTAGAAAGTTTCTCACATGCTTTCAGAAGGTCTGGTAAATATTTAATGGCAGTTTTTGGGGGGGGGCAGCTCTTCCTGTATAATGTTTCAGAACAGTTCAATAGCCAGAAAAAGTGTCCAAGCAAACAGTCTGGACTCCAGCATGTTTATTCTTCCAATAATGTGAACCATTCGTAGCTTCTCCTGCTTTGTTTAGTAGAAAGAACCAGTTTCTAGGTAATTCAGCGTTCAAAAATAGTGAAAATGTGGCATTTTTTAATGTTGGGTTGGTATTTATTACGTTAGAGGAAAGAAATCCTTACTAGTAAACATGCCACTCTTTTTAGTCTCTTGTAAAGGAAATGTAAGGGAAGAAAAACGCAGTGAAACTGCCGTAGGGTGTTATCAGCTCTAACAAATTCCTCTTTATTCCATTCTCCTCTAATATGTCCCAGTCTATTCCTTACCTGACCAGAAGGAAATACTGTGGACTAATACATATTATGGAAAACGTTGTCCTTCAAGGTTTATGTAGATTATCCCTCCACACTGTTCTGTGATAACAGAATCCACCCTTCTCAAACAACCCCCCCCACCCCCGCTGTCCCACCCACAGATATTACTGTTGCTGTACAGAGTAAGAAAGTTCAGCATGACTAAGCTGGAGATGCAGACTCAACCCAGATGATGATGTGGGTTGAGTCTGAATACAAAAATGCAGTGCAGCAACTCTTTTAATTTGTTGATCTTGTCCCTGCCTCTTTGTTTTTCCTCCCTCCCACTGAAATACTGGACAAACTGGACAAACTGGACAAACAACTCGCGATCATTAGTGGAATAACAGAAGCTGTGGACGCATGGCAGCAGGTGTAACGATCAAAGAAAGTAAAATAATTGACATCACATTGCAGTGAAACAGTTCTGACTCACAGAACAGACCAGCGGATGATTTATCCCTCCTTTAGGTCGCTTAACCTTTTCCCTGCGATTGAATGTGTATCAATAAGGACCACTCTGTAACTACTCCCCTACATCTGCCAGTTCATTTCATGGATTTTCTTGTAAAAAACGTATGTGAAACTTAAATACTGACCATCCAGGAAATCTTAAGAATAAGCTGCAACATAGTAGTAGTTGTGCTGAATGTTTTAACAGTAATTTTAGTATACAAATGTATTTAAAAAAAAAAAATTATATTCAAAATAGGTTGTCTGGTCACATCTAGAAGTGATTTGGTTCTGCATAAATAATTCAGTTCACTTTTATTGGTGATATGAAAAGTGTTGTTATTCTGGATATGTAGAGAAACTTAAGGCTTTTATTTATCGATTTAAATAATAAAATGGCTAACTTTCTGTACTTTTCCCTGTTTACTTTTTTCTGTCTCAGTTTGAGACCCATTGAGCCTGTTTTTGAGCAGTTTGATGACTGAGATCATGTTCCCAACTTTCCCAATTTTCCTTTATTGTCGACTGTCTTATGGCAGTCTGCTTCTTCCTCTGGGTCAGAAGTCACCAACCTTTTTGAAACTGAGAGCTACTCCACAGGTACTGAGCCGTACGAAGGGCTGTCAGTCTGATACACTAGAACAGAGTTGACCTAAACTTCACGTATGATCATGTTTTAAATGCTTTTTTAAATATATATAAACGCCAATGTGATTAAAGAAGAACAGCAACAGGATAAAATGCAATGTTAAACGCAGCTCACTGTTTTTAGAACTGGTCCATGGGCTACTCACGGGGTTCTTGGGGGCACCATGTTGGTGACCCCTGCTCTACGGCATGGACGGCATGGACTTTAAAGAAAGTCCATGCCGTGGCCCCGGGAGGAGATGTTTGGAATGGAATGATCCGTGATGGAAACCTGTTGGATTCTAATCTGTGTGTATTTCAGAATACTGCCGCTTCCAAAAAGTTGTCGGCTTTTGTCGGGCTGCCTTCCCCCGATTCTACTACGATGTCACCAACCAGACTTGTAAACCATTCGTCTACGGTGGCTGTGGGGGCAACAACAACAACTTCAACACACAGCAGGAATGTGAAGCAGCGTGTCAGGGTGTAACAGGTATATCTTTCAGTGTGTGGCTTTGAGTTCTGTCAGCTATGTTGTCCTCAGTATTGTCTTGTTGGATAACCCTTTATAAAAGTACTATCCCACATGGAGGTAGTGATTAGTTACTTGCAAAAAAAATGCTGAAATCCTGACTGTGAGTCCCAGAATTCTTCCCAGTTCAGTCCTGGTGACCCAACACTATACAGTTTTGTGCTCTGTTTCATCTAGTGCACCGGATTGAACTCTCTAGCAAGTCTCTTGTGGGCTGGGTCAGGTGTATAGAGTTGAGAAAACAAAGTGCAAGCCATGAGCTGGGATTGGGAACCCCTGCTATAATGGACAGATGTTTTATTGTCTAGTTAATGTGGGCTAAAAATTTGTAATATGAGCTAACACGCTAAACTGTATTTATACTTATACTTATTTTTGAAGAGCCGTTTATGCTTATGGTTTTTGTGGGTTGACTTCAATAATTTGAATACGTGAGGATTTCTATGTTGAGTCAGTATTTGGGAGCTCTTTTTTTTTTCAAGCAACAAAACTGTAGTATTATCATAATTTTACTGAAAAATATTAAATTAGTTTAGTTTAGCTGTTCACGTTAAACTGCACCTGAAGCTAAACGAGCAGCGATGCTTGAAATACCACGGCTGGAACTTAAAATTCACTCTAAATGAAAAAAAAAAAAAGTCCTCCAGTTATAATTTAGGAAGTTGTTTTAAGAGCATGACAAGTACTCAAATATGTGATATTCATTCGAGAACCACTTGTCCCTGGTGCTGGTGACAGTAAAACAGGTCAGGTTTAACATCAACTGCTGAAAGCTCCTCAGTCGCTGGTTTACTGCTGGATCCTGAAATTGTAATATATGAGTTTATGACTGTCGCAGTAAAAGTCTTGTGTATTTAGGTGTGTGTGCAGAGTACAAAGAGTAGATGGTGTGAAGGCCGACATTTGAGTTGTGTGTGTGTGTGTGTGTGTGTGTGGTAGCGAAAACAAAGGCCGTGGGGAGGGAGGCGGTAATTTGAGTAAGAAGACCACAAACCAGCAAAGGCAATTTCTTCCAAACAGGACACAGATCCAGCACCTGTGCTGTGGTCTGGTTGGGGTGGGGGTGTTTAGGGGTCACTGCTGCCCATATTTTAACAGTGTGGACATAAATACCCTTGAAATTGTGGTAAAATGTGGTTAGGGCTCGCTTTACGTCTGTGAATCCAGCGACTGGTTCAGTTTTATGGATGGAAAGTCAAGCCCTAGGACAATGAAAACTTGGACCTGTTCTCCTGCTTTGCGTAACACTTCTCTCACTCAGCCCAACAAAGGATTGTTCATCACCGTGAGGGACACTGGTTTCTCCTTACACCTGGCTGCTGAATAACCGGTTGGGTGACCTCTGCTGAGAGTAGATCATTTCCGTAAACAACCAAAAGAAGCAGCTTCTGACTGTGGCTTTTTTTTTTCTTGACTCTTTCCTGGATTATAAATTGAACTGAACCTGAACATTTTCAGTACGTTATCAAACCCAGTGGCATAAAACTAAGCTAATTTCTGTCTTTGCATTTGTGGGCGGGTCCATTCAGTCATGGTTCATGTAACATGTTCCTTGTGTGACTCATGCTTGTATTTCCCCACATTTGAAGACTTTTATTAAGTTCAGAAGACTTGAATTGCTGAATTGATAAGAAATTGACTCATTTTAGAGGTTTAGAATCTTTTAAAAACATTCTTTTAACCTTTTTGTGTCCTGTGTTTAGGTGATGTCATTGTTTTCACTCTTTCGCAATCTTCCCAAAAGCGCAGAATGGCTGGACCTGAGGTCAAAGGTAATACATCCTTATCATTAGAGTTAGGAGTGACTGATTAAAAAATTGATTGAATTAAAAAACGCAAAATACTTTGGAAAATGAATTGATTTTTATTAAATGTTTCAGTCAATGTAAAGTTGGTATAGAAACAGGTGGTATAGAAAAGAATCACTACATTAAAATTATTATTATTCTTGGAGCATTCCAGCACATGGCAGAGCTACCGAAAAGACGTAACTATGGGTGTCAAGGCACCGTCAAAAGATCTCAGGAATAATTAATGTGGAATAAGTCTGTAATTAATAAATGGAAAGTGTTTGGTACGTCTCTAGATCAGGCCGTCCCTCGAAACTGGATAATAGAGTGAGGCTGAAACTGGTCAGAGGCTTTCAAGAGGCCAATAGCAACTTTAAAGCAGATGCAGGAATTTGACGCAGTGTGGTCATTGTGTGGCAACCATATCACAAGAGCTTCACTATTGTGGCTTGTAGGGGAGGTTGCTAGAACAAAACGGCACTCCTCAAAAAAGCCACATTAGGTATCGAATGAGCTTTGCCAAAACGCACCTTGAAGATTTTCAGGCCAAGTGGATAAATGTGTGTCCAATGATACCCAAATCAAACTATTTGGCCTAAACACCAGCTGGTACATCTGATGGAAACCCAATTCAGCTGAATACCATACCTATAGTAAAACATGGTGGTGGCAGCATCCTGTTGTGGGTGTTTCTCTGCGGCAGAGACTGGAGCACTTGTGAAAATAGAAAGAGATGTGGGTGGGGCGAAATTTTTGAGGAAAACCTACTGCCCCCTGCCAGAAAGTTGTCCTTGGGAAGATGATTCACCTTCCAATATGCCAGTGACCCAAAGCACACTGCAAAACTGACCACGCAGTAGAAAATAGAAACTGGTGAATGTCATTGCGTAGCTTGGTCAGATATCAGACTTGAAAATCTGTGGAATGACACGAAGATTGTAGTCCACTAACATTCACCACCCACTTTGACCTTTGGGCTTGAACAGTTCTGTGAGGAAATATTTCACAGTCTAGATGTACAAAGTGGTTAGAGAAGCATCTCAACAGACACAAGGCAGCAGTTAAAGCAAATAGTGGTTCTACAAATTACAGACACAGGAGAGTGATCCTTTATCTCTGTTACTGTTTTTTTTTTTTTTTTTTTTGTATGGTTACTATCTTTCTGCACTTGGATGTTACAAGACGAGCTTTTATTTTATGTGTCTCTTTATTTAGGCTACAAAGTGACAAAATGTGAACATTTGAATGTTTTCTATACTGTATGTTCTGTTTGTGGAAACATGGAATTGTTTAGTGTTCTGATAAAACACCATATGTTCAGAAAAGCACATTTTGATGGAATTTAATGAGGTTTATTTGTTTATTTATGGATGTTAGGTCTGATGAAAGTATGTGATGGGCTAAATGATGTGTTTAGGATGAAATATGGAAGCATAGTCTTCTAAGAGACTTTCAGAATGCTGTTTGTCTTACTAGTAATTTCACACACTGGTAGCTCTGCAGTGTCTCCTTCGTCTCCAGGTATAATTTATTTTAGTGCCTTAATCTTTCATTCCATTGGTCCTTGAAAGTGTGATCTCTGTGTTTACTGGTGTGAAAATGAACATGCATAAGTTATAAACAGAGACTATAGACTATGGTCTCCATCATTTTGTACTGTATCACATCTCAAGAAGGTTCATATTATCCTTTTCTTTTTATTCCTGCTTCCTCAGATTCTTCTCCTAAGGATCTATCTGAAATGACGTCGAAGGAGTTTGCAGGTGCACGTTTTTTGCTTATTTTTTGCTAGTTACACCTGACATGCACAAAAAGGATCCCATTAGACTGCTTGTGATTTTTAATAGTAAAATAAAAGGACAAAATAGACTTTATATCTTTTATTACTTCTTTACGCAGTCAGTTTTTTTTTTTAACTACTCTTGGCCCTTAGACCTCTGGTGGTAACGTCACCTGACTGTTCTTTCCAGTGAAGTGTGAGGCTGAGCCACAGGTCGGGCCCTGCAGGGCCTCCGTACCGCGCTTCTACTACAAAAATGGCACCTGTAAGGGGTTCATTTATGGTGGATGCCGTGGCAACCAAAACAGCTACGCTTCAGAGGAGGAGTGCATGAAGACGTGCACAGGTCAGCTTCTCTCTGGCCTCTCTTTCTGTCACCGCTGGGTGTTCAGTTGCTCTGAGGAACCATCATTTACCTGCAGATTAAATATTTGTTTTTTCCTCTTTACTGTGCAGTGAAGATTGTGGATTCAAAGACTGAGGATGATCAAGACAGCAAAGACTACAAAGGTAACATGTACCTCCAGCACATAATCACAATCAGTGGGGGTCATTATTTATCAGTTAAAATTCATTACACATGTAAAAAGATATTAAGACCTACCTTTTCACTTTGACAGTAGCCTACTGTTTGACAGTTTACCGTATATGTTTGATTATGGTGATACTGATAATACTTATTCTGCTGCATCGTAAACTAGGGCTGCACGATATATCGCAAATTTACTTAATCGCGATATCAACATGCGCAGTATACATATCGTGAAAAAATATACATATCACATTTATTGACTGAACTGCAATAAATGGTGTTTTTCCACAGAGAAGAGGGCAAAAAAAATCACTGGGCAGTTTCTTCATCTTCTGTTATAGATTGTTCCTTTGGATATATTTTTCTGGCTAAGAATTTACTATAATTTAAAGCATGTTTGCATTTATTTAAGATTTAAAATTATTTTTTTTAAAAATCAGATTTTTTTCAACAGTGTTCAATGGTTCAAATGTTTTATGGGAGGCATTAAATGCCCTGTTTGAGTAAATTCTTTAAAAACAAAAACATGTTGGAATGGAAATATTGCATTTCATTTTTTCCTGCATGGACAAGTCAGCGTCTGGAGTCTTTATTACCAGCTAATCCAAAGCAGAAAAACATTAACACTATAAAGACTACGTTTTTACTTATTGCATGTGATATTGCCATGGCAACACTCAACAACATTAGCGCATATCGCATGTTTTCCTGATATCGTGCAGCCCTATCGTAAACCTAGTGTTTTTGTTTATATGCCAAAATTATGCGGGAACCTGAATATTACATCCACATGTGCTTTTTAAACATCTCATTATAAATAATGGGCACTAATCTGGGTTTTACTTTCTTTATTAACCTCACTTTGTGAACTGGGCCTTTTTTGGGCTGAAATAGGAAATTCGCTGCAAAATTGGAAGCACGCAAGACTAAACCATCAAATGCAGACCCAGATTATTTTTCTTGCTCCACCAAACCTTACATGTGACCGTAGTGCTTTACAATAACTGCCCTTGCTTTATATTTCACAATAAGGACAGCTTTAGCAGGGCAGACCTTCAACAAACTGACTTGTTGGAAAGGTGGTGTCTTTCGACAGTCACTGGGCTCTTCATTGCTTCCTAGACGGCTGCCGGTGTTTGTATGTGGAAATTGCTTGGCTTTATGCCTCATTTAGCATCCTGCTGTTAGCAATGGGTGTGCCTGAAATTGCCAAGTATATTTTCAGTCTGTTTAGTTTGTCTGTTTTCCAGTAAAATGTTTTGAAATGTATGAGACACTTTCCATGAAGTAGTACTGTCATACTTTTTTATTATTTGGATTTTTTTTTTTAGACCTCCAGTTACTTGATTAACTGTCAACATTAGAATTGTACAGATCTTGTGTATATATTTTTTTATGGATAGTTTGGATTTTTATAGTCAGTTAGACCTTTTTCTTTTTTTTTCTTCTTTTTTTAAATGTAGTTCGTTTTTTTGGATGACTTTATTAGGGTTGAGTACTCGCTGCTCCAGTGTCTACGTTGTGGCCTGTGTTTGGATATGTGTTTGGGTCACTCTGTTGGGTCCTACACAAGGCTGTGTATTAACATTTGTGTTACAAAAGCAGTATAATTTAATAAATAGTATGCCTTTATGATTATTTTACAAATGAAAATGAATGGAATTTTTTTTTTTCAAATAACGCACATCAAATAAGGTGCTACATGCAAAATAAGATAAATTACAGTGAGTTACTAATGTTTATGCCTCAACATTTTAGTACAGGTGTAGCAAGAGTACAGTAAACCCCCAGTTTTATGCGGATCAGGACTCACGGATCCAGTCACACACGATTATTTTTTTTGAAGAACGAAACGTTTCGTTCGATCGTTTTACGCGGAAATATTCAAAACAACGCGGAACCTGCAAATATTCTCCGTAGGTTTTTTTTTCGCTTTTTTCCGTTCTGGCTCTCTGTGCATGTCCGTCGGGACTTTAAACCTCTCGCGCTCTCTCTTACTCTCTCTGTCTCTGTCTCTCTCTGTCGCTCTCTCTTACTCCCTCTCGCGCTCTCTCTCTCTCTCGTTTTTTGTTCTGTTTAAAAATATGTATATGTACGTGTATATGTGCACGTAAATGTAGGTTGATGCAAATACATTTGAGGGGCCCCTTGAGCAATTATTCATACAATTGTCTCTCACACACACCACTATAGTCTCTGGTGGTGGTGTGTGTGAGAGAGTATAAATTATTTCTCAAAGGGGCCACTCCTAAATACATACATGTATGTGTTTGTGTAAATGTATGTGTGTGTGTGTTTGTGTAAATGTATATATGTGTTTGTGTAAATGTGTATATATATGTGTATGTTTGTGTAAATGTATATGTGTGTGTGTAAATGTATGTGTGTGTGTGTTTGTGTAAATGTATATATGTGTAAGTGTGTATGAATGTTTGTCTAAATGTATATGAATGTGTATGTGTTGTGCAGAGGCCTGCAGTCCCCCGGCTGACTCTGGACTGTGCCGTGCTTCTTTCCGAATGTTCTTCTTTGAGTCCAGCTCTCAGTCTTGCAAACCCTTCACATACGGTGGCTGCGGTGGCAACAAGAACCGCTACGACAGTGAGGAAGAATGCATGTCTAAGTGTTCTGGGAAAAGTGGTAAGTGGACATGTAGTTTAGAGTTTACACTCTTTATATGTAAAGATGCTGTTATCAAATGAAGCATACGATCTTACTATAAAACCTTTGAGTTTTACGTACTTGTTAAATAAGTGCTTAATCGATTTAAAATATTTTACACCGTATACAACTTTCTGTTCTTCGTAGTGTTTGCTTTTTTTCTGGACCAGTAATAATACAAAAATATATTACTCTCTCATCCAGAAACGTACTTCTGTGTAAAAGGAACATTAATTGATTTCACATATAAAAATGTACCTCAAATCTTTTTGAAAAGACGGTTTTGAAAGATGGTCATGGCTACTGAAAAACCACTGGAATGTATAACTGGAGTTTGTTGACTTGTTTGTTTTATGCTAATAAATGTTCATTCTTTGTGTAGGGAGCTTTGATGGGCATGGACACAGCTCACGCTCTCGCTGGACTCCAGGTAACACAAAGACCTCTAAATGAGCTCACCATTTTCACAGTATGGGTTAAAGATAAATAGAAATAAAGTAAATAGAAATGTCCCTCATCTGATGGCAGAAAATGCTAGCGAGGTTTTCAGAGATGGGGATTTTAATGCTTATTTATAAATAATTTTTATATTAGTATTTTTGTTAGAACATTGCATAAAGCACGTTTGAACTTTCTTCTCAAATGATCTGTTCAGACCTTTAAATCTTTAATTTACATTTATTTATATGCAGAATATATGTTGTTTAGAGTTTAAAGTTGAATGCTGTTTTTGCACAGGTAATATTTTATTTGCGAGTGTAAAATCTTTTAACTATTTGATCGTTTCAGGCCGACTGCAGCCAATACAAAGACAACAGAATCAACTTTTTTTTGTTTTCTTCTATCTGATTTAGTGACAGTATGTTAGAGCTGGGTAGCTGGAATGAAAACAATGGAAAGATTAGTTCTGTTTGGACCAAACTGAACCAATCTGTGGTGGTTGTAGCTCAGTCGGTAGAACGTTTGCCTGTGAACCCAATGACCACATCGAAGTTGTAGGTTTGAACCCCCATTTTCTACCATTGTGTCCTTGAGCAAAACACGTTACCCTAGTTGTTCCAGGGGGAGCTAATTAATGATTGTAGCTTTGGATAAGAGCATCAGCCAAATGCGGGTGTGGGAAGGATACTTACCTGAGCAAGACCCTTAACCCCGCGGGAGACTGTCCCCTGTAGTTAAGGAATGGAAGTCGCTTTGGATAAAAGCATCTGCTGAATGCCGTAAATGTAGTATTTCTGCTGTTTAAATACCTTCTTTATATCAGTGCATTTGACGTCGCTGTGTCATTCTACAGCTTGGGCTAGTTATAAATCAGCCTGGTTTCATTCCATTTATAACCTCTCCCTATCTCCTCTGTTTCTCCAGCTTTCTTCCTCATGGCGACTCTGGCCGTCATGTCGATAGTGCTGCTGGTGGGTCTGCTCGTGATCTCCTCTCGCCGCGCCAGACAGCAGCTGACCTTCACACTGGACGACAAGCAGGAGCTGCTGCCCGAGGAGTACCTTCCTGCAGATGAGCTGCCCAAACCAGTCATAAAGTAACTCCCTTCTAGCCACCCCCATTCCCCTCATCCCCCTGGCTGCTGAGCACCACTGTACACTCCTATACAGTCTAACGACTTACTGTTTTGGGGAAGACATTTAGGAGATGTTGGAGGAAAAAAATGCAATATTACAGACTACTTAGAGACCCTTGGAAATAATGTAATCTAGTAAGATTTCCTAAATAAATGACTGCAGGAAGTTGAATCAGATTCATAGAGCAGGAATAATTAAATTCTGGTTGGAACTGGCTATTGTCCCTTTAAAATACTTAGTACCTGTTGACTTTTGCAGATGTCCCATCTGATCAAATAAGGAGCTGGTACTACCAGGGTTGAGGAGTTAGCTCTTCTTCATGCAAGGGAGCATCATAGAAACTTTTCTTTGATTTCTTTACTGCTCACCTTTGTGAAGCAGTGACATTCATTCCTTTCCTGTGGCTGTGCATGCACTAAAATGTGAAATGTTTTCTTGTCTTCATAACTTATTTTTTCTTTTAATGGATAAATGATCAGTAATCTTTGTTTGAGAATCATATAAACGATGATCTATGTTTTAATGCTACACAATAAGAATTATTTTGTCTTGTAGATTTGACAGAAATATAGCTATGGCACACAGACAAGAACTTGTCTACATCTCCAGTGTAGACTGAACCAAGTGTAGAGCAAGCATGACATGTCAAGTTTGCTGGTAATCTGCACTGCATGCAATCTGAAGAATTAAAGTAATTTTTAAGAATGAAGTAAATACCTATTTATTATACTGAGATACAGCGATTTATACATATTTTAAAAAACTTTACACTGGTGGTTATTCTACACTTTTTACTTTTTTTTTTGTTGCAGCCTAAATTTTTGTTCTTGGTTTTGTCGGTGAGATGAATGTGGTGTTCCTACTGAAATGGGAAATGTCAGCTACTGTCTTTTTAAAAACTTTTTTACTCTACATTAAAGAGAATTTCTACAGGAATAAAGGAGTTGAGCCTTTATTTCATGTCTTGATGTAAGAATGTTGTTTGGAGTATGTTGTACATAAACACTGGGGAAAATTTAATGAGTATTTAACTCTCAAAACTACATAACAAATGTTCTCCCGATGTTTGACATTTGGGAGCTTTTTAATCTACTGTGTGTGTGTTTGTACATTTGATGCATGTTTTTATGTTTTGGTTGTCAGAACAGCAATAGAATAGAATTTGATAAACCTTTTGTTCAGAATAAATCCTCCTATGAACATTGAAAAGCTATAATACCTTTGCAAATATGGTTAAATGACACCTTTTGACCGTCACAGTCGTGAAGGGGGCCGGTGTCGCATACCCCCCAAAACATGAGTAGTTGCACCCCTGTGTACAAGTATGGAGTGAATTCACTAAACTTGGCTTGTTAGCTGTAATGGTTTGTTGTGCCACTAGGGGGCGCTGATGGTTAATGGAAAATCTTGACTCTGCCTGCAGAAACTAAACCGAGGTTTGAGGTTTGCATTGTTGTTTTATTGCACAGATTTCCTTATAGACCATCAGTTCCCCTTTAAATTTTAGCAAACGATTTTTACAGCTTGACTTCTCACAGATTCGGTCATGAGTGCAAAGCGAAGGGCCAAGAGTACAGTGCATAAACAATGCAGTTAAACTGGCCCCTTTGGATGAATCCCTTTAACACCTAGTAAAAAAAAAAACGTTTTAGGAACCGGCTCACTGCTCATTCAGTGTGTTCACAGTGAGCCGCAGCCACAGAGCCATCGCAGTAAAACTGACACCGACCAGGGGGCCTGATTTACAGTCATCTGTTTCATCCATAGCATAGTTTAAAAGTAAAGTTTGTGTGTGTGAGGGAGCCTGACACAGTGAACTGCTTGGCCCACTGGGTTTCTTCTTTGTCTCTGCAAGCTGAGACTCCTGAAATTAGGTCATAAAGACCAAACCATTAGCTCATTTCCCAGCCATGTCCAACCAGCCCCTCCACTCTCACAAAGTCGAGAGGCGAAGGAAACCCCGAAACAAAGAGCAAGTGAGAACGTTTGTGCTGGGCATTGTGCTTTTGTAACCTGCAATTTTAAAAACACAGGTGCCAAAACAGGCCCTTTGGAGTGAAGCCATATGAGAGCCAGTCAGCCTTTAAGTGGGTGTTTCTTTAAAGAAGCATTTTTGTAACCTTCACTTGAAGATAAGGGTTTATTTCCTGCACTTTTAAAAAGTAATGATGCCAAAGTCATTTTTTTGGAGCGATATCAAAGACACACTTCTCTGAAGGGCCTTCTGAGTTGAGTGTCAATCAAACAAACAAAATGCATCCATTACAAGGTTAAACTAAGTGGTTCTTCCATGTCATGGCTTTAAACACCTCTTTTTGCATATTTATTTGTAAAAAAAAAACAAAAAACAGATTGAAATAAGAGATTAATGTTGCATGTAAACACTGCTGAAGTTTTGAAATTCACCTCCCCAGCCTATACGGTTCATTTATAAAATTCATAGAAATTGAACCGAAATGAATCTACAAAAACACTCCATCTTGTATGTACTGGTTTTGGCGATGTCATGGAAAACAACTGCTTTATGTAAACAGAACCTGCCTAGCTTCTGGTTAAAGTCACAACACAGGGCAGCCAATCAGAAGAGAGGATATTTACATACAGTTTATCAATCTTAAAGGCATACAGTTACAAAAACAGCCTCTGTATTCTAAGACTGAGGGGTGTTTGGCGAATAGTGTGGTGGAGTGTTTTTGCTTCACAAAACCATAAGGGGACCTCAGGGAAAGAGATAAAAATGCAAGTAAAATTAAGGGCGTCTATGAAAGTGTGGGTCTAATCCAAGAACAATTTTCAAGATTTTGTTTTAAAGAGCAGTTTTAGTTTTCAGGCTTTCGCTGGGGTTGGAGCTGGAGGTGTAGTTGTGGAAAGAGGAGAGCCGAGTTAATGTGTGTGAGTGAAAGTTCTGCTGAAGCTGTTCCTGCTGTGTCAGATGAGAGATGTGACAGAAGTTTGTCCAAGAGTGCACCGCTAGTGTTCGAACCATGAAAGCGCAGCGTTTGAGGCTCAGTGTGTTTACAGAGTGGTTAAAGTCCTCCCCTACAGATTCCCACAGACTGGTGGGACATGTGTGTGTGTGTGTGTGTGTTTGCTAGGTTTACCCTGACCCTCCTAACCCTAGCGTGTTGTCAGTGCCAGTGGTCATCTGGTTTCTATCCTGCGAAAGTGTAAGTGTGATTGTTTAGCATGACACCCGGCTCCTGTCCCGCCCCTCACACAGCTGTCTGCTTAAGCTGCACAGATACTCCACATTCCAAATACATGAGTATGAAAAGACCCCCCCCCCAACATTTATTTGTGCAACAGATTCTGAGCCTTATCTATTACTCTAACATTTTTATGCACCACTGCGCAGGAGTAAAAAAAAAAAAACCTAAAAATGACCCGAGGAACCCATTTCTATTTATTATAGTGTAAAGGAATCCTCCAGCATCAGCTTTCCTGATGCCCTTTCTAACTGTAGTACACATGCAGTTACAATAGACAAGCACTTCCAAATGTTCCGCTGTACTTAGCAAAGGAACAAAAAACCTGATGACAGGAAAAATGCTGGTGAAACGACCCGCTGGCTTGCATTCTACGCGTGTTTGGTGTCACTGGGTTTTCTCCCTATTTTCTGAGTACACAGGAAACATGTTGAAATAATTGTCCGTGATAATTGATGGTTCACTGCGGATGTGGCAAATAGAGATTGCCTTTAATTATCAAAGCAAAGTATTGAGGAACCACACATATACACAGTAATCCTCCACTTATACGCCGTTCAGCGGTCGCGGCTTTTCTGAGAACCGGACTACTTATTACAAAGTTAGTAAATTATATTTTTCGGAACAATTTGGCACAAGAATGCATTAAAAATTATATATTGCCACGAAAAAAGCTGTGACGTCAGGGCCTGATCCGCACGAGGGGGTCTAAATTATTCAGAAAGATATTTACTAAATATTTACTAAATATTTACTAATATTTACTAATTTTGTAACAGAAATATTGATGTATATTGAGCTACATGTCCATATAAAAACACAAAGAAACACAAACAAAGCGTGTCTTGGGATGATGAAACATTGCTGTACTCAGAGGCGGGAGGTTTGAAAGTAGCCAATCCGAGAATGTTATTTATTTTTCCTTGCTGCTGATTGGCTGCTGCCCTTTGATCCATCCCTCGCAGCTGCAAGTCCAGAATTTCCCCTCCTGTGTCGTCTCGAGTGTTCTTGTGTTTTTCGTTTTGTTGTTTTGTAAAGCCCTGTATTGTATAAACTGTAAATTAAATTCATTTATTACTGTATTTACCTGCTTAAACTGAAGAAAACGACAGCGCAAACCAAAGAAAACTCCTGTGCATGAATTACTGTAGAGTCTATTCAGGGGTAACATGGGTATTTACATTCTAGCCCTGCAGGAGTTCAGTGTAAACTGTGCAGTAGGAATATGGGTTTACCTTTACATTTTCTTTCAAGGTGATGTATTAAGTTGAGTTTAAAATTAAAGAGTTTTGGAGGCATATTTGGGGTTTACACTATAAAAATAGGCATTTTTACCACATGACAACATCGCTGATTTTTTTATATATGCGCGTGCTCTTGGAACATATATATATATAAAGCAAAGACCTTCCAGGGTCTGCACCACACAGTACACAGTACCTTGTGCAAGTAACTCAGCTACAGTGCAGTAATGACTGCTGTGAGCTGTTGTACTGTATTGTGTCATTTGTAATGGTCTACAGTAGTTATTAGTCTTCCTTTCATTGGTAATATCTGTGCTGTGTTGATCAGTGGATGTTTGTCTTCCTATGAGGTGTGGTGAGCCCTCTCACCCGGCAGCCCTGCAAACCCCTCCGCCACATCAGCACCTCTTTAGCAGAGCAGGCAGCCCACTGACCCCAAACATCCAGAGCAGAGACACGTTCAGTAACGCTTAAGGCCTAGACCTCTAGGCCTGTGGTGATTAATCTTGTGCCTTATTTTTCAGTAACTTCTGACTGTTTAGTAACTACTACAGGTCCCTTAGGGTTTTTATACTAAAAAAAATGTTGCATGTGGCGTGATGCAGTACTCATGAAAATGAATGTCTGTTTTGAACTGACTATTTTTATGATGTCACATAAAGCAAAGCGCTTGCATTCATTGCCAATTTAGGCTTCATTTCAAATGAGACAAAAAAGTTGAGGAAACAGTCATGTACAAAAAATGACATTTTTGGTGCGTAAGTCAGAGTCAAGAGACTCATAGGCTGGAAAGAAGAAAAATTCCCGAAGAAAGGCGATAAGGGGGATGAAAAAGAGGGGTAAGAGCGAGAGTGTGCAGGGGGTGAGGG
The DNA here is from genome assembly GCA_037577145.1 of Brachypetersius gabonensis. Lineage (NCBI taxonomy): Eukaryota > Metazoa > Chordata > Actinopteri > Characiformes > Alestidae > Brachypetersius > Brachypetersius gabonensis. The sequence goes on along the minus strand of JBBJLR010000001.1, from coordinate 19,383,029 downwards.
GCTGAAGGAGACACACTAAGCTCAGGCTGAGGATGATGTCATAACTCCATCTGAGTGGAGCGTGGAGTGGGCGTGGACTGATCAAGACTGACGGGGGGTGGTGGCGGAAGGCGGGCTGTAATTCGAGTGACCGCCGTCTAAAATTGAAAGCAGTTGTGAATCCTCTGGAGGGTGAAGCTTTGCAATCCAGACTCCACTCGCAGTTCCCACGACACCAACCGACCTCCTTCTTCCCTCTTTCCTGACTCGCAGCCCTTTCTTTTTCTCTCTCGCTCCGTCCTTCCGTCGTCAGTCTCTGTGCCTATAAATGGGAAGTCTGGTGGCATTTCTGAAGGCCGAACTGCCCTGAAAAAGGCAAGAAAGGAGAGAGGGACCGCGACAGGGTCAGAGTGCCTGTATTAAAAGCAATCTCAAGCTCTAAAAATGCCATTACATGGAAAAATAGCTCAGATAAAAAGAGAATTTTCATTCGGTTAGTCTCCATTTTCACGTCCTCGCCCCCTAATCCAACTCTGTCGACTGTCTCAGACCCTCCGTCATTATTATATAAACTGACTACCTTCTCCTTATCGCAAAGACAAAGGTGTTTCTCTTGGGTTTTAGAGCTTAGCAAGGGAGCTGTCTTACAAAGATCAAATCTGATAAGAAAAATCAGTATTGTGGGGGGTGACTAAGACTTTTGAGTTTTGTGATTTATCCGTGAAATCTCTCCTATCCTAATTCGCAGCCAAGTTTTGGTCTGGCATAACTAAGCCAGTAGAACATGATCCAACTAATCAGCCCATTAATAAGCCTTTCCTGCTTGAGGTAGGTGTATCAGAGCAGGAAAACACTAAAAAGGTGCAGGACTGTAGATGGGCTGATTTACCTCTAGCCCAAGCTGCAGATTCTCAAAGTCTTGGTCAAATGCTCTAGGTTACAAGTTTCAAAATGCCCCCTACATTTATTATCAAATTGATCTCATTCATTTATTTTCTGTAACTGCTTAATCCATACTAGGGTCATGGATACCTGGGGGCCAAATGATTTGGGGCCAATTGGTGCCCACCACAGGGCACACACACACACACACACACACACACACACACTCATGCACAAACACACAATTTAGAATCCCCATTTAACCTGGCAGGCATGTCTTTGGACTGTGGGAGGAACCAGAGGCCTGCAGCAAACCAATGCAAACTCCACACACACAAGCCCAGGACCAGGATTCGAACCCCCAACCCTGAAGGTGTAAAGCAACAGCGCCACCATGGGATCTCCATTGAACTATTTTTCCTGAACCACCTTCCTGTAGCCCAGGCAGGCAGGTTCACTCAAGGCCATTGTAAAATACTACACATTTACTAAAAATGTACATTTAATTTTATTCACACATACAAATTGGGAGCATGTAACTACAGTTAAAAATGAAGCCTGTGTTTTTCTTATTTACACCACTGCAATAATGCTGAATTCTGTTATTTGCTGTATTAGGGCTAATGGGAGTGATGTAGCAGCTGCGCATAGACACTTGAAGCTTTTAACACATTTTAAGCTTATAAATGTATGTAACAGATATCAGGTAAAGTTTTGTTTGGGTCTGGTTTGAAACCATGTAGGCAAGACTGAGACCATTTAGCAACTACATTTCACCGACAAATAATTAGGAAATGCTTGTTTTATGATGAATGTCTGATTTTTTTCGTTTCAAAGCCATATGGTTTGCTGGGTTAGTCGCTCTCTGTCTGTTTTTTTTGGGGGGGGTGGGGGGGTGGTAGGAGGAGTTGTTTGGTTCTTATTGTCAGATTTTCTTAATTGCACTTGTGTAATTTTGTATTTATTGAAAAAGAAATAAAATATGCAAGTAAAAAAGAAGCAAGTCTTGGCTGATTGTCTCCATCTGGAATAAGAATGTGGAACTGATGTTTTTTAATTTTTTTATTTTTCACCAACCAACCAATACACACACACACACACACACACACACACACACACTCACACACACTAAAAAGAACTGGTAAAGTCCTTACTGATGTGCTGGATGTCACACGGTCAGGGTTAAATTACACTTCCAGACCACATCTGTGAAGTGCTCTGGCCTTTTTCTGGTGTGTCTAGTTTAAACCCAGGACAGCAGCCAGGTGTGATGTGGGTGGTAACTTTAAGGACAGCCAAGCATGTGTGTGGCAGACTTTACAAGCAATTAATTGTATTTATGGCACAGTAAGCATTATGGGATGGTGCCCGTTCTCAAATGCCTCTTCAGTGAAGGGAGAGGCTGCACTGCTGCACTGTGATGACACTGTTAGATAGAAGGGAAGTTGTTTAAGGTCATCACTCTTACTCCCTTTCTCTCTCACTCTAGTTTCCCGTCCTCTCGCTTCTTTGTGCCCCCCCCCAAAGTCCCCCCCACCCCCCGAGAAACAAATAACACCCCATTGTATTTTTGCAAGATAGAATCAGAAGGAAAGAATGTTTGGTGCTGATTCAAAAATGTAAATAGCATTTGGAAAGGGACAAAAAAGAACTCGTACGTCAACTGAGCGAAAGAATGGAGCCATGTTTTCCCATTTCTCATTCTTAAGTGGACTGTGAATTGATTTGTTACACAACAGCGCGCTGAGATCAGATAAGGGCCATTAACGCTGATCTGTGACGGGCGGTTCGTGCCGTTCTTTCATGTAGAGCTGAAGTGCACTCTTTAATTCACCAGCGTTGATTATAACCTCTGCTGTGTGTTTCTCCTTCAGGCGTCACCTGTGACTGCGGGCATCTCTGCCCCTCCGTGCTTTCAGGGCACGGGACCTCTCATTACTTCATTATGAGAAAAGACAGATACAGGGTCTGTCTTTTCACTGATCATGGTAACCTTGGCTGAAGAAACAGTGATGATCTGTAAACTGGGGCTCCCTGGAGCAGGAGTAAACTGTACAGCGGAAACTATTCACTACTATTTGTTTAATTTTACCTTTGTAAGACCATGGCGCCCGTCATATCATGCCATTTGTCTCATACATGATTCCATCCGTTTATGTTTACATCTACAACTGCCAGACAGCTCTGGAATTTGGTAAATATTAGTCATTTACTGGTGGCCTAGTGGTGAGGGAGTTGGCCCTGTGATCAGAAAGTTGTGGGTTTAAATCCCAGAACCGCTAGTGTCACCACTGAGGTTCCCTTGAGCAAGGTGCCATCCCCACAAACTTCTCTCAGGGCGCCCCTCATTGGTGACAGCCCCCTGCTTCACTTGGTGAATGGGTTAGATGCAGAGAAAGAAGTTCACACTGTGTGCTGTGGTGTGTTCATGCATGACTATAAGGGGCCACTTTGCTTTATACATCTTGTTTCAAGGACCAGATCCAAGACCTGAGTGTTGCCAGATGCAGCTGACCAAGCAAGCTGGTGTCCATCCATTAAACACCATTCTCTAATGGACAAACTGGACTACTTTCTCATTTCATGTCATTTTTAGGCATCATTCATTCTTTCATTCATTCATTTTCTGTAACTGCTTATTCCTTACTTGGGTCCCGGAGTGTATCCCAGGGCCAGTGGCAGGAGGCAGGGACTCACCCTGGGTGGGGCGCCAGCCCACCGCAGGGCTATTAAGCCTCATATCTTTCTTATATCTTATCATATCTTATATCAACTTCAGATGTTTGTATTGATGTTATTGCAACATTTTTGCAGCGTTTCCATATATGTATTTTACAGACTGGGGAATGACTGGTACTTAACAAACTACATCAACCTGTTTCAAAAATTGCGCAACAGTCGATTTTCCACGATTCCCTTTAAGTTGTTTGTGTCCTGGTAGTGTTAGGCTGGTAGTTCATGATAGTTCATGGTGAATCAAAGATATGCTCGCAGGCCCAATGCCCTAAAGACACACTAATCATCGGGACAGCCATTTGTACCATTATTTTGTTTGGACGCCTTGCACAAGCGAGTGTGACACGGAGAACACAACACATGTCCCAGCTGGAATGCTTTTGGTTGGAGGTGAATTGTTTCTGCTCTCATTACCATGTTTGGTGATCGCACTCCTCTTGGGGCATATCAGGGAGATTTGCCATTGGTCCAGATCCAGTAAGTAAATCCAGTTTTTGCTGGATAAGTAAGACTGGATAAGTAAGAGAAGAGAAGTCAAAGATCCGCGACCTGATACAGTTTAGTTACCTGCAGTTTAAAGGCTTCAGTGTTCTGTAAATGAGGAATTTCAAGATTAAGGAAACTTTAAAGCATGCTGTTCACCAAACAAAATATTTACCCTCGCAAATACACTTGCAGGACATACTTGGGATTATTTTTAGCAGCGATAAAAGAAGCCATACTCTCTCACTTACTCATTATCTCTGCCAGGAAGCGGCGTGATGAAGACGCAGAAAATGTCTGAATTTTGGACCACACTGAGCCGGGCCTACTGCATTTGATTAGTGGCTACGGAATTAGCCTTATAATTCTCTTATACTCAGAGTGGGTGTTGTCAAAGCGTGCGTGAGAGAGATAGAGAGAAAGTTTTGAAGCAATATGTTATTCATTATGACGTTTGCCCTTCTTGCAGTAAAGATTTGGAGCCAAGTGACGAGAAAGAAGATCTGTGTGTTGGAGAAAAGTGATCTGGGAGTTTAAGAAAACTTCACATTCCTATCGGATTCATATGCCAGCTTGACCCAGCACACACTTCTCCAAACAAGACTTCTCCAAACAAACAACGCAAGACAGTCATCTGCTCTTTTTAATCGCATCTTCACCGCATTTGCCCTCGTTATTCATCTCTTCCTGTGTCCTTTTCCCCTTTTTCCACTGCCAGTCCGAGAACGTGACATCATACTCCGAGCATCCATGCCACAGCATATTCCAGACATGGAGTCATTCAATAGCTCATACAGGGTCTGTCTTTTCACTGATCATGGCAACCTTTCTCTTGGCTGAAGAAACAGTGATGATCTGTACACTGGGGCTCCCTGGTGCAGGAGTGAAAAAATCTATTGACTACTCACTTAATTTTGCCTTTATAAGACCATTATGCCCATCATACCATGCCATTTGTCTCATATGTGACTCCATACAGGTATACTTGAATCTACAATTGTCAGACAGTTCTGGAATTCTGTAAATACTAGTCATTTTCTATACAGCTTGTTTCTGTGACCCCCCTAAGGGGGGCCCGGACCCCAGGTTGAGAACCACTGCTCTAAGGCCTCGTTCACACGGACGTCTGAACCAGGCGTTTTTCTGGCTTTCGTGACTCCAGGTGAGCACCTATAGAACGCCGCCCGTTTTTCTGCTCATTGAAGCAAATCAAAGCGTCCACACGGCGTTCAGCCCCGCGTTCGGCCGGCTGCGTGTTCGGATGGCGTCAAATAAACACTGCATGCAACGTTTTCTTGGCGTCAAAATAATACACGGAACTACAGATTGGGCGTCAGACTGGCGTTAAACGGCGTCAGATGGCAGTCGAACGCCTTGCTGACGTCGATCAAGCGTCGCTACCAAACGCCACAAAAACGCCTATGGAGTTCAGAGCGCGTTCATTTCGAACGTCCGTGTGGACGAGGCCTAATGGACAAACTGGACCACTCCAGACTGTAAATGATTACACGGTGGGATGTGATCAAGAGACGGCTGCATTTTCTTTTCATTTCATTTCAGTAATGAAACATCCCTGAATGGTTAGCTAAACATGAAATTATCATGTTTTGGTTGGGATTTGCGTGGCATACCAGCATTAAGGTTATGACAACATTTATACCTTCAACCAGCATAGCGCCCTCTAACACCAGCACTTTGTACCTCGAAATATCTCCATTTAACTTTACAGGAAAATGCAAATAAATTAGACCATTTATTTGGATCCATGTATCATGTAATTTTCACAAAGTGTAATGGTGTTGCAAAGGTTGCCTTTATAAGACCATTATGCCTATCATGTCATGCCATTTGTCTCATATGTGACAGTTATGAATACGAGCACCATAGAATGTTTTAGTTTTTCAGTAAAAAACATCATGACATTTTCTATGATGTAAATGACACCACTTTGTCAACTCTCTGAAATATATTCTTTTGTGGCTACTGTGGAACTAAGAATCTTTACAGGTCACTGGCAAACTTTACGGGTCACTGGCAAACTTTACGGGTCACTGGGAAATATTTTATTTGGTATAATGAATGAAGCTCAATGTCTTTTTCTCAAAACAACTATGACTATAATATATTTCTTTTGTGTGCCTATAAAAAGTTTACGTAAACGTAAACGTAAAAAGCAACACCGTGAGAATCAATCGCATTGTTTTTTTCTAGTTTAACTGAATTAACTACATCTATGGAGGAAGTTTTGTTGTTGTTGCTTTCTGCCTGCCTTGTTTCAGTTCAGAGCCGTGTACTCAGCCTTTTTAACTGAACTTTAACTTTTTTACATTTTTAACTGAAAATGTAATGTTATGTAGCCGCTCTAATCCAGAGCTGTCAAACTGGGGTCCCGCTTCTGATAAGTTCAGCTAGCCTTGCTAATTAGCCAGTGGCTAAAACCATGTGTGCTGAATGAGAGGGAATGCTGACGTCTGCAGAGCTGTGGTCTGGAAAGAACCTGCTTTGACAACCCTGTTTAAAAAAAGATAACTGAAAGAAAAGATAATTTTCCATCATGGTCTGGGGGCTATTATGGCTCTTTACTTTAGAGATTAAAGACATAAAGCTTGTCCAAGTTTGCAACATTCAGTGAATAATAATGCCTTTCTGGGTAACGTTAGAATGGGTAATCTACGGTAGCCTTAATGAGTTGGACAGTGTCTCTCTTTTTGGGTGGATCGCTATTAAAGCACAAGGGAGCAAATGGGCCTTTCGACAGGCCTCATTTAGACTGTATTATCAGTGATCCCCCACATCTCCACTGCCAGACTTACAGTGGTGCTGAATGGATGTAAGAAGTGGAAAAACTCACCTCTTCTGGAAGCTCCTTTAAAACATTCAACTTAAAGTAGCTTAAACCTCCAACACTGTAGCACTGAATTACTACTCTGGTGTTTAAAGGACTGGCGTGCATTTGTCAATCCTTTTCTTCTCCATAACTGCACAAATATTCCAAGCATTCATTTACAAGGAAAGTGGACTCAAACAAAGTTACTGCCACCAGCTGTGGCAACACAGCACCGCCCCGATGGTCTGCTACCACAGCAACAGGTGGAGAGCCAGGCCCTGGATTCCACTGAGCCTTTGGGCTCCACTGGGATCGCTGGCGAAACCACAGACAGCAGCGCTTTCACATCCGTCGTGTCCAACCCACGGAAAGACAGAGACAGGATGCAAGCTTGATGTTTACTTTCTCAAAGGCTCCAGTCGTTTCCTGCTGGTCATTTGGTCACTGAACGTAAAAGCCTAGAGTTCAACGCATTGCTGCACGTCTACCCGTCACGCAACACTTGCCTTGAGCAGTCCTTGACCATAGATTAACTGTTCCTCTGTTTTTTCACTTTATAAAGTTTCCATCGGAAGGTTTAGACAAGGTTTTTGTCAGAGAAATGTTCAGAGATATGGTGTCACAGTTAGGCGGTAAAGAGTTACTCAACTGATACTCTGTGATTCAATTATCAAGGGTTGAATGAGGTGGCCCAGCTAAACGATGGTATACTGTGGCAGTACGAGGTTCCAAAGATGTGGGCATTGTGAATTAGGGCCTTTTATGTCTTTCGATTCAGTGTTTGATTTCGATTTATGCCTTTATGTCTTTCGATTCAGGCTGGATAAAATCATCGTTTAGAGAAGGGAAATTGATATTGATATTTTAAATGTTAAAATGTCGTTCTAAAATTTTTCAGAGTGGTTTGATGAGAAATGCTCGATTCTACGGAAATGTTCTGAGTTAGAAATGTTCACAGCAGTTGTGATAGGAATGTCTTTAACAGCTCTAAGTCCTGAAATGACCATCATACACTGCCTAATGCCTGAGACGCTGAATCAGTCTGCCTAATGTCTTTGCCTTCACATAAATCTAAAAGACACAGACTGAAATGATGTTTAGTTAAAGCATTATTACTATAAAGCATAATAAATTCATACATCATTGGGACACACAGCAATGGGTTTGTCAAGGGAAAAGGCCCAATATTGAAGCCCCATGCTACTAATGCCTGTTCTTGCAAAACACCTCCATTATCCTAATTAGCCCCTTGGTGAAAAATCTATAAGTCAAGCATTTCTAATTGATACTGATGTGATGTGCCTATATTTCAAGATGTGGTGATTATAATGATGGTAATTACTGATACGAAGGCTCTACTGTTAAATATTCTTCACATTAGTTTCCCTTGAGAAGGGAATTGGGCACCAGACACAAAATGAAGTGAATAATGACGGTAGTGTTCCCATGGAAAAGTGATCTCTACCGTATTCAGATCATGTCTGGCCTTCGTTGAGTAACGCCTGTATACACAGCTGCATTCTTGCATCACCTCTCATCCACAGGCAAACACGAGAGTGCTGAATTATAAAGGTACAAGGTCTGACGCTGTGGTTCTCAGGCTTCAAAACATGTGCTTAACAACAAGGTCCCAACCTCCTGCATAGGCTTGTAATTGGTCTCCACCAACAGGGGCCCTCTGAAGCTCCATGGGTGTATTCCATCCCTCCTACTGCGTATATGAATCATAGGCCATTCCAGCGAGACTTCAGCCTCGCGAAGACAGTGCCACTTTGCTCACACTGACTCACCGTTAAAGGTGATTTAAGCTTTTAACTCATCCAACATTGCTACATTAGAGACGTCATTGTTGGCCTCACGGATTCTGGTTCGTGTTCTGGACAGAAGCAATCAAATGATTAGTCATTTGTTCACCTATTTGTTTGAACCCCAGCAGAGAACCTGGGGTTGGGTGGGGTTGATATCTGTAACCTGCTCGAGGCAGAGGTGAGGTGGCTTGTGCCAGTCATCGTCGTCTGATGGGGGTTCAAGCTGTTTAACTGTTCCTGCTCAGAGCCAGTGAGCAAGCTTCTGTAATTAGAGTAACCAAACAATTTAAATAAAGGTTCTCCAGTGGCTCCTGGTCTGGATATGTGGTTGTGGGAAAAAATCTTTGTTAAATTTCAAATATGTATATTTATTAAGAACCATAGAGAACCAGAAAGGGTTTAAAGAATGCTTTTAAGCACCTTAATTTTGAAGACTGAAGCCTTGTGCTTTCTACCCCAGGTCCTCCGGGTGCCTGTGGACTTGGGGCCAGCCCCATCTCGGGATATCTAGGTCAGTGGGATGTGTGTGGCTTGGGCATAGAGCACTTAATCTATAGGCTTTCTCCAGTGGAGTGCTTTCAGTGCAGTGGTTTTGCAGCACAGCAGCTTGAATACAGAACAGGCTGCACCGAAAGCAGCAGCTCACCGCCCCATTGTACTTTTTTGTGTTTGGGTGATGACTGGTTCTGGGACAGCGATACTGGAACGTCTGCCCAGGAATGCAGAAGGGAGGCATGGAAAAGCCTTCAGGAAGCCCCCCAGTCGTCCGAAATCTATTCGCCAGCCCTACCCCGAGCACAAAACCGCTGCTTAGGCCATCATCAGAGGAAACCATCATACAACTACTGTTTGGCCTTCAGCCTCTGACTTGTGCTGAAATGGAGAATTTCTTTAGAATGACTGATGTTCCGAGCTGCTTTTTGGAAAAGCTCTCAAGCGCACACTCCGTAAATCTCCACAAGCCCAGGTTCCCATTTTAGATTGAATGCCCTGGCACACAACAGGGGATCAGGGTTTCCTTCAAGATTTACCTTTACATGGAACATAACTCCAAACGCCTGCAGGGACCTGTAACTTCTTTAGAGGTCCCAATGCATAACGCTGTCAGATAAAGTCTGCTCAAGCTGTGAACTTCAAGAAAGGGAAATTAAGAAAAGTAAAAGTCGTGTTGCCCAGCCTAATAAAGTAAAGCAGTCAAAACACAACAGCAACGTTGATATGGAGCAACAGGTTGGGAGAAATCATTATTGGACCAATAAAATTCAACTGGCCAATAATAGAGGTGTCATATAATACACATAATAATGGACACCGGGAACAGCCACAATATAGGAGCTCCTGACCCTTTTGTGTACAAACTGTTGACCTAAAGCTGAAGTGAGCATTCTTTGCATTATGCCCCCACCCCCACACACTGTGGAAGAGACTGCCCTCCTGACTGCTGAGCTCCTAAACGCAGTCTATTTGTTTACTTTGAATTTGGAATGTCTCCTGCCTCGTCTCCTTTCACTTCTCCTAAATATCCCTGTGTGCAGATGATCTTTCTGTGTTTGTGTGTGTGCATGTTTGGAATGTTACTCTAACTGAATAATGCTCACTTTGGGTTGTAGAGTCGAATGACAGGAACTTCTTAACTCAGTTCAATTCTGACATGATGGATCTGAACTATGTCCAAACGTTCACAGAAGATTTGTTTGCACAAGATCCTCCTCCATTCATATGATGAATTGGTAAAAATACTCATGTTGGAGGATTCATTCCTGATTACATCTGGCGCAAGGGCTCACTCGAGGGAATATGGATGGAGGGAACACTTCAAATGACGCAGTTTTGTGCTTTATAAACCTCTATCATAGGAATACAACCTTGGGCTCGGCTGCAGCCACTTCGTTGTTCTGTTGGAAATGTTTTTCAGCGGAGATTGCTTAAACTATATGTGTAATTAGTTGGCTGGTTCATCAATTGTGTACCTTAAAGCAGCAGCATTCAGGTAACTGGGGTGTCTGGATCCTTTTGGGAATATTTTAGAAATATCTAATTGAATTGTTCCTAAATATCTGTCGAATCTCAAGTGTAATATTACTGTTTCACTCAGAAATGAGAGCAAACATGTGTGCCCTCCAGTTTTAGAGACATACTGCATATTAAGTTATCACATATAGACTGTGGTTAAAGTGTAAGTGATCTCTCGCTGCTGTTAACAGGGTCCGCTCCATGATCTAAATGTTTCTGGAGGTAAAAACCAACCAGCTGTGTCTGAAAATACAATTTCTGAGCCCCCCCTCTGACTTTATGCTTAATTAAATGAGCAACCGAGACGTTTACCACACATTGCATGAAACCAAATCATAACAGCTACATAATCCTTTCATGATAATATCCATGGATTTATTCGCGGAGCTCTTTTTATTCCCAAAAGCACACTCCCGTCAGCACAAAAGGAGTTAACTTGTGCAGGAAGTTCAAGAAGTCTCAGGCTACTAAAAACACATAAATTTTTCCCTTCCTTGGATCGTAGTTTCCTTTAAGATGTATGTCATAGGATTGCTCAAATGTAACTGTGACTACATAAATTTCACAAAGGTCCAGATCTCGTTCCAAAAAACTCAAGCAGTGACATGCCATGTTACACTGGCAGCAACACAAACATCCTCCTCACATGGAAGTCGCTCTTGGGGTATCGTCTTGCAGATTCTGAGTAACTGGAGCGTTATTTGGAATTCATAAAACCTCTTTTATACTCTTATCTGTATTGCATCTAGAGATATAGAAAGGAAGATAAGAACTGGTGAAACTGCTCTTGTACAAAGTGACATTGCCAACATGCATAAGGGCATAGTGACACTGGACTGGAAGAACATGCAAGGAGACCAGGACCAAACTGAAGCCGTTCAGGATATAAACCTATTGAGATGCCAGTAAGGAAGAGCTGTGACCAACACCCATCCCTCCCCACTAACACTCTATTACAGAATGTCAATCCTCTCACTGCTTTGAAGGGCTCTTGCAGTGAAGGGAGAGGTTATGAATACACGGGTAAACTTTCAGACCACACTCTCCAATTGAAAGAGGAAGCAATCGGCACCAAAAATACAGATTGCAGCTTTGCATGCTTAGCAGATGCATTCTGGGATTTTGTGGAAAAGCCATTGTGCGAACAAAAGTATTGAATGCGTAAATTAAATAGGAAGGTGTTACTAACATTTGACTGCATCCCACTAAACATGTGATGTGCCACAGTGTTGTCATACGCCTACCTTGATGCAATTTGCTATTTATTTTAGAGCAGCACTCAGTATGGTGGGTGGTTTGTGTAGAAATGCTAATGAGATGAAGAGACATACTGGCACAAACTACCAAATGAGATATTCCCATGTACAAACATAGTAAAACAGTGAACTACGGGAGCCAGAGGGGTTCATTGGTGTGCAAATAAGGTAAGCACACTCAACACAGGAGCAGTGGCGCCGCAGTGTTTTGGAACCAGTGACAAACGATCGCTGATCGTGGAGTTGCGTGCTACATGGGCCTCTGTGTTCTTCAAATGCTGTCCATTCATAATTCTTGTCTCATAATTCACTTAAAAAAGTGTAAAACAAAGTAAAGAGACAGGAAGTGCTCAGGTGCTCAGGAAAAATGAAATAAACCAGACTTCTCAGAGATCCCATGCTCTGAAGAAAGAATACCCCCATGCACATTTTAAAGAAAAAAAACCACATTAAAATAAATGACAGTCTGTGAGGAAAGCTTACTTCAGAGAATGGTGGTGTGCTACTATGCCTGGTCAAGTGATCTGAGCTATAGACCTCTCTCAGTAAGATGTGTTTGCCATTGCAATTCTCATAAGCTGCTCCAGCAAATGCCCTACCAGTGAGTTTACTACTAGACCCTCACAGATGGCTGAGAATGCAGCAGCACTACTGGTCTTCAATCAACCCAAAAAGGTTGCACTGCTAATTGACCTGACGGGCTACCCATGACTGCCCTAATTAAATTCAACTCACTAACTCTTGCTTACAGAGTGACATCTGGTTCTACACCCAGCTACCTTAATCCTATTATTCAGCCGTACAGTCCTCCTCACTCCCTCCACTCCTCCAAGGAACATCAGCTGGCTCTGCCATTATTACGCAAGGTGTGTGCCAAGGTGCACAAATACATATTAAAGCCTATGTATGTGAATGCAATGTCAATAAGCCCCTGAAGCCCATGATTTTAACACTTACAACTCTCCTCTGGTTCTCTCACTGTCCAGAAATGTGAGTGCATGAGTGTTTGTAATGTAACATGACTCTCAAAAGTCACTACAATACTGTAACCAGAGTAAATCTAACACATTTTAACCGAATCTCTTAACTGGACGTTTCACCGGATTGACTGAGCAGCATAGAGGAGGAGAACGAATCAGTGAATCAGTTCAGTCGGTTCAAAAGAGTCAGTGATGAACGAACGAATCACTCTCGAGCCAGACAGTCCTCGAGCATCCAGCGGTCCGCGCGCCGCACGAGGAGGGCAGAAGCACAACTGCTCTTCACGTCTGCCCAGATGTTCTTTAAATTACTGATTTTTTTTCGGTTTTAAACTTTGTCTCCGGAAAACCCACTGCTGAATCGACACAGACGGACTCGCAGCATTGAGATAAAGAATTCACGTTTAGATGTTACTGCATGTCTTGTCTGTGCAGGCTGTAAGGTTTTTTGGAGAATCTTCTTCCAGCGTTTCGTTTTAGGAGGACAACTTTTTTTCTCCTTCGCTGAACTTGTGAGTGACGTGTGAGCGTTTCTGGCGTGTGGTGGTGAGTCACAGCAGCAGCAGTCCTGATGTTCATGTGGGGAGCAGAGGAGCTCTGAGTGAGGAGCTCTGACGGAGGGGCTGTGGAGACCACTGAACCCTGAGGAGCATCCAAACGAGCGGAGTCCAGATGTGACAGAGTCCCATTAATGCCGAGCTGCTCAGATTATTCGTCCGAGAGACTTTTCCGCGCTCTTCTGGAGAAGGAGTGACTTCAGTACATTTCATGACTACACTTCAAACACCTGTGAAGGTAAGTCAGGACTTTGGAACCTGAGCAGAACTCTGACCACCTTGATAAAGCGTTATAAATCCTTTATTACCGATGGGCTGCTGTGAGTAGTGTGTAATGTCTCAGTCCCTTTTGTCAGTGAGAATACTGAGAGATACTCGGAGAATAATTTTAGTAGCTACTAACTTTTTTTCCATTGATACTGCATAAGATGTGCATCAACATACTGTAAAAATAAGCGTTTCCTTATAAAGAAGGTAAATAAAGTATATGCCGTTTTTTTTACAGTCTTATATCCTGTCATTTAGTGAATTCGATTCACTTCACACGTTATTCTGTATGAAATCAGTTAACTATTATAAACACAAAAGGCTCAGTTTTATGAAATAACATGCCTGTTGTTGACTCCGCGTTGTTTACTCTCATGGCCTCTAAAGCTCTGTAAGAGCAAATAGGCATTATGGAGCATCAGGCAATGCATGATGCATGCATGTCATAGACACCCAATGAAAAAGCGATTTGTTGATTAAATTTCCCTCCGAAAATGACTTTTCTAATTCATTTAGCCCATTTACAGAAACTCCTTCTCTCAGTTTGAAAGAACGCACTGATGAGGATCAGCCGAAACTGGATTAAACCGTTTCTTAAAGTGTCCCTATCACCTGACGGGCCCCTAGTGCTCTGTATGCCTGTGTTCTCCAGTCTGTGGCCCGGCACATTCTTCTCGAGGTGATTTATTACCCCGGTCTTAGCTCACAGAGCTGTAAGACATTTCACTGTAGAGTTGGGGAGGGTTGGGGAAATCTCTCAGCATCAGATGTGCTGTTAGATAAACGTGTGCTTAGTACTGGCTTTCTCTCTGGCTCCTCAGAACCCCCCCCTTTCTTGCTCAACCAACATTATTTTCTTTAGCAACTGGAATGCTGAGTATTCAGAGTGGACAAATAAAACATGGCAATGAGTCCCGTCTGGTCTCCATTCAGTCCCTCATTACTCTGGCCTGGAGTACAATGTGTTATTAGCTGTCATGCCAGGGATGTCAGTCATTTACAACCTGAGCATCTGCAAACACAATAGGCCTGTGATTTAAACCAGACCCCGTGCTACTGAGATGAGAGATCCTGCACGAAACCAGAGCAATTATGCTGAATGGGTCATTTGTCAGAATTATACAAAAGATTTTACGCATGTTCTCCTCTGCTGTGCGCTCGTGCTATAGCTGAACCACACATGCTGTGGGTGGACGTATATGGTCAAGTGCTGTTTGCTGGAAGAGCAGGCAGCTCCTGTTTATTTTCAGTGTAAACCTGCAGTGGACCTGCTGGACACATGTATGTAGACCTTGGCTAAAACATTGCAGGGCCGGATTTTGGCCCAGCTTTCCTCCTAATATCTCTATCATAGCAAAACAGTGTGCCTGATTTCTACAAACATGGACTTACAAGCTCTCTCTCCCCCCGAAGGGACTTCTGTCTTTTCCCAACTAATTGTTGCATATCCCAGGGGAAAAGAATCTGTGTTAAATATCAGCTTTGGGAGTTTTTGTGGGAAAAGGGCATTGTTTAGTCACTCAGACTCTATCGCGGAGAAGAATGGGGCTTGGAATTGCTCGTGCAATCTGAACTGAGAGACAGGAAGTTAGACAAACCCTCCCTCTGAGTGTTTGGAGTGTTGAATGTGAAGGTTACATGCTAAGCTCTGTTTGCTTTGAAGACCGGCGTCCTTTTCACCTCTGCAGAGGGGAAAGTGCTGCCCTGCTTCGTGCTTCTTCATCCGCTTTCGGAGAGTGACCCCCTCTCCGGAGCACGCATGGGGAATAGCCCTAATCCCCATTTCCTTCACTGGACCCCGGCTAGAGGCCTGATGAGCTTCACAGTTGCCTGCCTGCACAGGCTCTGTCTGCATGAATCCAGACTGTATGCATCTACACTGTATCCCCACATTACCTTCATCAGGATTTGTATCAGGGATTCCGCTCTAGACTGTAGAATCACGCCTGATTCACGGGAGGCTGTTCTCAGTTTGAGGGCCTGTTTACTGCACACAGTGACTTCTGTTTGTGCTATTTAAAGGATTATTTAACAACAATACACTGTCTCCAAAACAATGGCGCTCCTTTTATTAACAATACTAGCACATTTTCGTAAGAATTCATCTAGTTTTGGGAGCAACTGTTGCTAGGTTGGACACACTTTACAGAACTCTGGCAAGAATCCCGTTGAACCTAAAAAATGTAGTTAGGAGTTTAGAGTACCCAATCAAAATGCTACAATATCATGTATAAACTACTTTTCCACCATGGTAACTTGATTATGTGACAAAAAAAACCGACTCCAAATCCTAAATCTTAGCAATTAGACCTTCCAGACACACCCTTATAAAGTATAATATGATTTTTGCCAACCGTCTGTAGAGCCTGTCCAAGCATTTGTGGGCAGAGCAGAGATAGATCAATTGTAGGTGTTTTGTGAAGCTGTTTTAGAGAAAGTAAAAGTTACAAATGTTGGCAAATTACAGTAATTTAACAGTTGCAGCCCATTTATTACGCTAAGTGCCTTATAAGTGTAAGAACCCCATTCCCCTGCAACTTAAAGAAAGTCTTGTTTTTGTGAGGATTACAATCGTGCTTCTGTCTGTGTATATACTGGAGTATATGTATCACACCCTATTCCCCTACAGCTCCATATAAAACAAACAGATCAGTGATGTGTGCATCTGGCAGAAGTCCAGATGAGTATTTAAATGAAGGCTGTTTAATGCAGCTTCAGACTGCTTCCCCCTGACTCTGACCTCGCCGAGGCCTCCAGCTTCATCCCCAGTGCGGCACTCTAGCAGTCAAAACCTTCTGTTTTATGCCCGTCTCCTTCTCACAGCGGCATTTCCGACCCCGTAATACTCAGGCGGCCCGCAGGGGAGGTTGGCTTCAGTTGAAAGGGTGGGCCAGGTCGGATGGAAGGCCTGGGGACCAGAAGAAACCTTTGTTTACGCAAAGTGTTTGGATTTTCTTTCTAATTTGCATTGACAAGTATTACACAGACAAGTCAGACGTTATGAATTATTCTGTTCTTTTATGTATTAATATGCACTGAACACACAAAAAAAGGTTTATTTTACAGGGAATAAGAGTTGCGTGTGCAGCAGTTAACATTGCAGCTATGTTTGTATTCCTCAGCCCAGGTGTGTATGTGTGTACACGTGTGTGTGTGTGTGTATGTGTGTACACGTGTGTGTGTGTGTATATGTGTGTGTGTATGTGTGTGTGTCTGCTGACTCAAAAACAACACTGTCTGTCTCGCAAATCCGTGTCATCTGTCCCATCTCCCGTCCTGTTCATTTTGATGCGTGCACACACACACACACACACACACACACACTCACACACACATGAGAACTTACTGACTGGTCCCTGTTGTTCCCTTATGTGTCACTGTTTTAAGTCTCAGACACCTCAGTCCTGTCATTTCTGAGTCTTTTGCTTTGTCTGGCTTTCACCTTTTTATGAATCACAATTCAATAAGCCTCTTCCTACTCACTGCCCTTTTCATCATTCATCTTCCTCTGCCTTTTATAGGCTCATTTCTTTTCAAGCAGCTCAGCAGACATTGTACTACATCCCGGTGTCAGCTAGCTAGTTAAAGTGGTTGGAATCATTTCATTTTTGGATGTAAAATAATCTGATTGAGGCGGGTGTGCGGCCCCCAAGGGCAGTGTTTCTTCCAAATGTTCATAAACGTCTTCATGGCTGTCCCTAGCAATTAGGCTCCACCACAGCCATGATGAAGTGCTAAAAGTGCATACTGCTCCGTCTCCTTACACGTTAGATGCAGACACTTACGGTTTTATTCTCCTCCTGTTCCCTGAGCACAGCTCACCCGCTATATATAATTAGTCACTCGTGGAGAAACAAAGGGAATTTCCCCGGCAGTGGAAGGCTCAAGCTGATACTGTTACTCCTCTACCCCCCCAACAGTTTTTTTTTTTAACAGTCTCATTCTTTATTACAACCGATGACATGTTTACAATGCCTCGGGAAAGTTAGGAGGTTGCTGCTTTTCCCGGTCAAACCCTTTTCCCCTCATGCGTTCTCGAGGGTACTGACCGGTCTGGTGTAAAATTATGACACGTCACACGCAAACGGCAAACAGCACCGGACCTTCTTCCGAACCGCTTATCATTATGTCATTAGGAGGCCGTGCTCCTCGCCTAGACTGTCTGGGAATACCCCGTTCCTGTCAGGACAGCGGCCAATTGCTTATATTTCCTCACTAGGTGCTCGCGTTCTTGTTCTTGCATTAGTAACAAATTACTGAAGCACACAGCTGCTGTTTTCACTCTGGAGTCTATCACTGTAATGTGCCACAAGTGTGGTCCAAACCTTCGCAGCTTCAGAGCGTCCAGTTTAGGATGTGCTGAGTGCCTGAAATATGTAAACCACTGGTTCGTAGGGTGTTCAGCAGATGTCCGCTACAGTGTATTCGAATTGGTTTGGCGAAGGAATATGTTTTCATGCACAGAGCTCAATAAGCCTATCTGTCATACTCATAAAGAGATAACATTTTTACTGGAGGGGATTACACAGAGAAGCTAATTGAGCCGTAGATTTTCGATGCGATAGATGTGCTTTTTGCTAATCTATAAACAAGAGATACAGCCCACATCTGTTGTAAGTTAGAGACAGTATTTCCAAGACGAAACAGTACTGGTTTTGAATACCAGTGCTAAAAAGTTTACTTTGAAAGGTTCACTTGGGAACCAAATGCGGTTCTTCTGTAGCTATCACTCCTTCATCACTTCATCACCCTTGTTTTGGCCCATTGAAATTTTTCTTTGGTCTGACGGAGCTACTTCGACTCCGGAATGGCTTATTCTTTAGCTCATGAGTTGAATCAGGTGTTTTAAAGGAGGGAAAACACCAGAATGTGCAGGACCAGGGTCGGGAGCCGACCAGGGATCTGAATTTAGAAGGTAACCAAACAGACACAGAACTACCACACATACTCGAGGACCACATACAGAGCGGCCTACTTTGCTCGTCTGCTCTCTCCCCTCCCTTCCCAAGATGTTCTGCTCCTGCCCTGTTTTGCTGTGCATGAGTATGGGCATCCACGCTAGCCGAGCATTTTCCATTGTTGTTGCCCACGTCGTAATAGAAGGCCTTTGTTGTCCGAGGGAATAAGGAGGAGGCCAAAGAGTCTGTTTCTGTGGGCCTATGAGTTAGGGCTGAACCCACTGGGAAACATGAAGGTCAGTTAGAAAAAGGAACAATGATGTGGTATTCCCACTGTGTGGCTGGACAATGGGCCAGGCAGGCAGGCTGGTACTGAACCCCCAACCCCCCCACCCCCCCTCCCCACACCGCCCTTTACTGCGGTGTCACTGTTTATTTTTGTGTGTTTGGGTGCATCAGCGGCGGCTTCCCTCCGACAGTTCTACTGCAGGACATGAAAGAGCAACCTTGCCCTTTCTCTCACAAACACGCACGCGCGCGCACGCACACACACACACACACACATACACACACACACACACACAGGTTTGTTTTTATACAACATCAGAACACGGGGTCACGAATCCCATCAATCCCTTTGAGTTTACCCACTTTAAAACTCTACCATGTATGCGTACACAGATAGTGCCTACAGTGTGCCCCTGAAGAGTGTGTGAGCGTGGGAGTGTTGGGGGAAGACCGCACCCGAAGTAGTGAATACACATGGATTGCTTACTGCTTACTGTGTAAGTGCATATGTCGCTAATGGCGCACAGATTTCTGTTGTGCGCATTATGTTTTAATGTTCTTTTCTCATATACTAAAACCACAAGCTAACGTGCGCTTCATTTGTTTCGTACTGCTGGTTTCGGGGCAGTGACATCACTGTTAGATTGCTCTGCGTGTGCTGTCTGTGCTGACATACTGTACGACATCTTCAGGAGCCAGCTGGATTATATTAGTCTGTAATGCAAGGGATCACTCATTCTTAAGTTATACAACTCAAGATTCCTGTCACACGTTGAATTTTTAACCTGGAATTGTCCCGTGCCTCCTCCACAGTCAGTCACACGAAGGGAAAGCCCCCCCTCCTTACTCACACACACATTCATACACACACACATGCACATGCACATGCAAACACCCTTGTTTTTACAATGTCAGGATGTGAAGTCAAATACGTATAAAAATGTCATTTTTTATGCCTAATCCTAAATGTAATATTCCGTCGTAAAAACTGAAGTGCATAGCTTTTATTAAAAAAAAAATTAAAACGTTTGTTCATTCTGGCTACATTTGTATCCTGAAAATGTATGAAAACAAACACACACACACACACACACACACACACACACACACACACACACACACACACACACTCACACACACATTCATACAGCCAGTCCAGCTGTGTTGCAGGGCTCTGTCTGTCTGCAGAGCTGTTTGTCAGGGTGAAGGAGAAGCTGGGCTGGAAGAAGCACGCAGATGCACCTGGAAGCATGCCACGCAAGATACGGCTTACACGCGAAATTACAGGGCAGAATGAGTCCTCCCCCTGTACATTTTTCTTGACAGTATTTCTGCTGGAGGAGCGTGTGAGGCTGCACTTTGACATAGGGGTTGTCCGCTCTGCATTAGGAGCTACAGAATGGAGTTAGCCTTGCGCTAACCTCTGGGTTGGCTAAACAGATGTTGGACCATTTTCACTTGGCCTCACAATACCCCCCAAGACCCCCCACCCCCCCAACCGAGCTGCTTACCCACTAAAGGGGGGGGGGGGGGGGGTGGTTGCTTCTTTCCCCCCCTTCCATTTCTTGAAATTCGGCAAACAAGCTCTGGAGCCAAAAAAGTATACACAAGGCTTCACCACGGAGCCGCATAGCGTTCGGAAGCCTTTGCGGTCGCAGTTACAGGAAGTGTGATGCTTTTTAATGAGGCAACATTAGAAATGGGGCTCTGAAAGGCCGGGGGGCATGTGGTGAGAAACTCTCCAAAAGACAGTGCATGGCGTCAGGCCAGACTCGTTTCAATTTCACTCTGCTTGCAAAGATGTCCAAAACAGATCATTACGCTTTGCTCATACGGATTAATAGAAGAAGAAAAAAAAAGAAGACATGGAAGTGTCTTGATTACAGGAGCTAAACACTCATATCCAGACTCTCTTGAGTATGTGGGCTATGACATAGCAGACACTCATTACTGTTTGTAAATCAAAACTCCGCAAAGACCATGTTAATCCCTTGATGATTCAGATGTTAATCTTAAAATTGCATTCACAAGGACATTTTGGTATCTGACAAAAATGTAGGGTACAAGGATTTCCATCTGAGGGAGTTCTTGGGGTTTCAACACTTCAAAACGTTGAACCATGAAAGGAATGTTGCCTCCTCCAGTACTTACAGTGAGAGATATTAAGAATAAATATATATATACATTTTTTTTTCATATTTTCTGCCCAAGTTACTTGTCTCGAATTCCACCCACTAGCTGAGATTCCCCCTTTCAGACAGTAGCCAGTTAAAGTACTCTTTTCATATCACACATTCTGTAAAACACACTGTCATGGTTTTTATGCTGCTACAAACCGCACTGTCATATTTATTGCATTCTAAAATTGCACATATTTATTTATTGATGTCCTGCATTCTCTTGCACATTTGCACTCTTGCACATCTCTGCTGCTAAACTACAGTCCTGGTCAAATACTGAACTCATCCTCGAGGTAGACATTGTCATTTACTCTACACATTGTCTTGTCCTCGTCTCGTGTTGTTCTTGTTCTTGTTCTGTTCTGCTCTTGTGTTGCTGGTCCTGGAGGAATGTTGTTTCTGTCACAATCTCAGCCGGTGACCACCGGACACTGGGACCTGTACCCGCCTGTGACCACCAGGAGTCGCTGCCACTAAAGGACTGAAAGACATGTCTCCCTTCACCTGTATATTGTCACCTATTGATTACTTCTCCTCACCTGCACCACATCCCTCATCACTGTCTGTATTCCTATTGGTTCTGAGTTTAGTCTTCCCTGTACTTATACTAGTCACTCTCCCAGGTTCAGTATTTCTTATTTTATTATTTTATTATTTTCTTAGGTTTTGCGTTTCTGTCCCCTTTATGTTCAGGTTTGGCCACCGTGCCTCTTTTCCGTTGTATTGTTTGTAGAGTAACAAAAAACCCCTTCTGTTTCTACCATGAACGTCCGCGTTAGTGCTTGTGCTCTTTCTCACCTTCGACGGGACACGCCTGTGGCAGTTTCATTTTTACTATGTAATGTCTATATGGTAGAAATGACAATAAAATCTACTTGACTTGACTTTCACAGGACAGCTACCAACACTGGGAGGGCAAAAACTAACATGTGTTCCCTGCATGTAAAGCAGCCAGTGCAACTGATGCAGCATCATTTGACAGTGTTAGTCAATTGCAGGAGAACTAACTGACAATTCCGTTTTGTCAGCTAGCAGACGTCCGTGCTGGCTAACGTTGTGCTGATTGAAAGGGGAGACTGGCTGTCCCAACCACACAGAGAATACAAAGACAACTGTGCTCTCTTTCACTCCTGGCCATGGATGGCTGTGGCACCAAAGTTGGGATGATACAGCCAGCTCTTAGACACCTACAGGCTCCAGTATTTCGAACTGGAACGTTCTCTATATGACAGAGAAACATGACCTGTCGTCTTTTTTTGCTCGACATTACCATTATATATGGACAAATGTATTGGGACACCTGCCCATTGCCTTCTCAGGGATTTTAATGACATTGCATTCAGTATGGAGTTGGTCCTCCCTTTACAGCTATAACATTCATTCTGTAGGGCTTTAATGAGGTCAGAGACTGATTGAGACTTGGATGAGAAGGCCTGGCTCACAATCTCGGTACCAGTTCATCCCAAAGGTTGAGGTCAAGGCCAAGTGTGGGCCAGTCAAGTTCTTCCAGACCCAACTCATCCAGCCCTTGTCTTTATGGAGCTTGCTTTGTTCACTGGGGCACAGTCATGCTGGAATAGGAAAGGTTCTTTACCAAACTGTGTCCACAAAGTTTTGCTGAAGCATTAAGATCAAGCCCTTCACTAAACGTAAGAGACCCAAACCCTGAAAAACAGGTGGTTCCCAATGCTTTTGGCCATGTAGTGTAAAGCATTTTGTTGCTAATTATCAGTTTAATGGAAACAAGCTGCAGTTTATGAAGAAAGTCAGGGGATCTATAGCTAATGAGAACAATGCGAACAATATGAAAATTTACACCCTGTTAATTGAAAAAATTCACTAAAGAAGCTGCTCTGGCACAGGGCCTCTGTAAACCAGGTCAAATGGCAAGAAACTAATTGCTGCTGTCAGCTCATGTCCAGAATAGTACAGTCCAAGGTTAGAGATGAACTGCTCGGAGTTTTTGCTCATGAGGATTCATATTCATAGAGTTGGTGAAACACAGCTGAACTAAAACTATACTTGTCTATTTGATTTGTTATTATCCCAAACTGATACTACTCTTATTATTGCTACTACTGTTATTACTGATAATGATTTTGATATTACCATCACTGAAATCTCTTTAAACTTGATACTTGTGTCAGTCACCACATCCGTTTTGAGGCCTAGTAACTACTTAGTAACTCCTTTGGAACTAACATGCCTGTTATGTAGCTTTTAGATTGAGAAAATCAAGTGAGCCGTAAAGTTTCAGTGTTAACCTTTTGGTTGAACAACAGAAGTCGAAGGGAAAGACAAACATTGGAAAGCTGCTGGAAAACTTTGAGCCTGCCTTTGTAAAGCTGAACCCCTGCTGGTGGCCTTTTTCTGACGGAAAGGTGAAACAGGAGTGTGTGGACTAAAAGCCAAGGGCAGGTGTCACCGTGGGACAGGTTCTAGCCCAAAACTATAAACAAACACTGCTTCGTAACTCAGCCCTGTCAGCCCAAATGATTTCCTTTCAGTGAAGCGCCAGTCCCCATTGTGCCGACAGGACACATGCTCAACACACTGCTTGGGCAAGAGTGGAGCACATTCTTGTGTCCAAGCCAACCATTACATATGTTCAGACAGTCTCACTTTTTTGAGGCTGAGTGAGAAAGAAAGAGAGAGAAAGGCAAAAGAAAGCTTCTTCAAGACTGTACCCCCCCCCTTTTCCCAAACAACTTCGATTGGGTTTCAGCTCTTTAATTGCTTTGGCTCCAAACATAGTTTCTTCCCACTTTGCTTTTTTTCCCCCCCAAAGCCTTCCTTTTTCAGTGAAAGAAACAGAAGGCACTTCAGCTCTGTTAAAGATGGCCTATTTGCCTTTCACCTTTTTCACTCTAATCTAAAAGCAACACTGTAGAATTTTGAATATGAACTATTGTGACCCTTGGTGAATCGTTTGTGTTGCGTCTGTTGTGATATAACATTATCTATCCTATCGTTATATAAGAGGTGGAAAACACTTCATTTCCATCTGCGCTAATGTCACAAGACGTAGTTCGCTTGGTGCATTCACTTTGATCCCTTTGCAAGGAAATGTTTACACCATGTAAAGGACAGCTGCCTTTTTCAAATGGTGTCAAACATAATAACAAGCTTCTCATGTGATAGCCACAGTATGCAAAAAAAAAAAAAAAAAAATAGAAGAGCCTAGGACAGGCAGGTTTCCAGCAAAACATACTTTTTTCCCCTCTTGACCTTTGTGGTCAGGACTGGCTGTAGGCTCTGCTGTACTTCCAGACTCGTGTTTGCTTGTTTTGAGAGTGTATGAGTGTGTTGTGTAGTGCACCTGGGGCCTGACAGCTCCAGTGCTGAGAGATCTTCCTCTGAGTGATTGGGAGCATTTCTTTCCACACGGAATCCTTCATACAAGCAGAAACTCCAAATTCTTTCAAGTAATTGCACACTGTTGAATAAAACATTTTACTCACAGCACAGCCTTAACTGGAATGTATTTTGAAATCCCCTTTTTTAATTCAGTCGCTAAACACGTGATTGATGTGTTTTGCAGGTTTCTACTTCCTGTGCAGTAGTCGCACCATGCCTGAGGGAGCGGGCCGTGATAACCAGAAGAAGTCCATCAGTCAAGGTCAGCATGTGTGCCTCCAAAACACTGAGAGCTGAATATCAAAGGAAACTAACACAACAACTCCAATCAGTGAGAGTCAAGCAAAAAAAGCGTTTTAATTCAGTTGTTTAGAGTTTAAATAGCTTTTTTTTTCCTGCAGACAATGTTCATGAAAGAAGAGAAACAGTGAAAGTTCTCTGTTTGTTTGATATTTTACTATCCAAAAGAAAGGGACTTTTCAAATTGAAATCACCATATTATCATTGTTAAAGTGTCTAGTAGAAGAGAAATATTACATTCCACGGCAGAGACCCAGAATACTGAGTCTAGCCCAATGATTTAGTGCTGATTTTGATATTTTTGGCATGAAGCCACTTCCTGCTTTACAAAGAATGCTTGTTTACATCACTGAGATAAGCAAACGAAAACTTTTCATGAAAAATATTCACAGTTGCAATTGTTTTGGGCTGGTCACTTCACTTCATAATGGGCTCTGAGGACTGGAGATGGAAAAGGCCTGGTCTAGTGAAGAAAGGCCCACATGGCCCACATTAACTCCATGAGACCCAAAACACTGTAAAAAGATATTTGTAGTGAAACACACTGCAATGAGTTTATATTCAGCTGAGCACTTATTTTCTTACTCGTGCCGATGGATAGTTCACCTCACCTGTGTTTTAAGTGCTCTATCTGCTGAACCCAGCTGACATAAATGAAAAGTTGAATACACTATATGGACAAAAGTATTGGGACACCTTTACGCCAAGAGGGATCCTGATGCTAATGCATTCAAATACATGGAGTTGGTTCCCCTTTGCAGCTATAACAGCTTCCACTCTTCTTGGTAGGAGTGTGGAGTGTTTCTGTGGGAATTTGTACCCATTCATTCTGTAGAGCATTTATGAGGTCAGACACTGATGTTGGACGAGAAGGTCTGGATCACAATCTTCGTTCCAGTTCATCCTAAAGGTGCTGGATGGGGTTGAGGTCAGAGCTCTGTGTGGCCAGTCAAGTTCTTCCACACTGAACTCCTCCAGCAGGTCTTTATGGAGCTCGCCTTTGCACTGGGACACAGTCATGCTGGAATAGAAAAGGTTCTTCTCCAAACTGGGTCCACAAAGCATGGCATTGTCTAAAAGGTCTTGGTTTGCTGAAAAATCAAGATCAAGCTTTGAAGTAAGGGACGAGCCTAAACATGAAAAACAGGTGTGTCCCAATACTTTTGTCCTCATAGTGTATCTCTATTAATCAGTTTCATTTGCACGTTACTTAACAAATGAATGTAAGTTTGTCGGTTGTGTTGTTTCAATAAGATAAAGTTGTCAGAATTATAGATTGGCATTGTTTGGTCAATGTAACCTTATTGAACTCAAATGTTTTTCCACAGGCTCCTGGTATTAAGTATTTCCACATTGTTTGATCAGTTTACAACTCGTGTTGTCTATCCTCCTGGCCTACTGTCCCTTGTGTGAACGTCTTTTTTCTACTCCTGACTGCCTAGTGCCATTGTTGTTAGTCCTGCTAAGATTCTAAGTGAGATTGTATGATGTACCCCAGAGTTGATTGTGACTCTTTGATATATCCTGCAGATATGACAGCACTCTATGGTAGGGTTGGTAGTACTTAACTAAACTTAACTAAAGCAACTTGTGTTACTTCTATTTTTCTATTTTGTTCATCGAACATACAGTTTAAATGTTTAAGCTTTGTTCACATGGCAGGGCCAAACAGGTTTGTTTCTTAAATCTGGTGGTTATCAGTGTTCAGTGACCAAATCCAATTTGTGTTATCGAATGATACTCACTAGACGTAACCAACCAATTACATTTATGACCTCAGGTCTTGATTTGTACCAACGTCTTTAGTGTCTATAATCTATGATTGTATTTCAGCTACAACAAAATACAGAGTGTGAATCTGAATGGCCAAACTGACTCATGTCTCCTGAGAAATGCAGCTTGAATTAGTTTGGAAACGTGACGTTTTTGCCATTCAGTCCTGCTCAGATTAGATATGCTGAAAAATCAGATCTGTCTAAACAGGACTTTACTCAAAACTTGTGTGAGTTCTTTGCTGAGTTCACTGAGTGCGTGTCACTTAGAAACTACTTAACACAGCTGTGTGCAACCACTTAACATAACATTTCAAATAAATCCAACATTTCTCTCTTTTTTTTTTTTTTGCAGAACCCACACTTAATTTCTTTAATTTGTTTACTGGAAAGTCACTATTCATGGTTTCACTTCTGCAGCGGTGGTTTGGAAGAAATAGCCACAACTTGAAATACAACAGCAAGGCCCCAGTAGATACTTTCAGCATAAGTAATATTATTAATTGACTCCAAAATCACACATATCAAAAACCTTAAAGCAAAAAAGCCACCAAGTTTTGATCATATCGCAGTGCTGATGGTGCCATGCTCTTTGTTAGTACCAGGCTGAGGGTGTGCACCGAACGCCTTTAGAGAAAAACACCTCGTTTCTGCTTTGACCACATCCTCACAGCCAGGTGCAGAGTATCACAGCTCTGCATCTCTACGTCTGTGCAACGTGCGAATAGAGGAAATAGAACCTTATGCACACAGATATTAGCGGCGCATATCAGCAGGTGCTCACTATAAACCTTCATTGTGAGTCTATATTGAAAGTCGAAGTCATCTAATAAGCACATAGCTATAGCAACATGATTCTTGAGCTCCGAAGCCTTTCCTGGTAGAGAAGATTCTTCCTGTGAAATATAAGTAGCCGAAGATATGAACAGAGATGCACATCTGTGTCAGCGTCTCAGTTCTTTCACCTTTTTGGGTTTAGGCCAAAATATACGATCAGATTGTAGATATTTTTAATGAAAGTTTAGGGACTTTCATATAGTCTTTCTGGTTTTGCAAGGCTGCACACCAATATGTGTGTAGGCAGGAAGAAAAGGGGTTTGGGTGTGACACGCAGCTCTTTCTGTTTCACTCATCTCAGTTGAGCCGTTTGTCAGGCAGACAGGTTGTTTTAAAGTGATGTGGACTGGTTGTCCACATTTGGAGAAGAGGAAATCATTGGTTGTAATCTGTTAGTTTGGCCACAGCTGTTGTTCAGTGGCAGTGCAGGCCGGTCTTTGGATACACTTTTGAACTCTGGAGACAACTTTAGCTAGCTGGAGGTGATGATCAGCTTTGGCCTCTGTGGTGGATGATCTCTGAGTCTTCGCTGTGAATTTGCCCACAGATACCAGGTTAGTGCTGTAGATTTCTTTGGCCTCATGTTCCCAAGATTGTGGCAATATACCCTAAGCAACCAGATCTAGTAGCTTTATATTCATTCTTTTATATCATTCTTCAACGTCTTTCTGCTTTGAATGTCTCCTGAAATGTTCATCTTTAAGTGTTGTGTACTTGAAGCATTAAAGATAGTTCTGTGTTTATAAGTAGAGTAGGGCTGCACGATATTAGAAAAACATGCGATATACGATAATGTAGTTGAGTGTTGCCATGCCGATATCACATGCGATAAGTAAAAACTTAGCCTTTGTAGTGTTAATGTTTTTCTGCTTTGGAGTTGACTAGTCCGTTCCAACATGTTTTCTTTTTAAAGAATTTACTTAAACAGAGCGTTTAATATCTCCCATAAAACATTTGAACCACTGAACATTGTTGAAAAAAACTGAAACTATTTTAAAAATTATTTTAAATCTTGAATAAATGTTAATTTAATTTAAATTATAGTAAGTATTAGCTCGAAAAAAAATAGCAAAATGAACAATCTATAACAGCAGCACAGAAGATGAAGAAACTGCCCAGTGATTTTTTTTTGCCCTCTTCTCTGTGGCTCTGGGTGAAGAGTTTTGGAAAAACACCATTTATTGCAGTTAAGTCAGTCTTTGGCGATATGGATATTTTGATATGTTGATATCGCGATAACGGTAAATTTGCGATATATTGTGCAGCTCTAAAGTAGAGGTATGCATCTACTTTGGAGGAGGTTATCAAGTTAACTTACTGTCTGTGGAAAAAGAAAATACTCAGAAGAGAATGTTACAAAAGGGTGGTTGGTCAGTTGTGTACTGAGAAGTAAAATTTTATTTTGCATCCATAATATGTGGAACTCACAGTATGTTACTTAGAGGACAACAGTTAAAGAGTGGGGGTGCTTAGATACGCACCAGCCGAAGCATTTTACATAGATACTTTGAAAGAAATGCTTGATCATCCATTTTATGCGATTATGCAGAAAAAATCAGTTGAGCTTCTTAACCTAGCTGTAATGAGGTTTGGCTTTGATGGTATCAGTGCCACATCAGATCCTCCAGAGGATGCATCAGGTTTACATTGTCACACCTCATGCAGTTGTGCAGAAAAATGTATTTCAAGCTTTGAAACAACTTGGCCAGGAGTCGTTTTCTCACTCCGATAAAAACCTGTCAAAGAACTGGCGGTTTAGCAATCTGAGCTCGAGCCGAGCCGACGCTAATCATGGCCGTCTATCTATCAGTGACCTTTGCTTAGCCATGGAGGGCATTCCTCGCGTCTTCTGCTGTTTTTTTTCCTTTCCTTTTTCGCATTTTTTCACGTGAGACTGCCGCCATATCACTGTTGATCTTGGGGAACGGCCAGCGAAAGATAAACACTTGCTTTCAAGCGGTTTATGAGGCCGCTTAAATCAAATTTAGACAATTGATATTGCCAAAGTACTTTCAAAGCTTTGGAGCAAGGGAAAGGTTTTTTTTTGTTTTTTTTTTTGCGAGCCATTCCAGCTAGTGGTAAAGTGGAGAGCTTGATGGATGAGAGGCAGACATGGCTGGTGAAGGAGAGAGAGCGCAACAGTCCACTGCATCGCCCTGCTAGGTCAAAGGAAGTGAAGGATTGTTCGTCTCTGCTGGCCTCAGGCCTGTTAATGGGCCACTATTGTAGGGGCTGGAGCTCCCCATTGAGTCTCCAGACAATGCCCAGCCTTTCCTCTACAATGACCTGTTTCTGCTGGCCATGACGGCGAGCCATGTTTTGTTTGCACCCATGTACAGTATCTTTTCAGTTCTAATGCTGTTGTGCTGCTGAAGATACGCGGGCCGACACAAGGCCCGCTCTGTCTGGATGATTTGTGTGTTTGCATGCTTGGTCATCCAAGAAATTGAGGACAGGAAGTTGTGATTCCTGTTTCCTGTCTATTCACTGTTTTTT
Organism: Brachypetersius gabonensis; assembly: GCA_037577145.1. Taxonomy (NCBI): domain Eukaryota; kingdom Metazoa; phylum Chordata; class Actinopteri; order Characiformes; family Alestidae; genus Brachypetersius; species Brachypetersius gabonensis. The sequence continues at coordinate 19,353,113 of JBBJLR010000001.1, read as the reverse complement.
TGTTTTTTTTTAATGCCTTTCTGCACACCGCTTCCTGATTGGCTGCCTGAATTTGTGGCTTCTGCTGTGAACTAGAGCAGTGTACTTTTGCTCAATCACACCTTTTTCAGGCTTCACCGTTTCCTGAGCAGCCGTTCAGAGGAAGTGTCTGCAAAGCAGCATATTAAACTATAGACGTCTGACAGAAATGATAATAGCCAGTGGGTTTATAAGTTCAGAGGAGTTGCCTTTGCTGTTTCACGCTACTGTATAACACCATGTTTGCAATGAATGCATTATTTTCACGTCTTCTTCAACTTAACCGTCAAATCATTAGCAGGAAGCCAGGAAGCCAAACGAATTGTGTAACATTACCAGAATAAGGAAGGATCTTTAGGTTCCTTAAGAGAGTTCCTTAGAGAATGTTGTGTGTAGCAGCAGAAATTAAGTTAATTAACAAAGTCAATGTCCAGAATGCTTTAAGATAAACCTTTATTAGCCCCACAAGTGTGTTTCAGAATTACTATTCATCATTTAGTACTTTGTCATTTCTGCCATAGTGCTTTTGAAAATAAGCATCTAAAAGTGAATTTTGAAGTCTGGATAATAATGTTTAAATCTGTCCTGTTTACTTATTTGCGAAAACAAATAATAAGTTTGATAATTTTTGATAATTTTTAACATTTTGCTTTTGAATAGGAATGACACAACAGAAAAAAGGTGAAAGTAATTTGCATGTTGAAACTGACTTTCTCTCCTTCTTTCACTTTCTTCCACACCTCATGTATCTCTTTTACTCTGTCTCACTCTTTCCATTTCTCTCTCTCTCTCTCTCTGTCTCTCTCTCTTTCCATTTCTCTCTCTCTCTCTCTCTTTCCATTTCACTCTCTGTCTCTCCATTTCTGTCTCTCTCTCTCTCTCTCTCTCTCTCCATTTTTGTCTCTCTCCATTTCTGTCTCTCTCTCTCTCTCTCTCTCCATTTTTGTCTCTCTCCATTTCTGTATCTCTCCATTTCTGTCTCTCTCTCTCCATTTTTGTTTCTCTCCATTTCTGTATATCTCCATTTCTGTCTCTCTCTCTCTCCATTTTTGTCTCTCTCCATTTCTCTCTCTCTCTCTCTCTTTCCATTTTGCTCTCTCTCTCTCTTTCCATTTCACTCTCTCTCTCTCTCTCTCTCTCCATTTTTGTCTTTCTCCATTTCTGTATCTCTCCATTTCTGTTTCTCTCTCTCCATTTCTGTCTCTCTCTCTCTCTCTCTCTCTCTCTCTCTCTATCTCTCTCTCTCTCTCCATTTCTGTCTCTCTCCATTTCTCTCTCTCTCTCTCTCTCCATTTCTGTCTCTCTCAATTTTTCTCTCTCTCTCTCTC
>JBBJLR010000001.1:19314535-19325350 GCA_037577145.1 Brachypetersius gabonensis | reverse complement strand
AGGGGGGGGGTTGAGACCCCCCCCCCCCCCCCCCCCCCCCACCCCTTTAAGACATAAAGTGCTTAGGCATTTTCTACATTAGGACCATAGGACCATCACTAGCATGATAAGACTGCAAGCTGGAATTGATAAGAGTAGATATTTATCATGCTTACTGTAAGTTATCCATTAAAAACACAAAACATGATATTTTATTGGATTAATGGACAAACAAATGGGCAACTGAGGAGGATTACATTTTGTAATGCTATTTTTTAAATGCTTTGATATATACAGTTTAATTTTTACAATGCACTGGGAAAACTGCATGCAGACATTTATAGAACATAGAGGACAACATTCAGTGACACTAAACATTGTAGTGATGGCGTAGGGGTAGTGGTGGCATAGGGGTGGCGTAGGGGTGGCCTAGTGGGTAGGATACTTGCCTCTGGACCTAGAGATCATGGGTTCGAATCCTACCATCAGCACCACCACTGGGTTCCTGAGCAAGACCCTTAACCCTGAGTTGCTCCAGGGAGACTGCCCCCTGTAGGTACAGAATGCAAGTCGCTTTGGATAAAAGCGCCTGATAAATGTAAAAACTATGATATAATGAATTTTTTTGGAGGTTTGCATGCATCACAAAATGTTTTCCATCTTGCTAGACTAAAAACCAGGAGGAGAAACGACTGTGGCTGCACTACCTAAAGAGGCTCATAGTGGAAAACCATCTCATATCTCTACCCCTGAAAGTGAGCTTTGTAGTGGCATGTTACTTAGAATGTCCAGACTGTGTTAGCATATATAAGAGAATCCTTTTTGTCATGTTAAAAGATATATTTCTTAGAATGTACAGACTCTGTTGGCATATAAAAGAGTTTAAAGTCATGTTATGTAACATTAAAATGTGACACATGTTTAAAACGTGATATTGAATGTGTAATATTTTATTTACAGGCAAGACAGGTTCTTGGTAATTCTTTTTGTCAAAGTAAGTCAATTATATGTTTATGAATTTTGTTTGTTTAATTGTCTACTTCTTGGAATGGTCATTGAGCTGGATTTCCTAATGATGTTAAATACATTTATTCTGTTGTTTATTAAATAGTCAGTGATGGTTTTATCAATGTTGTCCATGTTTCAGTGCCTCAGTTTGAGCAAGAATCAAACCGAAAGCCTCTCCCTTCTCCACGGTTGGATGATGCCCATGGTTTTCACAGAGGAAGAAGGCAATCAGGTGTGTGAACGAGTTTTTAATGAATAAAATGCACGTTCATTTTTACATTCCTCAATTTTGAATCAGCATCAGTCTAAAACACTTTATTGCTGCTGTAATGTGTCTTTCGGGAATTAGTCTGGAGGATGTGGCATGTTTCAGCCTGCACAAACATGTACTACTTGTGCAGACAACATGCTTGTGTAGAATACTCATAAGACATACCATACACTCATGAAATAGATACTCAGATGAAATAGATAAAAAGAAGACTAAACAATTTCTTGTAGTGCAAGTGGGTAAACAACCCATACAAGAGAAGTGCAGGCTTTTGCACAAGCACCCAGTTGAAGAAGTCAAATTCCTGGGTGCATACATGCAACTTTACTTGACCGATAAAGTAATAAAGTGGTTCTGGTTTGGTGTTCCTATCTATTCCCAGACCTGTAGACAATTATAACATTCCACTTGATGGCCAGCAACCAAGCAGAGTGAACCTCAAATCATTTGTTTCTAACTCATAGACTTATTGCTTGGCTTTCATTGGTAATTTGCCCGCAATCTCATTTTTTCTAGAGCCCCCAGAGTTCATCTATACTCCTGAGAAAGCCAAGAAAAGCCTTCCGCTGCTTCTGGAAGGGAATGTGGCATTCCGCCGTGGGCGCAGACTATCAGGTGATAGCACTGCACATCTGTCAACCTAACCCAGCACAGACATAAGTTACTAAAACTGTAGAACTGCGTGAAAAACATTGAGGCCGGACGCTGATTATTGAGGCCAGTTGTTTTCTTGCTAAGGATCTGCATAGTTTTGTGTGAGCTTGCTTTCTATTTTAATGATAAATACTAACAACGCTTTGTCTTATAAACAACCATACATGCAATTACCATTTACAAATGTACAATATTAACAATAAATTAATATTGTTCTCTTAGATTTTAGTTCGCAGTGCCACAAAATAAATTAGCTTCTGCTTGATTTGCATTATTTTAGTTGCAGTGTCAGTGCAAAATCAACACTGTGCCACTAGCTAATGATTATAGGGATGTATTTTGAAGCATAATCTAACATGTCTTTCTATGTCCTTCAGCCCCTGCCAAGGATATAGAAACAGCATTTCAAGGAGGTGAGTGAGCTTCATTTGTGACCATTGTTAGGCATTTATTTTATTTATCTGTTATATATTCAAGAAATAAAAAATTTCTCGATGTCTCAGAGTTAACATTTAGACTGAATATATGATTTTTCTTTCCTGTGACATAAATGATTTGTGGACTCCAGTCTCCTTAAAGGTAAGATTGATCTTTTTTAACAGAAAGTCGCGTTTTTCTCAACAGAAGATACTTAAATGTAAACACTGTGTCTGTACAGGTGCTTTATATCTGTTTTAAGGTCTTTGTATTTGTGGGCTCTTAGGCCGGCAGTGAGGGTGAGCTGTGCCCACAGGTCGACAGCTTGGGCTCTTCAGGCAGTACCAGTACACTCGCCTCATCAGTCATTGAGGTTGAATCAGGCCGAGATAAACTGAGTCTCGCTCAGGATGAGGATGAGGACATTTGCCCTCTTCCAACACCACCAACGATGTCTATCACTGAGGAAATTATGCAGTTTTTTAACCAGAATTGTGTACGAGAGGGCATGGCAGAGCTATCGTCTGATGTGGTAAGGAATACACGTTAAATATCGACACCTTGCTAAAATAATAAACGCTCATTTTTTCAGGAAATACAAAAAAGTTAATCAAAAGATCACACTCTTGACATTCATTCATTCTCCTACAATGGTAGAATAATACCTGACCGACTGACGGTGTAGGCAGTTTTACCATAGGTGGCCAGCATCATAAAGAGATGGTTTGGGCAAAAAAGTCAATTTTGCCAAAAAATGGTGATTATTTTAGCAAGTAGATGAACACACAGCTCAATCTGTGGCAGAACAAACCAGCATCTTGATCCAGCATTTGCCACAGATTTAATCTGGCACCTTGCTTGTATATGTTCATGTGACAATATCTAGAGAAACACATAAAAAAACCTTTATAATGTTTTCTAAAAACAACTTGATATATGTAACATGGTGAAATGTGAAAGTGTTTTGTAGAATATAGCACGTTTTCACGTGATGCCATGGCATACACTCACTTTCACTTTCAGCATTTGTTTGGGCGTATGCGCTGATAAAAATCGTGTTTATCACCACTAATGTGAATGAGAGCCCAGTAATGCTGAGCAAAATCACTCAGCATTTAATGACACTGATTTAATAACCATTTAGAAACGGTTTGACCAGTATCCAAAATGTGAGATCCACTACTTTATCAGCATTCTGGGACACATTATTTGCATATTAAATCCTAGATGCCCACTGATATGTATTTTGATAATTTAGGGGTTATAATATGAAAATGGAAAGACTGGATTGAAACACAAATAGGAAATTACTTTCTGACAAGGCGGCAAAATGAATTTTGCATAATGCTATTAGTTCGATTGTTAGATTTATTTTTTTTTGCTGTCTGTTAAGTGTACTATTGATCATCCACAGTTTGAACCTAAGGCTGAGGCCCTGGATGTCCAGACCACTGAACCACAGGATTTAGATTCTCTTCTTCAACCTCAGCTGGTTAAAGAAGAAGGCGAACAGCAAATGAGTATTTCCAACTCCCCAGAGGCCGAGGAAGCAGCGCTAGATGTCAGACTAGACAAAGCATCTCCACTTAGTTTAGAAGCTGCTTTACCCAACGAACTGTCATCATCTCACTCTCATATGTCCAAACATAAGTATCAGATAGAGGAGACAACATCCTCTGAGTGCAGCTGGGGTAAGTCAGCAGACCCAGTGGTTGTCCATGCGACATCTGTGCCTGTGGAGGTTGAGGAAAAAGATGAAATAGATGATGCAACAAAAAGAAAAGCAGAAGCCTTTAAAGACCCTTCAGATGAAGCAGTGCCTCTGTGTGGTCACCCTTCCACAACCAAACCTGCAGAGAGCCCTCAGACGACTAAACTGGAAGCGGAACAAAAGCTGATCAAAAATGACAGGCAGATCATTGAAAAGATTCGCAGCTACTACGAAGCAGCAGAGTCTGAATCAGTGGTGGACGATGCACAGCTGACACGAAGGAACAGTTTCTCTCATATCCCCACAGGCTTGGTTAAAGATTCGGTTTCACGCTTCAACGTGTTTGTTCACCAGGTCAGTCAGTGCGATTCTGAGAGCGGGAAGTCAGATTGCTACGAGAATGATACCATGTCGCCTCAACTCGGCGTGCCTGAACAAAGCGAGAAGACTTTCAGTCAGCCTGACTCTAACAGTGCTGCCCGTGCAGTTTCACCCAGTGGCCAAGGAAGACGTCAGAGTGAGTCAAAATCTGATGATGAACAAATTTGCGACTTCAAACCCTGCATGGAGCTCTGGAAGGAGAAGGAGAGGAAGGCTGACAGTCTGAAAGTCTCTACGTGTGTGGAGGGTAGCTTTGCTATAGACAAAGAAGCATGTGCAAAAGATCAAGCTTCCATGAAAGAAAAGAAGACTTACGTGCTTCATGAGCACCTTTCATCAGAACAGGACCATGCAGATGGTAGAAAGCCAAATAGTCCTCAGGAAACAAAAAAGACCAGCAAAATATTTCAATCTCCTGCAGGCACAAGAGACAAGATTTCCTCCAATTGTAATCTGGATAACCTACCCAGTCAGATTAAAGTGGGGCACTTCTCTCGCCACGAGAAAGTGGGCACCTGCAGTAGGACACTTTATGAAGGGATGCCTGATGTACCCGGCCTAGGGTTCTTTGAAGGTGGGCCAGTGGATCAGTGCTTAGTAGAGAACTCAGAAAAAATCATGAGTAAGGTGCAGATGCTAGCACGAATGTACACCGCCAAGGCAAGCAGCATGAAGGTACCACTGCATCAGAAAAGGACACGAGGACCGTGGGTCGCGCCCAGTAAAGTAAACAGCCCTCCCATGTCTGAGGTACTGCTACATCAGGCAGATGAGAAACAGCACTCAGGTGAGTACCCTATTTTAAACAATCACTCAATTACTATTTTAAATGTTGAATAAAAACAAGCACCTTATTTCTGAATATTTTTGTTTTAAAACAGAAGTTCACATGGAGTCTGCTGGTCTCTCTCCACCGGAGCAGTTTGGACATATCATTGTCACGGAGCAGATCTCCACAACATATCATCAAGAAAATGACTGTAACCTTACTGGGCAAATAGAGAAGGTTGCACAGCTTGGGTCTAGTGCAATAGTAGTGCCTTCCTCTGATTCCTGCACAGATTCAGTTTCCTCAACTTCAGCTGAGATATTAGCAGAAGCATTGGAGGAAACCTCAGCTGTAGATTTGGGAGCTCCTGTGACACAAAGATCCTTAGACAAATATGAATCGAGTTCTACAGATCAAGCATCTCTGTCAGAGAAATGCGAGGCTACATCACCTCCACCACCATGTTTTGGATCACAAGGACAAGTCGTGACAGAAACATCACTTGAACACTGTGAATTCATTCCTGAGCAGAAGACCAACCACACTTTGTATTCCATCACCGAGGACCATTCAGTAGCAGTAGAGAAACCCATGTGTGTAGGAGAAGCTCAGAGACACTTGCCACTTGGGGATAAATCAGCAATGCCTTGTTATTCTGACTCTAAAAATGAACATTTTAATGATGCAGCAGCAGTTCAGTGCCTCAAAGAAGAAATCTGCAGTACCAAAGAGAAAAATATCTCAGGTTCAAAACCCTGTGGACTGTCCAGTGAGGAGAAAGTGGATGAAACACAGTTGCAGGCAGCAGTAAATTCTGTTGATTATCCTGTTTCCTGCCCTGAGGAATGCACAACACTTCCTGTGGTGCCAATACCGAATTTGAATCGTAGTGTTTCCGAAACAGAAAACAACAGCAAATGCCAAGTGTCATCAGACATGCCTGTCGCTGAGATGTTGGAGCCATCGTTTTCTTCACAACTCCAGTCTCAGTCCTCACCTACGCAAAAATGTTCAAACGTGACATCCCCGCTCGGTCCAGGAGATACACATAATCTAGAACCTTTGAAAGGGAAAGAGGAACACAAAAATGGCTCATCTATGTTACGTCCTGCTTCTACTCCTTCCTCATGTGGATCTACCACCGACAATCTTCCAAAGTTCACCAGCCAAAGACCTGACAATCTGCCAACTACCATGGGAAGAAGAAGCCTCCCTGCTAATTGGAACACATCATCTCTTACATCCAGCCAAAGGTAATCTACTGTGCATTCTTTCACTGGTTTCATATAGCATTTAATATTTTCTCTTCTTTCTTAATACTCTCCAGGATTTGACATAATCATGTCTTCTTTTTGTCTTGTTTTTATATGTAGTTGCCCTGCCAATGAAAGAATTGAATGTAATGTTACTCCTGTTATGGTTTCAGTTCATCACAGACTCAGCTCTGGTCCAAGGAACAAGTGACATCAGCTTCAAATATACCAGGATTTAGCAATAAGTCTTCGAATAGTCCTTCAGGCTCCGAAAGTTCTTCAGAAATAAATCGACCTTCTGCCTTTAGCTCAAGCTTTCGGATGCGCTCCCCCTCCCCCATTAGAGGCTCTCCGCACCTCGGTTCCTCTGCAGCTGCTTCTGCCCTTGCCAAGTCACTAGCTGCCTCTTGTATTAGCCAGTCAATCTCTCAAAGCATGGCCAAAAGAAACACTCGCATTCAGGCTGCCTCTCCTTCTCCAGCCTCTGCTGTGAGATTAAGGCCTCCCTCCCCTAAATCTGTGACCCTGGACTGTAATGTACAGCCCACTGCCGGCAGTACAGACCCTGTTGCTGTAGGAAGCCAAACCCCAAAGTGTCCTCCTTCCCCTTTTCACTCTAACAGTCTGCGATCTAGCCCAGCAACCGTACAGTCCCCTCCTCTTTATCGGCATCATTCAGTCCCTAACCCTGTAAATTTCCACTCTGCTTCACCCACAAGATCAGATCATTTCGAACAGTCTCCTCTTACTAGTTTGAATGGTAATAACAACAACAATAACAGTCTGTGCAATAACGGATGGGTGGAGAATCACAAAAAGCCATCATTGTCAAATACAGGGGAAACTCCTCACCTTCACGATCCACATCAAGTAACCTCTCACAACCGAATCGCTCGACCGTTCCTATCCTCTGCGCCAAACTCGCGTGTGCAGTCACCCTCACCTTCTCCTTTTACACGAATTTGCTCCCCACCTCTTGTCCTAAGCAGTACCACTCCTTTGATTTCTAAGCCTCCCAATCCGAGGACCCCTAGGCAAGGGTTGGCCAGCCCCTTCACACCTCTGTGCTTAGAGTTTTCAAGATCAACTTCAGCTTGCTCAGTGTCTCCATGTCCAAGTCCCAGGGTCACATCCCCACCTCCTATAGGTATCCCTACTAACATAAGGTGCATTGCAAACCCCCAGCCAAGGAACCCGTCAGCAGTGACCCCTTCTTCCCCTACAAGAGCAGAAGCAAGCTCTTCTTCAAGAGGCTCCAGGATCAGCTCTCCATTTTCAGGAGTTTCTCCATGTTCGGCATCCTCATCCTCGCAGAACCAGCGGAGAGCGAGAAGTAGCGGTTTGCCATTTGCAAGCCTGGCGCTCAGGCCACCCAGCCCATCCAGAAATGAGCATAGGTCTTGGGCTGAGAATGGACGATGGTCAGTGGACATAGAGTCAGAAACAACTAGCCCTCGTGGGCGCTCCTACAACGGCACCCCTGTATGTGTCAGTCCAGGACCTCAGAGTCCTGTTACGATGACTGTTGGCAAGACTAACCAAAGTGGAAAACACTTGACAAGTGTTGCCTGGCAAGATGTGCATGAGCTTCTGACCAAGTACAATGCAGAGGACAATTCTGAATGTGACTCTGAAAGTGGACTGGAGGACTCAGACCTAGGTAAGGTCACTTGTCGAAGTAGCCTTATCTGTGCTTATGTGGCTCGAAGCACCCCTGTACCTGAAAGAGACACTCCCAGTCAGTGCCTAGAGGAAGGAAAAAGAGAGGACAGTGTGCTGGGGACTAAGGCTTTAAAAACCAGCTATGCAACCACCGTCAACCTGCAGATTGCTGGGAGTGGGAGGATAACATCCTTTAGTAATGCGCAGGTCAGCCTGACTCAGACCCTGGCCCCTGTGGCAGATACCCAGGGCATGAGAAGGGTCAGCATAAATGGCTGTAACCTCTCACTGCAGAACTGCAAGAGGCCCTAGGTTGGAACTTGAGGCCTATTTATTGGAGACTCTCGCTTTAATGACACTTTAACAGGCACTTTAGCATGTAGCAAAGGAGTCCGATAGAGTTCCAGGTCCAACTCACTGAGCTGTAATTAACATTTACGGGTTTCAAGAAATTATGCTTATGTTCAGTGATGATTTTAACTTGGCTGCGAAGGGTGCTTTACGTCACGTGTGGATTGATTCTTCAACAATATTTCTGAAAGATTCCACCCGTGAAAGGACCGTTTTTTTGTATTTAGCAGTGTTATTTTATTTCTCCTTTTTAAAAAAAAAAAAAAAAAAAGTGTACAATATAATATTCTTAATGTGTAACTGAACCAAAGCCCTTTTGTTCCACGTGGTTGTGATACACAGTACTCTTATTTATGAAGTCATCTTTTTATGGCACTTAACTTTTTTTTCTGTTTTGCACATTTTTTTCATATGCGGTCCAGACGTGTCTGTAAAAGTATTGGATTTCAGACTAAAATTCTTTCATGTATGTGAATACGGTTAATTTAGGTGATTTTTAAAGGTCTGTTGGTGTCAGAATGCATTGTATTTGGAAACAAGGGAAGGTAGAGAGATGCTGCTTTTGTCAACATTAATCAGTGTTTTAAGACACATTGCATCATTCGAAATTTGTACTGCAAAATCAACATGAATGTGTTCATACTGGCTACGGAATGAGTCTAAATGGCACCGTCCCATTTACAAAAGTGTTTTGTCGTACCCTTGCAGAGCACTTTAGCATGCTAATACGTAATATAAAGTGAACTCTTTATTAAAATTCCCTGCATAACCTGAACAACAAATGTGAATCATAAGAAGGTTGTTTTTTTTAATAAATAAACGCTGTAGACTGTCCTGCAACCAGAACAACCATCTTTCCCTTAAAGGATAACCAAATCAATTTACAGCATTGTTGTGTCTCACAAAGTGCCGTGACTGTCAAACCATGTTAATAGCCTTTCTAATAATAATTTTCTCCTTGGCTACTTTTACCTAAATAAAACAAAAAAGGGTTTTTGTGGCAATTGTGAATTTATTCTACAGTTAATCTAGGTTAAATAGGCTAAACCAAACATTGTGCTTGTCGTAATATGGAGTTGGTCCCTACTTTGGAAGGTTTTCCACAGAATTTTGGAGTCTTAGCCCTGTTATTTTACTTTTCAGGCAGTGTAACGTGACGATTGCGAATTTATTCTACAGTTGGAACTTACAGTTGATCCAGGTTAAATAGGCTAAACCTATTTAGCTTAATTAAACTGATTTCAATTCTTGCAGTGTGTTAAATGTATCCATTCCATGGCATTCACTGAATTATCAGTTCAGTCCAGAGAAACTGGTCATATGAAATTAGAAATATTTGACAGTAATACCAAATATGTCCATGTGAGAGGTGGCTCAGTATTGGATTATGTGGATCCCTGATGAAATCAGAACTCGATCTCATGATTGTCTTATAGCTACAGCCATCTCACCCTCAGTCACGCCAAGCATTCGTCTTGGCCCAAGGCTACATCAACTCTGACAGTGATTTAAACCTAAACTGAAGGCTCCTGAGACCCCTTGTCCAGAAATGTGGGTAATGAGGCTAAAAGGGTTTAGCTATTTTTAAACCTGCATGCAGCTGTGTCATCTTTGTGTGACCAGGAGGGCCTGATGACATCTGGATTTGTTGACCTTTCTTTGACACCCCATTCTTTCTTCCGCCAGGTTTTTAATGAGTTTGAGCCGGATAAGGGCTCAAATCTGAGCTTCAAAACCAAGAGATATGCCATATGGACAAAAGTATATATCTGTTTTTCAGAGTTTGGGCTAGTCCCCTTACTTCCAGTGAAAGGTATCTTTCCATTTAATCCTTCAGCAGACTATGACATTTCAGACAACACCATTCTTCCAGCTTTGTGGACACAGTTTGGGGAAGAACCTTTTCTTTTCCAGCATGATTGTGCCCCAGTGCACAAAGCGAGCTCCATAAAGACCTGGTGGTGTGTTCGGTGTGGAAGAACTTGACTGGCCACACAGAGCCCTGACCTCAACCCCGTCCGGCACCTTTGGGACGAACTGGAATGGAGATTGTGATCCAGACTTTCTCATCCAACATCAGCGTCTGACCTCATAAATGCTCTGCAGAATGAATGAGCACAGAAACTCCAAATTCTTGTTGAAAGCCTTCCAAAGGGGGACCAAAATATTAAAATCTACATATTAAACGCTATGTCCCTGTTAGTGTAATGGTCAGGTGTCCCAATACTTTTGTCCATAGTGTAGGTCATACTGGCAGTTCAGTCAGCACAGACCTGGGCTAAGACTGACGAGCACAATGCTTTTTTCCCTCCAGCAGCAGTAGTTATCAAAGTTTTTGGAAATATGCCTATCACATGCA
>JBBJLR010000001.1:19278277-19288851 GCA_037577145.1 Brachypetersius gabonensis | reverse complement strand
TGTGTGTGTGTGTGTGTGTGTTTGTGTGTGAATGGTGGGCTGGCACCCCACCCAGAGTGAGTCCCTGCTTTGCGCCTGTAGACCCCGGGACAGGCTCTGGGTGCCCGCAACCCTAGTAAGGATTAAGCAGTTAAAGAAAATGAATGAATGAGTGTATTGTTCATATATTTGTTTCCCTGTGCTCTCCCCAAAACACACCCCATGATTTATTAAATCTAACATCTGTACACAAGACCTGTACGTCTCCTAACCTCCAGACACAAACTGCAGGATAGCAGGCAAATTGTCCACCAGTCTATAATTTTATACATTTGTTCTCACTTGCCTTTACAAAGATTTGTTTTCAGTGTTGTTTCGAAAACTAATAGTAAACATCCTCTCTAATCTTACTGCTTCATAAAAAATCTATCAACATCAAAATGAAACTTGGTTTACCAGAGGGACCGATAAAAATACACATTATTATTTCGTGCCACTGATGTAGGGATCCCTAAAAATCATATAATCACAGAATGATACTTACTTTAATTAAGATTGAGGGAAAATTCTGTCAACACGCAGTTTCAAACATTCCCAGATGATTTTACTTACACATGACCGAACTTTTCACAACCAGTCTCCCTTTGAGAGCTTTGACAAGCACCACAGAAATCACCTCTCGTGACTCTGACATCCCAGAAAAGTACTCGGAGCTGCAAAGTTAATCATGACGTTGTCATGAGCTCGTCACATTCTCAATATACAAATGTTATTTTTGGTAAAAATGTCTTATACAACCTCAAAAACACCTTCATTACCGTGAAAAGATCTTCAGCTACCAAGGAAAATGTATAGGCACTTTGTGCATTTTACCAGTCAAAAATAAACCGAGCATAAATACAATAAACTGATGCAGGAGTTTTTATTATTAACGTTGTGGTTAGAAGTATATACCTGAAAGAAAGTCCAACCATTGCATGGATTTATTAAATTCCATCAGCCAGATCACCTGGTTTAACTTAAAGATGGGTTGTTTAGTCAGATTAGGTGTTGGATAAGAAAATACAGCACGATTGCAAATTTTCTCCAGTCGTTTTAACTTTGTCACAATGTTATTTCATTAGTTAGCCTACTTACCTAGAAAAACGACGTTACAAGTGAATATCTCATTTCTCTAACCTTTGTACATCCCATACAACATTGTACATATGTGGCTGTTGACCTGACATAAAAAGCCTGATTCTTATCCGTGTTTGCGTTCATAAATGTTTATAGAAGTCTCTCAGCTGTTAGGTGTCATGTTGCCTCATGAACACTAATCTGTTAAGGCCTTTTCTCACCATGTGGGATTTCTTTGGAAAAATTGTGGACCATCAAGGGGTCCCTGAGGACAGATTTGAGAAACAGTACATCAGCTCATATACACTATATGGACAAAAGTATTGGGACGCACGACCATTACACCAACAGGGACTTTAATGACATTGCGTTCAAATACATAGACTTTAATATGGAGTTGCACCCCCAACCACCCTTTTCTATTCCAGTTGTGTCCGCAGCGTTGGAAGCATGACGCTGTTTACAGTCTCTTAGTGTGCTGACACATTAAGATTGTCCTTCAATGGAAATACCGGCCCTGAAAAACAGCTGTGTCCCAATACATTTGTCCATATAGTGCAAAAACATTGCTAACTCTGCAGTCCCTATGTAGCAACACTGAGATGAATCTGTGTGGACTAATAGTTATCCACTAGACAGTCCACAGTTGAATTCTGGCCGATAAACGGTTCACCCAAGGCACACTACCATAATTTGTATTCTTTGTATCTCCAGTATTAGTGGCCCACCAGTCCGGTTGTTCATGGTCCACTGAAGAGACTGATTAACGGGATCAGATGCATCAGATGAAGTGGAAATCTGCTCTTTCAGGCATGTTGAGTTGTGGCGATTGAACAAAAGTGTGGACGACCTGGTGATCCCCGAACACTTGTTTGAGAATCAGTGGTCTAGAAAACTGGGCAAACTCAAAGCAAACATGGTCATGGGTCAGTGCAGCATTACTCACTGCGTTCATGAGTAGTGAACCTGGTAGTAGTGAAGTGGTGTAATTAGTACTCAAAAATGAATTTGATCTCTTTGAGGTTTCTGTCCTTTCCTCTATAAATGCAAGGTGTTAGCCTGGGAAACAGGAGGGAAGGCTTTGATCTTAGAAGGAGAAGAGCCTCTGTTCATCCCACCAACACCCCCTGCACCCCACCTGCCCAGCCCACTGTGTCTCTCAGGGCTGTTGCCTGTGTGTCATTTCCCCACACCTGGCCTCACCGTCTAAACCTCAGTCCAGGTTTATTCTAAAATAATGCACACTCCCAGTTTATTATGACAATAGGTTCCTCAGGTGTACTTACCTGTGGAGGACTTTTTCTGGTTCTACATTTTTGTCTGTAGACAGTGTCTTTTTTCCAGTTCCTCGTTGTTCCTTTGTTCTGTGCAGTGGGAAAAAAAAACATAATGCTGAAGTCCATTAAGCTGAAGTGCTTTTGGCAGTAGCACTTCCCTCAAACCAACCAAAGCCAACCTTTGGGGTCGCAAAACGTTAACAGTTCTGATATAACCCATCCAGTCGTACAATTACAGGTTCGGTAAATTTATTTATTGACCGTTATTTATGCAGGTATTGCCATTGAGACTCGACTTGTCTCGTTTACAAGAGAGACCTGTTACAGACAAACATAAAAATGACAATAAAAGAGACCATAAAATAGCAAATTTTGCCTAATACAATCATATCAGAACATTTGCAGTCTCCCAGTGTTGATTTCACAAAAAGATTGCACTGTGTTAGTAAATAACGGTATGCCTGAGATGGTGGGTGGAGTTCTTTCAGCGTGGGGGAGGGGCTCAGTGAGTATGAAGTGAAGGCATTTTGACATATGTTTTGGCGTGTTGTCTGGAACTCTTAGAGAGCATTTCTTCATGCAACCGTGTGACAAAAGTTCCAGCGGCCAGCAGACTCTGTTACAAGAGTCTTTGAAGTCTGGGCACACTTTCCTCACACCTCTCCTGAGGTGTGGCTGGGAGGATGAAGGAGAGTGCGAGAAATTGCCTTACCTCCCTGACTCTGTCTGCCCCCTCACACTTCATCTGGGCTTTCATGTTCATGGGAACAGCCTTTTCTGGACAGAGGGAGGCTTCCTCTCTCTTAATGACAGTAGACTAGCCTTTCCTCCGAAGCCATGACTGTGCAAAGATTAACTAAAGTCGTCTCAAGCCGCTGCTCTAATGGTGACTCAGAGCTGAAGTAAACTGTGAATCGCCCAGAGTGAACTGTGCACACTTCAGAACGCATCGGTATGATTTGTTGGAATTTCTGATGGAAGCCCATGTTTGGGTAAAATTCTGACATGACTCTATGCTATGTGAAACACTAAAGGGGGAAATTTCGCCAGTTTTTCTCCTGTTCTCTATTACTCAGTGGTTTCATTCTTTAAGATCTTACCACTATTTTAGCATCACGAACATATAAAAAACCAGAGGACACTTGTGGGTTCACTGGTGGTTTCAGATTTCAGTTGTACTCTTTATGATCCTTGCCTTACATCATCACCACAGTAAAGAAACTTTCTGCAAGTACGTTTCTGTACAATCGATGAACCATTTCACATTAAACGATTGTGAAAGACTTTGTTTAGTTTGCTTATGTTCGGTATACATTTTGATAAATCTTAAAGCTCTGGCTAATTTGTTAGCAGAGGAACCGCTCAGCAAGTATTAAAGACAGCCTGGTGCACTTGAAAATGATTGATTTCCTTCAAATGTTTCTTCATAACCTGACGAAACTTTACCTGATCTACACAAACAAGCGCGTCTCACTCATGAGCCTTGGGCAGTATCACTCTCGCGCTATCATGGGTTTAACTGTTTTGTGAAATGCCCGATGTCTTAGGATCAATAACTCAGGTCAAGACAAGGCGTCACTCTCTGCGTGGGTTCTCCCTTTTTGAAAAGCACCCTGCTTAAGCCAGTAGATCCTATCGTAGTCCATTTTGAGCGAGAACGAAACCAGTTTCCTTCCTCTTTCTCTTTTCCCACACTATGTGTGCCATTGTGCTTCTTGATGGACCAGCCTAAGTGAGCAGGAATCAGGTTAGCGACAATCCCCTTGACCAGTGACACGCGGTTTGGTCAGCAGTACTTCTAGGGGGCTTGTGGGTGCTACCCCACCTCACTTTTTTTTTAAAAAAAAGAGAGACTTATGAAAGCAAAACCAAAAAAATCCTCAGTGAATCCCACGCAGCTGCCATGAAACAATCATTTTTATCCTTGATTTGCATCCTGTTTGCTTAGTTACGGTTTAGCAGAGTGACCCGCTGCTTCACAATGCAACGACGCGAGTTGCCAAAATATATACTGCATTACTTTTACTCTGATTTAATGTTGTGCTTCGAGACACATGGCTGAGACCTGTTCTTCCCCTCAGTGATCACAGAGAGAAACTTGTCATGCTCCTGATGACTTGATTGACTGCCATCTGCTTCACTCCCTCTCATCACGTTCTGCTCCGAGCGACTGGGTCTAGTTTCACCGACGCACCACGTGTAAGAGAGACGGGAGGAAGGCAGGAGATGCTGTGGGTTTGTGGTTGTGTCCCTTTACCAGCCCGACCTTCCCCCACTTGGGAAAGAACAGCATTCTGGATCTCCTCTGTCTAGCAGAGATAGGAGGGGGACAGGTGTCAGGTCAGGTCTGCTAGAGTCATCTGTGTTAATGCTCTCGGTCACGCCGGCTCTCCGGGTTCTCTCTTTCCCACGCTGCCAGGGGTCAAAAGGTGAATGGCATGCCGGATGTTGGACTCCCGCAAACCCCTAAACTTCTAACCTGAGGACCTCAGGTATCGTCTGAAACTGTGCCTTAACCCCACACTTGTTACCCCAGTTGCCCACACAGGTGCGTCACTAGGCCTCAGACTCCTTTCCACACCTTTACACTCAACCACTCAACGCTTTGTTTGTGTCATCTAAGTCCCTTTACCATGTAAAAGATCCATAAAAGCATGACCGTTTGCGCACTTGCCTGACCCCAAACTCACACACACTCATAGACCCCATCCTGCACAGGTCCATAGAGACCTCCAGCAGCATGTCCCCTTTGAGACCGGATGTGGTAAAACCGTGAGGACGAGTCTTTGTGATCAAGCACATGTGTCTCTGTAAGGTAAAGACAGCTCGTAACTCTTGGCTCTGTCTGAGAATGTCTCCGGGGAGAGAGGTGGTGTAAACTCAATACGTCATGAAGGCCTGCTTGGATAAAAACACACACACACACACACACACACACACACTGATTTACAATCACCTTTATCCCAACGAAAGCTCCAGCCTCGGGCAGATCTACCGGAAGGCAGGAGAGGAAGGGGGGTCCGCTTTCTCGGCTCCACTGTTTTTGTTTTGCAGAAAATGATTCCATCTGTTCCCGGGGGCGCTGTTGGTTTTCTAGATTACGCTATGTGTACGAGAAGGACAGGAGAAGGACTCCTTTTTTACTCATTATAAGTAAATAAGGGGGGTTTTTTTGCCTGTAAAGTAGTCTTTCTGCAGGTAAGAGGTTCTGTTCTGACAGCGACGTTACATTCGATCAAGCCTTTAGTGTTTCCTTGGAAACAATAGTAGGAAACCCACTGTTCCTTAGGATAAAACACAGCTGAAAGTTGTGCAGACCTCAGCTACACGGGAGGAAAGTAAATAACTTACAACAAGCTCTAATCACCGCAAGAAGGGGTGGGTGGGGGAGGGGGTGCCCTTGTTTTCTTTCGAAACGAGTTTTGTTGACTCTGCGCCTCACATGCCTTGTTGCCTGTTTTGCAAGAGCTCTGGCTGTTTTGGCCTCCCCCGCCCCACAACAGCCCTCTTTCCTCCCTCCACATCCCATCCATAAGAGCACTCTGTCAGTTGGACCTATATTTGTGTTGGTCACTTCCTATTTGTTCCGACCTGTGACCTGTGGGGCAGCTGGCCAGTGCAGGGCAGTGTCAGCCTGACGTGAGCTCCTTTCTCCTCAGTACTGACCACCTCAGGAGTCAGCGCTCAGCGTCCTATACTTTTACGACAGAAGACTCACAAGGGAAGAAAGGCCAGTGCTCTCCATGCCGCAGCATTACAGTAAAAGCTCCATTCTGTGAGGCCGGGCTGCGGGTTTGTACGTCCCGCCGTGCGTGTGCTGGGATGTGTGTGGCCAGGAAGGTGTTGCGCTTCCTCTTTTCGCTAGAGTAAAGAATGGGGCCTGCGGAGTGATGAGCGTGCCAGAAAAAGGTTCACTTCCCTTCCCATGTCAGGACCTATATATACTCCGAAAACAGGAAGCCAACAGGATAGGAATTGTGGGCAAACTTTAATCTTAGATAGACACACCACCCCTGTGTCTCTCCTGCGACCCTCCAGAAACAAGCACTTTTCCCAAATTCAAAGGAAAACCTTCCCTCTTGCTCCTGCGTGTTCTTTTCACAGCCCGTCTGCCTTGAGAGCTTGGAGTGACAACAATATTAAGCAGGAGCAAGAGCTCGAAGTGTGCTTCTACTCTGAGATCTGGTTTTGCGGTGAATAAGCATCAGAAGCAGGAGAAGAGTAGCAAGTGGAGTGTCATTCTTGACATGCTTCTGCATGTTTGCTTGTGTTTGTGCAGGTATTTCTGAGTGCAAGTGTTGGTACTTTGTTCTCAGATGCATTGCCAACGTTCCCTGATGGTAAACCCATGCGGGTTCATTCCTGATCTTAAGGGTTCTGGGTGGTTTCAAATGCTTCAGTGATACTTTGCTGTAGAAAGTCTTTGGATCCACAGCTTTTACTTTTCCAAAGAACACGCGCCAGATTACTCTTCACGTCTTCACTGCGCACCAGTGGCGCTTAACAATAATAATAATAATATTAGTACTAACCTGTTAAATATCGCCACGTTCTTACAGTACAATCTTGTCTTTTTGCCCCACATGGACTTCTTCTCGTGTAAATAACTCTCTCTCATGCGGGTAGATGCTGCAGGTGATTAGTATCATTTTTACAACAATAAAAAGCACAAAAATAAAGAAATGCTTGTTTGCTTATTATTGACGTTTTGAAGCCAAAAGTATTTTTGTTCTAAATGTTTTGATATGAAAAAATCGTTTGGATAAAAATTGTTAAGACCCAGAACGGATTTTACAGAATAGATTATATATTTTATAATCAATAATCACTATGATCTGTTATGATAACACATTTTCCAGGTCACTTTTAGTACCGAGGGTAGCATAAATGCATATATTTGGAAAACCTTTGGTAAGATATGGTTCGGATTGAGCATGCTTATTGAATGCATGTATTATGGAGGATGGGATGTTTGTTTGTGGATATAGAGAAGAGCTGATTTCAGAATGGGTCTATACCTGCAAAACCTCAGAGCACATGCACCACTGGTGTGACTGCAGTCACTACTACAACATAAATAGACATGTGTGGATGTTTTAATTTGAGTCTATAGAAAACATGCTTTTCATTGATATGACTCAGCATGACTGAGCAGAAGTTCCCTTCATTAAAGTCACCAAACTGTGGGAAATAGTAATACACAAGCGGATGTGACTTGACTAAACACACTAAAGTAAACATATGTCCATTTACTTGCGACATTTTAAAAGTAACAAGACGTGAACAAACCACAGCACACAGAGTGAACAGCACAAAATTCCTCCTCTGCATTTAACCCATTCACCAAGTGAAGCAGGGGGCAGCCATGAACACAGCGCCCAGGGAGCAGTGTGGGGGGGCGGTACCTTGCTCAGGGTACCTCAGAGGTGCCTAGTGGTCTTGGGAATCGATCCCAGGACTTCCTGATCACAGGGCAAATGCTCTAACCACTAGACCACTAGGCCTCCAACTGCCCAACAGCAAAATAAAGCAGGAGCTGGGGGCTACATGGGACAGCAAATTCGAATGAGCTTCAGAGCAGATCAGTCTGTAGTGTCTTTCCATACCAGTGAGGTGCTCAGAATGAGCCCTATAATTCTACAGAATTATATAATTCTACAGAATTATATGCACCACTGGTGACTTGCTGTACTGTTTTCTGATCAATTTTTCCAGATTAATTTGCAGTGGTTTATATTTATGTGGGCATAACATAGCAACATTTTAGCCTTTTTAAAAAATAAAAGAGCAGATGAAGTTCTTTTTGGCTCCTGAGGTCTCGGCTAGATTTGGTTTAGAGCGTGTAACGACAGAAATAATGATTATAGTTATGGTCCCAAGTCATTTAATGGTAAAAATTACTGCTCCAGAATTCTTTATATTGATGGGCATCAAAATCATTATTTCTGCCTGTAGTGTCCTGCTTTAATAACCTCATCAGATTTCATGTACAGGTACTAAAATGTGTATTTGTTTCAGCACACAATGGGATGTGTAGCCTCTTTCTAAATATGTTCATACAGTGAGGACCACAAGTCATAATGACACTTTTTTTGCATTTGTAAAATGTTTAATGTAATCAAACAGTGAATATTTGAAGTAGAAAGTGTTTGGGGTGTTAACTTTTCAGTGTGGTGTCTAATTTTTTGTAGCCCTGTGTGTTTTTTGAGTTTGGAAATGCCAGCTGTGAACATTTCATGACGAAAGGTCCAGTTCAGAATAATGTTCCGATGGCTCACCATGTGGAGTTACCACTCAGGAGATACCCTGACACTGTTAGCAATCAGAGTTCTATTCTGTACTTGCACACACACACACACATGCGCACTGTGCTTTATACGTTATTTCCATTGTCTTCGTTATTTCTGTAGTTACACTTTCTAAAGCAACTCTAACCAAGACCTCAGGAGCCAAGAACTTCATCTGCTCTTTTATTTCTTAAAAAGGCTAAAATGTTGCTTTGTTATGCCCACATAAATATAAACCACTGCAAATTCATTTGGAGCATTCATGCAGAAAACAGTACAGCAAGTCACCAGTGGTGCATATAAATCTGTAGAACATTTTTTGGTAGATGTGGTAGAAGTCCAGACTCGAGTCTGAGGGCTCATTCTGAGCACCTCACTGGTATGGAAAGACATTACAGACTGATCTGCTCTGAAGCTCATTCGAATTTGCTGTCCCATGTAGCCCCCAGCTCCTGCTTTATTCTGCAGTTTATTCCTTGAGGAAACAATTAAGAGACGAAACACCAGCCGTTGGCGATTGTGTATGTGAGTCATATAGACAGAGAAACAGACAAAAACCAACATAAACCAGCAGCTATGAGTCATTCATGTATCTTCATTAGTATCTATAAATCATGCCAAAGTGAATGTGATACTGAAAGGATCAGTTAGTAATGAGTTTGCTGTTCATAGAAGTGATGTAACCCAAGTACATTCCTAGGTAAAACAAGGCTTAACCCACATACAGGCTGAAGTAGTTTTGCTTGGTGAGACACAAAAGGTGATTACAGTCCAATTTGTCATTTATCCTAATGAGAGGTACTTATACTAAAGCCAGTGCCCACTCAGAGAGACTAGGCCTCATAGCAAACAATCATATAACTTGGTAAATATGCATGTGTTGTTATTGTCATTGGGTCTCAGGGCAAAATGTTCAGGCCAAGACCTTCCAGTCCAGGTTATCTGTTATCATTTGGGTTTGGAATTACATTTTGCAGTTCAGGTGAAACCTATCCGGCTCCTCACAGGACCTGCTGACTGTAAAACGTGGAACTGTTGGGGAGAAATGCTGCTGCTATCTTTGGACACATGAATGATTCATATTTCCTCGCCTGTTTCCCTGCTCTTTCAGTCACACAGGATTGAAGCCAGACGTGGCCTGAGCGAAGAGGAAGAGTGCTGAAAGCAGCCATGATGAAGTGATGACAGGTGTGCCTTTTATCTGTATGGGCTGCTCCTTTTTTTATTTACTGCTCTCTTTCCTCTTTCAAGCCAAGCAATGGCTTTCCCAACATTTGCAGCTCATCTCTTATGGTGTCCAGAAGCAAACTGGGAGTTTCTTTAGGGAGGCCCATTGCAAAGGTGATTTTGTGATGTCATTTCCAGCTTAATGAATGGTTTAATCGAATCACATGACGTGTCATAGCTTTGTAATGAGAGAACTCCTCCCTTACTGGGACAAAGGCAGCCACCTTGCCCATATTGAAGATAAAATTTGGGTCACTCTACTGAGTGAAATCTGCTGTGAAAATATATTCTCAGCATGGACCTGAACTTCTTTCCACACGTCGCAGAGATAAATAGAAGCAGGTATGCAGTGTGTGATGTGGACACAGCTGCCTTCAGAAGGGCTGAACTAAAAAAGAGCTTCAGAACTACAACAAAAGTAAGTTTCATTTTTAGGAAGCTTGGTTATCTTGGGTGTGGAGCCGCAAGTGATGGTGGACAAAGCTGATAAACCTCTCATTGTAAATACTGCTCAATTTCACTTGAACTGCTGAGACAGATGGTCGCAATCTACTGCAAATATCACACAGATGCTGATAGAAACGAACATTGCTGGCAGTTGGTTGAATACATTTACATTTACAGCATTTGGCTGACGCTCTTATCCAGAGCGACGTACATCAGTGCTTAAGAAGTCCATGACTGT
>JBBJLR010000001.1:19263320-19276484 GCA_037577145.1 Brachypetersius gabonensis | reverse complement strand
CACACACACACACACACACACACACACACACACACACACACACACACACACACAAACACACACACACACAAACACACCTTTTTCTAATCATCCAAGTCCATGTTTCATATGTGCCAAAGTGAGCTAGGGTGATAAAAGGAGATTTTATTTCTTTTAACTTTAAGCCCGTTGTCTACTTGTTAACCTTAGATTTATTATTCAACAGCAATTACCAATTGATAACCATGTCTGAAAATTCCACATAAAAGTGATACTTCTAAACTGATTAAAGGTTTGTCCCTGAAATGTCAGTCTATTTAAGAACCTTTTTTTATTGAAACTGTGGAATATACAGTTTATAAGGGTGCGAGTCACATGCAGGTCTTTAAACCGTTTCCTCCGGGATAAATAAAGTTTTCTGATTCTGATTCTGGTTCTTTGTTAATTTACAGATATTGGAAGCTTGTAACAGACATTTAAGTAACGTAGTCAGTACTCAAGGTATGCTAGTTTGGATGCTGAGTAAAGATTTAAGCCTAAAAATGACTGTTGGCTTAGTTACAGGCCCTATTTACTCCAGTGAATTGGATCAAATTAGCCCACAGAAAATCAGTCAACATGTAAAAAGAGGGTCTGTTGAATAAGTCTCTGATACAGATGTTTACTGTCTGATATTATATCACTGTTTTACTGCCTGTCTGGCAGAGAAACAGCAGCTGTTGGATAAAGACTGGTTGTAAAAGGTTGGGGATATTTGCTTGATATGAGACAGAATCAAGCCACAAATCTGAACAGTCTGTAGAATCACAAGCTTTTTGTAAAGAGCGAAATACAGAAAAAAATTTGCCAAGTCTCAGACGGCAGATAGAATCACGAGTAATGCATGTATGGAATGGAAGCTCTTGCAGCTTTTTTCTTCTTTTAAGGAATTAAGGGCAACAATGAGGGTGGAACGGTAAAAAAATCTGATCCTATCCTTTCATGAAATCAGTCATCAGAACGATAATGGCTTTCTCTGGTATCATTGCACCGTTTAAAACGCACTTGCGCCTTCATTAAATGGTTGAGATGTGAGAAAAGGACGCACTCTGACTTGCGCAGCTTCGCGTGAGCGATCGGAGAGATTACCAGCTCAGAGACTGGAGGGGAGGTGGGGTGTGAAAACTTTCTCACAGGAAATGCAAGGCGGAGGTGGAAGTTTATGGGATGGTAGGCTGGAAGGAAGAGGAGCTTCAGTCGTGGGCCTCCTCCCAGATTGTTGTTCATTCATAATTCCATTAATACAAGTCTTAGGCTCCTGCGCACTCTTTCAAGCCATTTATCTCAGCAGTAAAGACTTTCTGCCTCTAATGACACAACTTAGCATTAGTATACATGCCAACAAACAAGAAAGCCTTAAATAACGTCATGTTTGTTTGCAAAAGGTGCTTGAAGCTTTGTGAGCTGGTTAGAAGAACAGGCTCAGCTCAAGATGCCTCCGGGATTTGTGAAACTCCATCAGCAGCTCCTGGTTTGATTTAATGAAGTACCATTTGAACTGAACTACAGTGTAATACTGGGCTTCCATGAAAAGATGTCTGGGAATGAGTAAGCAAACACATAGGCATGATACAATCACGCCTGTATTAATATTATCTGTGTTTATTCGTTTTTAAAAGCAAATACTGCTCAGGTTTTAATTATTGTTCTCGTTCTCATTTGCTCTGTAGATAAGATATCGACCGACTTTTTTTATTATCAAACCTGCTGCATTGCTTCTGATCAACTACACAGAAAACACAGTGTGCCATAGTGTTACCAAACCTTTAGTCCATATTGTTCCTACGCTGCTCTGGCACTGGTTTAAGAGAGAGGCTGTTTACTTCCATTGTAACTGTACAGTGTGTTTGTACAGTATATGTGCTATTCACACAGTATGTTGTGACTGGATTAGGATTATCATTGGGGTTTTAAAATGTTGTCCTGAAAGTATGTCTGTGTTTAAAAGGCTACAGAGAGGCCTGAGAGAGCGAGGGACAGGTGTCGGCCCGGCCCGACCACACAAATCCACACTCAGTCAGCGTGGGAGGCCTCACCTCCCCCCATTCAAGCTGTGGGGTGAGGTGGAGGAAGAACAGAGGCCTTTGAGTGGCAGGTGATTTTTGTCCAAAAGCCATTAATAACTCCTTATGAAGAGAAGCCCCTTCATAAGAGCCTCCATACAGGAGAGGACAGGTCTGTCAACCCCGCTGTCGTACCGACCGTAGCCATCAGCAAGTGGGACCCCTTACGAAAATTCACTACGATTTCCTGCGGTTTTTATGCAGTAACCATAGTTTTACTTTGGTTTATCCAGAGCACTTCATGGTAGCTGTGGTACTACCATAGTTTACATACAGCACTTCATAGTTACCCAGAAAACCATGAAAACCATGAAAACAATGGTTATTTAATCATAGTAAACCATGGTTAATTTCCGTAAGGGACGTTTGTGGCTTCCTATGATTTATTGCTATAGACGCTTTGACGGGAGAATCAGCACACGGACATGAGAACGAAGTGATGAGGGTTCTCAGAGCAGGAGTGCCATTTAGAATCTATTCCAGTCCAGAAAGTCATAGTAAATAAATAAATAAAGTCTAGATCGGCTTTGTTCTGAGACGCTTGATGAAAACCGATCCTGGTCAATTACAGCCAGATAGCGTACGCTGTCAGAACTCCTGCCTGAGGCTTTGTGGAATTTGCTCTGTAGGATTTTATAGTCCTGAATCATGCATCCCGTATTTACAACACTTTGCTAGTCATCCACCTGTGAGCAAATCTCAAAGAGTGTCTCTTAGCCGCTGTGTAATAGATCCAGATGGGTCCTTTCATAGCGATGACACGAACTCTAGGAACTGATTCATTTCGAGCTGAGTTCTAGTTTACTTCCCATGCTGAGCTTGTTTATGCTTTCTTGCTGCAGTGCACTTAAGTCAGCAGAAGATAACCCAGATGTTTGTAAGTTCGATCAAGTACACGACTATCAAAAAAAGGGTTGAGACGAATGTCGTGTCGGTGCTTAGCTATTGTTTCTGTGCTGTTTAAGGGTCTCTTCTGCTCACCTAAAGGAGGAAAACCACAAGAATGACTGGATTTTCCCTAACAACGCAAGGCACCGTTCTTCTCTCCTAGTGAGGAAGTTGTTTAAAGGGGGGAATAAATGCAGGGTGATGACAAAGGCAGGACAATTACAGCTTAAATTCCATCAAGTGTTGGGGAAAACTATGGGAAATCCAGCCACTTCGTTGCGCGGAGAGCAGTAAAGAATGCGGGGGAAACAGTCAAGCTTCGTCTCATTAAGAAAACCTAAAAGTACGATAAAGCCGTTTGTGATAAAAGCCAAGGCTTAGAGGAGGAACTAAAAATACAGACACTGATTAATCCAGCAGACAAGTGTTGAAGTGTCAAAGTCACAGCCAAGCAAGCAGGAGCCAAGAGACGTTTTTATGATTTATTCTAAGAAAAATATATATATTTCTGACTTTGTGATGATAGGCACATAACATTGACATATATACAAATCTCTTCCATAAATACAAATTATTTACAATCAATTTAAATAATAGGAATATCTCAAAGTTTTGTACAACATTGCATTGTTAAATTAATGAGGATATTAATATAACATATATAACAAATGATGTATTTGGTTTAAAGTAAAAAAAAAAAATAGCATTAAAAAAAACGTTTTCGTGGAGGCTTTTCACTGGATGAAGGTTTTTCCGAAAAGAGCCCAATATAGAGGTTCAACAAACCAGTGTATCTTGACAGTGGTGGAGGCTATCGGTTAGAAGAAAATGCCTCTGTTAAAGTCACGGGAATGTAGGAAACAGCCTACTGGTAGTGAACAATGACGAGATGAAAGCTGTATACAACGGCATGCAACAAGCTGTGCTACACAAACAACTCCGATCACTGCTTTACAAGAAACTGCAGTTTTGTATGTTCTTTCCATTACAAATTTAAAGACATTTGATCGTTTCTATAAGACTGTTGTGTTTCTGTAGAGCACCGTTTGAAAAATAGGCGATGGTACAGGTAAAGATCAGGCACTTGTTTGATTGAATTCGCTACGTGTGAGTTTTCACCGATAGTCGAAACCATTAAAGGCATTAAAGGGTTTTGTGTAACGGATTCTGGTCACACAATGATTTCAGATTTCCTATGACCACCGCTCTCATTGTCTACAGCAGAAACCAGTCTGTGGGTCACTTTGATTGCTTGTCATCAGATTTCATCCTTTTCTCGACGACGACGTTCTGAAAAGGTCCAGACGGTATTCCATGGTCACATTCTAGGATTGTTCATGCGCGCCACCTTTGCCTCAGCACAGAGTCTCATTTGGTGTAAGGCATGCCTTTTTAGACATAGATGCACTTTTTCATCATGTATGGCATCCTGAAAGAAAAGGTCCCGCCTTTTTTTGTGATTCTGTCCAGGAACATGCGATTCTGTGCAGCTGATCCAGAATTCACATTCATTCTTTAAAAAATGTATAACAAAAACATATATGTGTATCTGTCTTGGTTGTTTTCTTTTTCTTTTTTTTTTTAAAGTAAAAAAATTGTAGTGCAAATAATGCTGGCAGTCCCTTCCCTCCTCCAGCTTATTCAGCTTCTCTTGCTTTGTCTTCGCAACATTGTCCGCGACAAATAGTAGTCCTTTCACTCTGAGCAGCATAAATAAATATTAAATAATATATATGTCTATATAATATATACTCTTCTTCACGTCTTCCAATTGTCCTGCATGTAAACATGGTAAGGCGAGGCCTGCAGATGATTGAGGTGCTCCAGGTAAGACAATACTGTTAAACCTGAAAGGAGAAACAACAGGTTGTTAGCTAATGCACAGCGAGTAAGGAGCACAGAAGAATGAGGAGCAGCTAATGGACATTTTTTGGTGGTATTTGTTAATGATAATTACCTCAGTAGCGAAAATACACGCATCTATCTGTTCTGGAATGATGTAGACAGGATGATATAATCCTTCTTTGGAGAAGTTCAAAGGAGGAAGCAATACACTGGAATCCGAATTTTTTCTGGAAAAAAAAAAAAAGACTGTGTTTGCCACAATTCAGATAAGATGGTGAACAGTTGGTTTGGGGAGGTAAAGAGAGTAAGAAGATACTTACAAGTCCAGTTTGTCCTTTGAGTTTTTGTGCTCGTTGGCCAAATTGTAGTCCACCATCTTTTGCTTGTTGTTGGCCTTGTCGCTAGAGCATGTGTCCAAGATAACGGAGCTCAAAGCCATGTCCTTGTTGGACACCTTGCACGGGCCGCCAGGGATGAGGAAAGCCTCCTTTTCTTTGTAGGCGGTCTGAGCAGTGTTGGAGATGACCGAGGTGCGATTGTTGACTGTGTCCAAGTGATTCCGGACGGAGGTGGATGTGATTTTGCCGTTGCGCCTCATCTGCCTCAGGAGGATAATGGCAGCGCACAGCACCAGGGTCAGGGTGAGCAGGCCCAAGGTGAAAGAGATGGCCAGGGCTGCTGGGAAGCCACTGCCACCACGTGGAGTGGGCTCCCGTGTGGGAGGCGGGGGAGGCTGACCATACTCACAGCGGATGCCCATGAAGCCTGGTGGGCACTGGCACACGGGCCCGCTGATGTGGGTGTAGCAAGTTCCTCCGTTCTTGCAGGGCAGGAGGCTGCAGGCATCTGCGCGGACCCTGCAGTCCTTTCCCGAGTAACCCAGTGTGCACTTGCAGGTGAAGTCATTTATGCCATCCACGCAGGTGCCAGCGTTTTGGCAGGGGTTGCGGCTGCAGTCGTCTATGTTCTGCTCACAGCGGGACCCTCCGAAGCCTAGGCGGCATCGGCACTCCAAGCTGAGTCCCGAGTCAAGGCACTGTCCACCTTAAAGAGAGAGAGCTTGACATTTAAACACTATACCACTACACAAATATCAATCTGTGCCATCACCATGTTCCACCACTGCAAGTGCTGAGCTTCAAACATTGCCCACCTTATAATAGAGGATGGGCTAACCCCTGAAACCCTAAGAGGCTATAACTCAAATAGTCTTACGACTAGCAGGTGAATTACAAAGCTAGGACTTAAAAAGGCCATGTTGCATGAATCACGTTCCATGTAATGTTACGTGCTGCAAATGCAGTCTTACATGCAAAACCTGTTGCTGCAAGAATGATTTAGCAGTGGACTGATAACACTCCCAAAGTAAGTAATTAGAACCCTTGGGAAAAAGAGTGCTGTACTATTTTGCAATAAGACGTGTGAGGGGTGTTTCGTCATGCTGGCGCCATCTCTGCCTCCATATCAGCAAGAGAGGCACAGTGGCGTCTCCTGGTCCTGTCTGAGCAGCATTCCTACAGTGCTTGACAGCATCACACTTGAGTGGGTGCATCTCAAAACAAAAATCTGTAGGTGCAATATACCTGAGAGCGAGGAGAGTGTGACGGCAGCCTCTACCAGTCAGGCAGAACACTATTTTTCTTGGGTTTGAATCATTGCGGTTGAGTTTACTTACCATTGGCACAGGGGCTGCTGCTGCATCTGTCGATTTTCTTTTCGCAGTTGGAGCCCATGTAACCAGGAGGGCAGCGACAAGAGTAGCCTCCAGTTGTGTTGTCGACGATGCAGGTGCCTCCATTGAAGCAGGGTTTGTCAGCACAAGTCATGGCACTGATCTCACAGTTCTTTCCATAGAAGCCTTGAGGACATGTGCACAAGAAGTCGTTCACCAGATCCTATGAGGAGAGAAGACAACCCTTAAGTATTTTGGCCTCTGCAGCAAGCAGTGAGGGGAAAGCAGAAGCAACCTCTGTTGTTTCCAAGAGTGTGATTCATTATTGTACTCACGGTGCAGCTGCCGCCATTCTTGCACGGGCTGCTGTCGCACTGGCTGATCTCGACTTCACAGTCGGTGCCGGTGTATCCAGGCTTGCAGGTGCAGGTGTAGCTGCCCTGGCCTGTGTTGGTGCAAGTAGCGTCGTTCATGCAGGGCTTGTGGTTGGTGCAAAAGTTCAGGTCCTGGTTGCAGAAGAGGCCACCCCAGCCTTCCTTGCAGTTGCACTGAAACGGCTGGTTGCAGGTGCCGTGCAAGCACCCCGGGTAGCGTTGGCACTCATCACAGAGGGGGCCCTCCCACCCGAGGCGGCACTTGCACTCGCCGGGGGTCTCACAATAACCATGCTCTTCGCTGCAGCCAGACGAGCAGATGGCTGTTAGAAAAGAGAGGGAGGAGAAAAAAAAGGGGGAAATTAGTATGAAGGTACCCTGGTCCCCTGCACCAAACACCCACCCCTCCCTTCACAGGGCTCAGACACATCAAGTATTTGTTAAGTACTAAAACTAAGCAGCTGGGACTCACACAAAAGAAACACATGCTGTCTTTTTTCACGCAAGACAGAACACATTAAGTTCCGACGCGCGTGCCGGTTAAACCATGCTCCTTGCTCCCATTGTCAAGCCAACAAAAGGAGGCAGACAGACCCTGATCTGCCACGACTTGAGATTTTTCCTCTGACCCAAAGGAACTGACGAACTTGCCGTTTAGATGCTTTTAATGACCTGCTTTTTCGACCCTGGAGAACAGTTACAAATTCTTTGTGGTCAAGAAGACTACAACACAATACCTGTAATGACAGAATAAAGACACTTACGTTCAACACAGTATTCTCCTTTCCACCCATCCAGGCACATCCTGTTGCCGTTGGAGTCGCACGTGTAGTGGCCGAAGATGTCGTTCCGGGGCCGACAGTAGTTAGAGCAGCTGTCGCTGTAATAGTGCTCATCACAGACAACGTGATAGGAGTAGCGCAGCTCGCTGTGCTCTCCCTGGTGCACATCCTGGGCCGAATCCTCCCCGATGGCCAGCGTTCGCTTGGTGGCCAGACGGCTGATGAGATTGTTCTGATTCTCTGCAAGACGCACAAAATTCTTGATGACACATCCAGACTTTCTGTGTGGTTTTGGAATGACAGGTAAACTCTGTAAACTGGAGTAAAAGAGGCACAAAGCCTTACCAGTGGTCTGCTCAGAAGAGGACTCAGCACTCCACACCTCAATTATCAAGGAAAAGGTTACCTGTAAGAAGAGACATGTACATTTTAATATTCATAAAGGAAAATAACATATATATGCAATTAGCAGACTTTTATCTAAAGCAACTTCCATTCCCCAACTACAGAGGGCAGTCTCCCTGGAGCATTTTTTAGGGGTTAAGAAACCCAGTGGTGCTGAAAGTAGGATTCGAACTCAAGACCTCTTGGTCTAGAGGAGGGTATAATACCCACTAGGCGACCGACAGTCAGTGATTACACTGAATAACAGATCTAATTAACTAAAAAAAGGTTTTATTACAGATAAACATTTACACGCACACGCATATATACATATAGTGTAGTACAGTATGGTACAGATCGTATATAAACTACTCACCGGCCATTTGAAGTCGAAGGGCACTCTGATGGGCTCGCTGCGGGAGACGGAGCTGTGATCCGGGCTGAAGGGCTCCGTCAGGCCTTCGCCGTACGTGCACGGCGGCTCGGGCAGGATCACGTCCTGAGAGTGTTTCAGACAGATGCTGATAAAGATGCGGCAGTCCACGGGATCCACGCAAAGAGCGCGCGCACTGTGGAACGAGTGAACCTTCAGCTCGAACACACCGGAGGAGCTGACCTGGGGTAGAGAGAGAGAGGATAAGGAGGGCGGAAGGTGGACCGCGGTGGACGCGGACGGTAGTGTGTGAGGGTGCACTGTGTGTGTGTGTGTGTGTGAGGGTGCACTGTGTGTGTGTGTGTGTGTGCGCGCGCGAGGCTTCGTGAGCCTAAAACTCACCAAGTGGGACGAGAGAAGCAGGAAGAGGCACGTTGGTAAGACGTCGGCCATCGTTGTGACTTTTCCGATTGCCCACCCAGCAGACCGAGCCGAGCGGGGGTCTACAGTGGGTATGGGTCCGAAAACTAAAAGGGTTCAAAAGAAAAAATAAAACTATAGGATGCACTCAGAAGAAAAAGAAACCTGCATAACCTGCAGCTGTCCGGTGCGCAAGAATGTCCAAAACAATCGCGACGCAAAAAAACGACTAAACCAGACGCAAAAAAGACGCTCAGAGGAGAACCGACTGTACACCTCCGAATAAAAAAGACAAAAAAGCGAGGAGAGACGGTGTCTGTTGCGAGAGCTGGAGCTGTGCGCACTAGTCTAGTCTGTGCGGACTTTCGACCTGTGCGTTTCTCTACTGCCGCACAGCCGAGCGCCTCTTTTAACTCAGGAGCGCCAGGGGGCGGGGCCTCGGGGTGTGCAAACGCGTGAAAACAAACGGTCTGATTATGGCACTCGGACTCTAATAAAAGTGCACAAGGGCAGTCTTTAATCATTAAGACTTCAATCTCTAATAACCGCGACGCGCAGCGACGGCACGTCCCGTACGCACAGGTTTCCACCGTGGATTTGGTTTAGTTTTATTTTGTCAGTGTGTTTATTTCTAAACATTTCTTGGAGATTCTGTCATGTGAAACTTTTCATCGGTGTTTCTTATGTAAAAACAGTTTAGTTCATTTATGACACGTTTTAGTTCATTCGTAAATTAAATGTAATAATTAAGGTGGATATTTGTGTGTACAGTGGAAATGTGTGTTTTCATGAGTTGTTGTGAGGGTACACTTCATAAAATGAATTGTGCTTTTTGTCTTTTCGTGTTTATATTAGGATTTTTTATTTTAGATTCTTTATTCATTTTTTTTTAAAAAACTGAGAGTTCGTATCTCTCTATTTTTTTTTTTTTTTGTTCCTCGAGGCTGTCGCGTGCCGGGCTGTCCTCCAGGCTGTTGGGTCTTTTCCTCGGGGGGAGACTTGTTCTCACTCCTCTTTTAATTCAGCTCTAAAGTGTGTGATTGTCCTGACGCGTGTGAGTCGTTAAACGGGCAAAAGCGTCGCGGGGGCGTTTTTTTTTTATTGCCCCCTCCCTCCTCCATAGATCCGGGGGCTTCTTTTGTTATGCGGGATTGCACCGTGGGCCTGGAGGGAAGAAGGGTGTGTGTGTGTGTGTGTGAAAGGGTGGGGGGGGGGGGGGGGCATCTGAGCCTTTCAGATTCCAAACCATTGCTTTTGTGGTGAACGTGTGTATGTGTGTGTGTGCGCGCGAGCGCGCGTGTGTGTAGGGGGGCTTCGCTGGACCACAGCTGTATGATAATCCAGGCTGCTCTTCCAGCACCTGCATACAATTCGCCCCGCCTCCTTTTTCCTGCACGCGCCACCTCTGCACTGGTCCTTAGAACCTGATCAAAGTTGATGTCAGGAAAACACACACACACACACACACACACACACACACACACACACACACGAGTGTATCACTGGAAATGTGGTCAGGGTTTATCAACCTGTGGGTCTTAAAGTTCCTCCTCAAACAGCTTTAAACTCGATTCCTTCGTTTACATTTAGGCTACATCATGTGTGTGTATATGTATGAGTGCATGTGCGAGTGTGTGTGTGTGTGTGTGTGTGTGTAAGAGTGAGTGCGTGAAAGGGGTCAGTGAGTGTATATGTGTGTGTATATATATATATGTGTGTGTGTGTGTGCGCGCGCGCGCCATATGTTACGCCCGCCTCTACTTAACCGTTGAAATGAGAGTCTCAGACACGGACCTTCACTTTTGCTCGAAACTAAAATGCCATTTTTCGGAGTTCTGTTGTGAAATGTGTGTGAGTCACAGTGGACATCTCTGCCTGTTTGATTCTAGCTGTAAATGTGGATCTGCACGTGCAGAAATAAAAGTCTCTTTCTCTCCAAACTGTTGCGCGCCTCTCGTTTACGGCCTGTTGTTATGCTAATGAGGGCACGCGTGCCTCCGCTGGCCCCGCCCCCAGCACGCTTCACCCTGAGGGGGGGGGCCTATTGTTCATTTATTGATAACACAAATATGTCTCCCAGACAGTCTGCTCGTGCTAAACAAAACAATGAGCACGTGAAAAAAAGGTGTTTTCTCCCCCACGTGAACAACAGCATCCATCCTCCGAACCTACATAAGGTTAATACCACTTTAGCGCGGTGGGGGGATAATGAGTCGCTTAATGTGGAGGACTAACCTCATCTCTAGTCGAGTCTTAGTCTAGTATCAGCTCTTTATTTTAAGTCTAGCCTGACTAGCCTGACCACAGAGGAGCGTCACTCTGGATAAGAGCGTCTGCTAAATAATGATGCCCAAAGGTGAATTTAAATGTAACTGTAACTGTAAATGTTAAGGTCTGCTCCAAAATCAGCTCAAACTTTCCGTAAAAAGGTCATTTTACCCCTGATTCTGGGATCCTGACCTTATTTACCCTCATCGGCCATGAAATCATAATTTGTGTTTTTGGTCATTCTCTTAATTAGTATGAATATCCAACATTTTTGTTTATAGAACGGTCTAAATGACACTGAGTTTCTTGGTACAGAATTTACATTGGATTTATCTGGACTTTCGATTTTATGCTGTTCTTGTCTCTGTCTCTCTGCGGAGTTTCCTCCAGGATCCGCAAGTTTTCGGATTCAGGTTCTGATTTTAGGGGCGAACTGATCGGTGAGATGTAAAAAAAAACCATCCCCGTTTATTTGCATAACATTTGTAACCATAAGTCTCTCGTCCTCGACCGTGTAAAACTGTGACAAAACGACTCCCATCTGGTAGTACACGTTTCTGGCGGCTCGATAAAGTCGATAAATCGAGGAATGAAGAGTCCCTCCTGAGACATCACGGGCTTATATCGACCCTCAGTGAGGATATAAAGCAAAAGCTTAGGGTACAATGAATGAAAAGATGCAGAATAAACCAGGGGACACCTGCAGGCGTGTTTTCTGTTGGTCTTCTGACGCATCAGACCTCTCTGTTTTTATTTTTTTGTTGCTACTTTAGAGAAACAGCATCTTCTGGGAAGGGTTTACTATAAGATTGCTGTGAGGATTTGATTTCATGCAGTCACGAGATACTGATGGTAGACAATCAGGTCTGCATCGCAAACATCTCCAAAAGTTTGATCAGGAACTCCATCATCACTCCAGAGGAGCTCCACAGCCCCCCCCCCACACACACACATAGTAATTGTGTTTATTCAACTCGTCCTAGTAAGTGACTTACATTAAGGGTGGAATCCGCAGCTTGTTAAACTGCATTGTAAAACTCTGTTAATGGATGTTCTGTTAATGTAGAACATCAATGCCTGACATCAGAAATGCTCTACGGAATGAACGAATGGGCTCCACAGAAACACTCCAAAATCTTTGCAGAAGCTGTAACGGGAGCGACGAGCTCCTTATTAAAGTCTGAATGCGAGGTCGTTCAGATCCCTGGTGAAATGCTAAGGCGTCCCAATACTTTTGGTCATATTACGAGAGGCGTCTCGACACATTTGGCCACCTATTAACGAGGGTCTGTCCGTGCACGCGTCCAGCCGTGCCGTGCGTCTGCCCCGAGGTGTGTGGAGGTGTGAGGTGTGGGGTGGGGGGTGAGGGGGTGTGATAAGCACGAGCGGAAAGGCACACTTTAACAGGTTTTCTGCAGAGGTGTGAGGAGCTGGCAGAAGGTGCAGCACCCATAAATGCGAATCCGCGTTCTGTCGAGGTGTGATGAGCAACACCAGCAGCTCAAGACACACCGATTCACACCGACATCCAAATACCCCCCACCTCTGCTCCACGTGCGCGACGGTCTTACGTGTCACACACATTTGTTTCACGCCTCCAGCAGCAGTCTGGTGTTGGCACGCTGCCTTTTGCAGTGCTGAGGAATCATGGCACAGTTTACAGGCTCTCGGTCAAGCAAAGGGGAAAAAACAACTCACAGAGTTCAGCTCTGGAGCCCAGTCAACTCAGTTTGACCCGAGGGAGCCTGACCATCACACCAACAGGGACATAAATGATATTGCATTCTAATACATAGACTTTAATATGGTGTTGCAGCTATGGCAGCTTCCACGATTCTTGAAAATGTCCCAATACTTTTGTCCACACAGTGCATAAACTACCCCACAGGATCGTCAGTCTCGT
Organism: Brachypetersius gabonensis; assembly: GCA_037577145.1. Classification (NCBI taxonomy): domain Eukaryota; kingdom Metazoa; phylum Chordata; class Actinopteri; order Characiformes; family Alestidae; genus Brachypetersius; species Brachypetersius gabonensis. The sequence continues at coordinate 19,263,494 of JBBJLR010000001.1, read as the reverse complement.
GAGCTAAACGCAACTTGTTTATTAACTCGTGTCCATGTCTCAAATTCCCTCAATTTTGGCTCAAAATTTCCCTTTTGGCACATGAGCACAAATCTGATGACATTTTTTAAGGTTTTTTAATGTTTAATGTTCGATTTATGTTCTCTCTCTCTCTCTCTCTCTCTCTCTCTCTCT
>JBBJLR010000001.1:19244165-19258992 GCA_037577145.1 Brachypetersius gabonensis | reverse complement strand
TGTTGCATAACCCACTATTGATATAGTTGTTTAAAAACACAAAAGTGTGATTTATCCGATTAATCGATTAATCGATGTTGCAGCCCTAAATCACATAATCGACTACTGTTTAAGTTTTGTAATATATATTGTAATATATAATATTTTTTTTAGGCTGGATTTTGATAGACCGCTGTGGGAAGCACTTTGGGTCAATACTCTGCTACTTGAGAGATGGAAGTCTGACTTTGCCCAAGAGCAAGCAGGGCATCATGGAGCTTTTGGCAGAGGCCAAGTACTATCATATCCAGGGCTTGATAGACTTGTGTCAGCATGCTGTTCAGGTCAGTGAAGCCTTTAAGTACTGTAAGCCAAGTGACAACCACAGATAACGATTTACTAATTTAAACCTGATGTTTGGAAACAGTTGTAAAGGTTAAAAGGTACTACAGGTTGAAACAAAAAATAGTGCTTTTGCCTGGAAGGTGAGTCGTTTATGATTTGAGATAACACTGATGTGGCTATTGGCAGCACATGACAACTACAAGCCTTATGGTGTCTGATTGAATGTTTTCCACAGGTTACATTGAGTAGACTGAGGGTTAGGAAATTAGTGGTGATTTCCTAACCCTCAGTCTACCTCACTATTTTTGTTCTGTTTTATAGTTATTCTGCTAGTTTTTTGAAGAGTTTTCACAATATGAGCATGGTTCCAGTGTTAACACGTCCGTCAGGGTCTGGTGTATTGCTCTAGTACAGCGTTAATTGATCAGATGATCAGGGGCCAGGAGTTGATCGTTTAAACAATCAACTTTTGTGGTCAAGTCTCCTCCATAATGAAGGGATCGAGGAGATATAGAGAGAGAGATAGAGGTTGGTCGAGACCAGGATGGAGAGATCGTGGAGTAGTAAGTCAGTGATTGTGTTATGTGTACAGAAGGCGAGGATGGAACAAACGTTGGAAGAAAAAGAAAAAGACCTATTTGACTGTTTATTGTGATTTTATCACAATAATAAACACCATAAACATCTTCGTCAGAGCCGGTAGTTCTACAGGTGCCCGTTTCTGAACCCAACCACTTTTTTAACACAAACCTTTTTTTGCACCTGAAACCAATTATTGAGTGTCTCCAAACACTGGCTTTATAGCAACCACGCAATCACACTTTGCATTTTCACGCAGAAATGCATTTTCCAGTTTGAAATGCCAGTCTTGTGTGTTGGACCATCCTGTGAATAAATCTCACGGTTCTCTCCTGGTTTTGCGTTGCTATAAGTTACCATCTTTCTTGTTTGCATTTATTGATTTTCAGGATAATCAGCAGAAGGCTGTGTGTGTTATCCCTGTCATCACGTCACCGAAAGAAGAGGAGAGGTTATTACAGGGTTGTACAAGGGTACGATTCTGCTATCGGCAGTTTCTACAATAATAAAGTCATTTATGGACCAGCATACTTCTTTTGAATGGTAAAAAGCCTTAATGTGTTATTGATGTTTTTCTGTAACAGCCCGTGGTGAAGCTACTCTACAATCGAGGCAACAACAAATATTCCTACACCAGGTAAATATGAGTAATTGGAAACATGTAGGAATTTTATGTGCCTATTCAGGTGTAACTTATATTAATGATTATTGATCTGTAATATTTTTGATTTGTTTTAAACAGTGTTCCATTGAGCGCTTGTTCCCTCCAGTGAACTGTTGAATTATGTTCTGTTTTCTGAAAGCAACTCAGATGACAACTTGCTGAAAAACATTGAGCTGTTTGAGAAGCTGTCTTTGAGCTACAATGGACGCGTGCTGTTCATGAAGGATGTGATTGGAGACGAGATCTGCTGCTGGTCTTTCTACGGGCAGGGCCGCAAGTTAGCAGAAGTTTGTTGCACGTCCATTGTTTATGCTACTGAGAAGAAACAGACTAAGGTGTGTACCATGAGTTAAAAGCCTCAGTATCTGAACATGACTTTGGTTTCCATCTGTGTGTTTACCCTTTTGGTATAATCAAATAAAATCAACCAAATGTACATGAGACAAGGTTCCTTAGTCATCAGCAGTTGTGTACATGTACGCAATGTGATGAGATGTTTCTCCACAGACCAACATATAGCAACATTTAACAGAGTACAAATTACTCCAACAGCGGTGTAATGTAACAGTATATTGTGAACCTTCCAGAGTGACTTGCGTTGTATCACAAGTGTGATTATTGCACAGTAGGCAGTTATAGCATTTAAGTACAAGGAATGACAGAAGCAATATAATAGATGGAGTGTATAGTCGTGTATCAGTCGTGTGAATGGGAATGTAAATCCAAGACAATACAGTAAGTAGACAAATCAGCAGTACAACAGTAAAGATGGAAAGGTAAGTAAACCCTCCAGAATGAATAATATTACAATATGTGTATAATTGTGCACAAGAGTAAATTGTGGAAGTGACATGAACCTTCCGGAATGGAATAATTTGCTTGGATAGTTTGTTTGCTGATAAAAATAAAACAGAATGGCAGAATAATAATTGCAAATCACAACGGAGTGGCTGGTGGGTTAGTGGTTAGCCCCTGTAATGAGAAGGTCGTTGCTTTGAATCCCAGGACTGCTAATGATGCTTGAGCCAGGTACCATCCCCACACATTGCTCGCGGGCGCCCCCTGTTGGTGGCTGCCCATTGCTTGATGTGAATCTCACATTGTTCACACTGTGGGCTGTGCTGGCATATTTTCATGGGTGACTATAAGGGGGCATGAGCTGTAGCTACAAATCATGAGAAAAGGGAGACTGACAAATACCCAGCACCTGATCTTGAACCATTGTGAGCATCATTAGTATGTTTTGACGCTGGCAGTTCCCATTGTCTTGCAGGAATGGATCTGACCAAGAATCGGTGACAGTTGGTATAGGAAAAAAATATAGGGAACCAGAGTAGGATTAACTCATCTACCATTAACAGTTAACACATTTATCTTTGGCACTCAAGTCATTTGTGAATGGATTTATAAGTAGCATCTGGACACTCATGAATGTTCTAAAGACTTTCGTAATTAAAGTCTTTAGAACTTAGAACGTAGAACGTAATTAAGCTGCGTATTGAGTCAGACTGTTTATTTATGAAAGGAAAAAAGAAATAAAGAAAAGTGGAAACATCTGCTTCAGCACAAAACTGAGTGAAGATACAGACAGTGATGCACATTTTGTCCTGATTGACTCATAACTGGCTTCCTACATCTTTTTAATTTGGCACATTGTGTAATTCATTTTCGCTCACAAAAACTTGCCAAGTGCAAGTCTGATTGGGCCTTTGCCATCTACAGTGTACCCCTTAAATGAAATAAACCATTATAGAAAAGTTACAGATTTCACCATAGACTCTCAGAAATCTTTTTAATAACACGTATATTTTCATTGAGCTGATGTCACTCAGCCAAGATCTCATTATTTTTGTGATGTGTGTTCACTCAGGAGGCGAATGTATTTCTCATAAGAATGCTGTTAACTGTTAATTATTACTGTTATTCATTGAACATGCGATACAAAGGTGTAGCATTGGACCTGCCACTTAAACTCTTCCACACACACAGCAAGTAAAAACATTAAAATAAGTGTTTAGTTCAAACAAACACACGTGAGAATATTATCTTGCCACTTCCATTTAGCTTGTAACTGTGTAAAAGTTAATATGCTGCTTATTAACTGGACTTAATTGTAAATGGACTGATATGAAAGGCAAAACTTATTTTAAATCCTATTTCAGTATTAGGGTTTAAAATTTGAGTTATTGCATTTTTTTTAACATTTCAGTAATTCCCCCAGCTACCACTGGAGGGAGCAGTTCTGCACATGCTGTAATTGAAGGACTCTTGGTCAAAGCTGGAAACCAGACTAGCAAACTGTCCTATTTGTCCTACACAGATGACGTAGAAAATCTGTAAATGAGATCAGCTGTGGCTGTGGCACCACCAGCTGAGTCTCCATCCATGTTTTGAGTAAATTAATGATGGAATCGGCTGTGAGTCAGTGAAGATGACCTCACTGTTTGCAATTCAATTCAGCTTTGTGCACTGAAGCAGCTCAGTGGGCCTCATTTGCCACTTGGATGAGTACATAACACTAAAGTGTTGAGACAAATTTTGCTCTTTACAATTTTTACTTGTTAATTTGTTTATATATTTTTTTGCATTATTTGTCGCATGTACCGCTAATTTTCTTCCTAATGGAAAGAGAAGCCTTGAAAGTACTTTTTCAGATTCACATAAAGCAAATTGCTGCTCACAAAACCTTTTTGAGCAGTTCAGCAAACTCCGAGGGCTAAGTGTCAGATATCTGGCCAGGCAATAATGGCTCCGAGCGATTGACGGAAAGAAAACAATGCGCATATATACTAATGGGAAAAATTCAGGTTTTCCTTAAAAAAAAATTTCACATTGAAGTTTGTTCATTCAAGAATCTGTGTCACATACAGTTTAAAAATGTGTAGGGAAATGTGCTCCTGAAACTGCTGTGAAATCGTGTCATATGGTTGCAGTTAGGGCTGCACAATATATCGCAAATGTACCGTCATCGCGATATCAACATGCACAATATCCATATCGCCAAAGACTGACTGAACTGTAATAAATGGTGTTTTTCCAAAACTCTTCACCCAGAGCCACAGAGAAGAGGGCAAAAACATCACTGGGCAGTTCCTTCATCTTCTGTGCTGCGGTTATAGATTCTTCCTTTTGCTATTTTTTCTGGCTAAGAACGTACTATAATTTAAATTATGTTTACATTTATTTAAAATTTAAAATTATTAAATATTTTCAGTTTTTTTCCACATGCTCTGTTTAAGTAAATTCTTTACAAAAAAAAAAAAGAAATATTGCATTACATTTTTTCCTGCATAGACTAGTCAGCGTCTGCAGATCCGAAGCAGAAAAACATGAACACTATAAAGGCTAAGTTTTTACTCACTAATGGCATGTGATATCGCCATGGCAACACTATCACATATCGCATGTTTTCCTAATATTGTGCAGCCCTGATGGTGGTGGCCTAGTGGTAGGATACTTGCCTCTGGTGCAAGAGGTCATGGGTTCGAATCCTACCTTCAGCACGCCACCACTGGGTCCCTTTGGATAAAAGTGTCTGATAAATGCCGTAGATGTAAATAAATTAAATAGAATATTAAAGGCTAAGACTAAGTAATAAAACATGTAGAAAAATATATTAAAACAAACAAACATCTAAAGTGTACCAATACAAAACCCTTGAGCAAAGTACTGCTGCTCCCCGGGCGCCGCATCGCAGGCTGCCCACAGGAACAACTCCCTAACCCTGATGCCACCAGCTGCCTCAAATATCCAGAGCAGATTATGCTCAGATACAGTCGCATTTGTGTTTTGACTGAAGTGTGTGTTGGAGCTTTGAGTCATGATTCTCTCAATCCGTGCATGGACTGCACTTCAGAACCCTGTACATCGTCACTTTCTCCTCCAGGATCTAAACTTCAGTCCAACAGCTCTGATTTTGCCGGTGTGTTACAGGTCGAGTTTCCTGAGGCGCGGATCTACGAGGAGACGCTGAACGCTCTGCTTTATGAGACGCTCCCGGTCCCAGACAACTCTTTACTGGAGGCCACGCGCCGCCGCGCCCACTGCTGCTCCCACAGCGAGGAGGACGACGGCGTGGAGCTGAGGGAGCGCGTGCGACGCATACACATCAAGAGATACAGCACCTATGATGACAGACCGCTCGGACATTAACTGCGCTGTGAACTCTTGTACATGCTCTTCCAGATATCTTCTCCGTTTGTGCCTCTATTTTCCTCCGGTTGTGGGCGAAAGCTCGCGTTGTGTATTACGCTCCGCGCAGAGCACTTTTGGGTGCACTGTGTGAGATATGCAGAGAATGGAGAAAGGAAAAAAGGTATTCTATATTCAGATCATGCTGTAAAACAAAAAGTAACCTTTATTACCACTACGAGCCCCATTTTTACTCCTTTAGTCTTGAACAATGTTAATGAGTTACTAGTTAATGAGTTCACCCCTGAGCCAGGCACCAAGTTGGCTTAGAAATGTCAGACTCAGTTTGTTCCCACCCACATTTAGCCCAGCGTCTCATGGTTGTCTCCAAACTTTCTCAATGAGATCACATCTAACCCTGTCAGAATTGCATGTGTCTGGATTGGTGCCATGTGTGTTAAAAGGTTTCATGGTATTCTTTATTTCTGGAGGCCATGCAGTTCAATTTTGAAAGCCTTAAAACATCCAGGACCAGCATTCAGATCTCATACTCCTTAACCTAAGAAGAAATGTGAGTTTGTGAGATCAGACTGCAGCAGTTGATACATTCACAAGTACTCAAACGAAGGAGGAGTAGAACTTGGCGCGGGTAGTTAAGTTTCGTACATATCCGGCAGCGTTTGCACATGAAATAATGGATAAAATGCAAACATTTTGATCTGACAGGTCAAATTGAGTTGCACGTCGATTTGAAACGACCCTCAATTGTTGCTTGAATCTGATCTAAAAATAAAATTCCGTTATTAGTCTTAAACTGAATTTTTAGTAGCTGCGGTGAAAGTTACGATATATGGCCAACACACAGGTTCTTGGTGCTCAAGGGGTAAACACAGATCCTGATGGAAGTGGATTGAAAAAACTGCACACCGGCCAATTTTCTGGTGACAATCACTCCAGTGTACCGAACCGAGTGGACACAGTTAAACATCTGGAAGTATGTAATACCACACTACTGCCGACTCTCTAAGACACTATTAAACCACTGTTGGAATCACTGCCGCATCACGGTCACGCTCCTGCTCAGCGGCCACATGATGTTCTGACAATCCGCTTGAAAACAGTTTGTCACTTTAAAGCTGGGATGGCGTACTCCGGTCCTGGAGGGCCGGTGTCCAGCACAGTCTGATGGTTCTCCTCCTCAAACACATTCACTAAACCTGACCATTAACTGACGAGGTGAACCAGGTGTTCCTGAGCAGGGAAATCACCAAACCCTGCTGGAGCACGGCCCTCCAGGACCGGAGTTCTTCATTATTCTCCATCTGCCAGAAGCAGAACACAGTCAGTGTCACTCTGTCTAGTGATAAAGCACCAGTTCACTTTCTTTCTAGAAACCATGCTAATTTAAGCTTTTTACCTGATTTCGAATGTGTTAAACACGATCACTATGTACACCAATAATAAAACGAGCATCTAAGGTGTAACAGGATACCACCGATTTCATACATAGATTTGATTTAGTTTTGTATCTTTTGTAACTTGTGTGAGGACCTACAGTGAGGTTCACACATTTTTTACTTTTTTTTTGTATTTATTTACATCATTTTAATGGGTTTTTTAAACAAATTAAGAGCCTTTCATAAGAATGTAGTGAGTGAATTTATAGCACCTTGACCTTTCCTTACTTTCAGGAGGACTTACTCTTCTAGTCACTGCCTTGCCTTCCTGCGTACTTGGAAAAGGCAGAAGAACAGTGAGCCAGATGTGAAATTGCGATGTAATGAAGGGCTTGGGGTTGAATTAGTGAAATGCTTTTCAGATTGTGGTGTTGACTTTATCCGTTAAGTGCCTCGGGCCTTCGGTAAATGCGGTGAATTTTGTTTGTGGATTTATTTTATTGAGCCTTTTTGTACTTTTCATAAATCGTTTATTTAACAGGACTGTTTGTACCTCTCTCACAATTAGCTGCTCTAACGTTTCTCGTAGCATATAGGGTTTGTGATTAAAAGTGTTGAATATACGTGTGTATGTTCCTGAGTCTGCTTCTTTCCTGCTAGTTTTATCAACTGAAATGTGTTTTTTTAGTCTATGCTGGAGCTGCATGAATTATATTTGATAGGCATAACTCCATCTGTATCATCCACCTTGATGAATTTGACTATAATTTTCATAGCTTTTCATAACCGTGCTTTAGTAGCAGTGCTGTTGTCCGTAATTTGTATTACTAGCGTTTATTAATAGCCATAGGAAAGAAATAATAGGTTAACAAATTTCTAGGAATATGAGAAAAGACAACCTGAAAGCATCAGGCCTTTTTTTCCTGAGTGTTTTGAACGTCAGATGGTAATTGAGAGTCTGTGAAAAACGTGGTGGATTCAGGAGATCATGTGAAGCTACATGAGTTCTCCAGTGTGAAGAGGAGCTATAAATAAAAGGCTACGTCTCATTGATGAAGCGCCTGGTGGGCGGGGCCCCGAGGGTTGACGTCATTAGAGTCTGTAATTGGCGTTCATTTGATTTTCCACCCGTATTCCGGCAAGCACCGCCCACTGCGTTGGGATTGGTTGGTAGTTTAGGATCATTTGGCTTCAAACTTCTATGAATCTACTGAGTATGAATGTATGAATCCTTTCTGTTTTCATATTAGATCTAAACAACTAACTGAAGCGGTAAAAGCAACAACAATATTGCTACTGCTGCTAATAATGATTCTCCTCACCACTATATGGTGACACAAAAAGTATAAATCTAGCACCTTTTATCTTATTTTATTTATCTATAGACTGAAAAGATAAATTAGGAAACGTATTAATAATAATATTAGCAATCCTCATTACAATGTAAATATACCTTTCATTTTCAGATGATTTATTATTAAAACCTTTTTTTAGGCTGCTTTCATCTCAAATTAACACTGAACTGTAAAATGAGGAATCTGAGTAGTAATACTACTAATAATAATCCCCTGTATTGTAACACAATGCACAAATACAGTTTTTTCATTATGGAATTCTTTCAGCCTGCTGTTACCCCTGCGATATTAAAAATGAAATGCAAAGCAAAAACAACAACACCAACAACAATAATAATAATAATAATAATAATAATAATAATAATAATCCTCATCATTATATTGTTACACAGCACCTTTTTATGTATTATCTTATTTATCATGCAATCCTTTCAGACTGCTTTTAGACTGATATTAACTCTGGATTGAACAAAAACAGACTGAGAGATGCTTTAATAAATAACCTCCTGTCTCTCATTTCTGATGGAGTGCTGCGCTGGGTGGGCGGGGCTTGTCTGAACGCGGGTGGAGGAGAAGAATAAAGAAAAAACACCCTGGATGCGTCAGAGCTCAGCTGTCAACACACACGCTCATGTGAAGAAAAGGAGGAAGGAAGGGAGGAATAAAACACACAGAGGGGAGAGGACGGCGGACCGCGACCTGCCGGTTTATGCTGCACCAGGGTTCCCACTCACGACCTCGATGGCCATGGGTTCGTCCACAGACGAGGAGTTTAAAGAGAAGCTGCTGTGGAACGTCAAGCGAGAGGCAGGTCTTGTTTATTTCAGTGCAATGCTAGTGTCTGCAGGTTAATATGGGGCTGCAGAGGGAGAATGAGGGAGAGGGGAGCTGCTCATTAGCCCACATTTGCAGGGTTTACGATTATGAGAGCACACACACACACTCCTCAGTCTCTCCTGCAGGAAGTTCAGGAGTGTGTTGATGCTGTGCATGCATTAAACATTGTATCTTCACCCTTACAGGAGCCTCCACGTCCATTTAAGTCCATCCAGTAGCGTGGAGCTCAAAAACCAGCTTAAAAGATTTACACAGGGGACCTTTATTTTTGCATTTTTCACCTTTTTGTGTGTTTTTATATTGTAAATCTGTGGTGCCCTCATCTGGAGACCAGTGTTAGTAGTGCATCAACAGTGAGGCTGGCGTTCATTTCTCTGACCTGTTGAATGGAGAACAGAAAGAGACAGAAAATGATGCATTCACTTTTAGGAGAGAGAGAAGAGGGAGTGAAGGAGAGCAGGTGTGGGTCTAAAGTCTTAAACCCCAGCTCTGTCTGTGCTGTTGTGCTGGAGAGTCCGTCATGAGCCACACTGCGTCCTGGGCTCCTCTCTCCCCTCGTCCATCAGTGGAGCCTATTTTTGTTATCAGTTATGGCACCATCTGCCATGCCGCTTCACTTCCACTACACTATGAGTCATGCTTGGCTTTGGCCTCGTGGTATTATGTAGGCTATGTAACCTGTACAGAAGTGGGTAGCAGTCTTTTCGAAATGCCTTTTACTTCTCCATGCCGAAGAAGGAATGGCATTAATGTCCACCAGGGGTGGTGCGATCGATACTGGAGCTTCGGTATTGCTGATCCTGGTGCTACTTCGAAAGAATTTAAAATGCAGAGGAAGGTTTTCCCATCAAACAGAATGTGAGGTAGATGTATCTAGACGCTTGTGTGAAAATGACTGCAGAACAGGAGCTTGCTGTTCTTTCAGTCCTCTGCTGAAAAACAAATACAAATGTGAAGCAAGAGATCGCAATATGCATTGAATTATGATTCAATTATATTTGACGTAAATGCATTATTCATGTTAAAGCAAAGCCGGTCAACACCCCAGTCAAGCACAGTCAGGTCCTACATGCCTGCTTTTCAGTTCTAGCTCCAGTAATCTGTGCCACAACTGAACTGTTATCACTTTATTCAAATTCAGGTTCTAAATATTGCGAGAGTGTGGAACTGATTTCAGCCTGATTGAAGTGAGTCGTGAGTTTCCTCTCGTGATTGCAGTGGAGCTGTAACTGCCGTACTCTGTATGTTTAGGGTTGCAGGAGGGCTGTGAAGCAGAGTGTGAGTGTGAAGGGGCTTCACACAGCTTTCAACAGGTTTGAGAGCGTCCGAGTCGCCCTCACTTACTGTACTATTGTCCAGGTTGTGTCTTGGATGTGAAGAAACCTTCATTCAGATAAAAGGCAGAGTTCAGATAGAAGGCAGAAAAAAGATTGTGTGATTGTAGCTGGATGAAATATTGAAGGTTTGGGTCCACTTTTGCCCGAGGGAACCCATGAGCTGTCACTCCTGTGAATCTCACATGTAGAACTTAAATCTCAGAATGTATGGCGATGGTTATTTGAGACGACGGCATTGCACTTTTGGGAAAACCCCAAATCTTTTCCGAATAACCGTGAAAAATCAAGGCTGCGTGAAGTGAAGTGAAGACATTATACACCTTTTTATCCTTTTTTCGAGGAGACACTCCCGGGTAACTGCCGTCTCGGGGGCGCAGGGGCTCGATTTAGTACGGAAATGATTTTTTTATGACATCATGTGGTTAATGAAGTTTTAAAGAGCTTCTGTCCGTCAGTCCTGAGGGAGACTCCGTCGAGGCGTCCTGCTCCTCTTTGTGCTAAATCAACTCCTTAATGTCTCTGTCATGTGCAGAACGTTCCCCAATGATTCCCATTGGGTTTGGACACATTTGCTTTTACAAAAGCTTATCGATTCCTTTTGCAAGGAGGTAATTGGGTCAATATCTCTGAGGGGTGACGTTTCGGCTTCATTAGCACAGACCTATAGATCGGCCTGGAATGGACCGCGTTGTTTGGCGTATCAGGAAGATCTCAGAACGGTCGGACTCCTGGCAGCGTGGAGGAATATCCTGCTTTATTGGCTGCCTTTGTGTTCAATCTCAGGCATCTGTCACTTTAAGCTACAGTCAGCTGTCTCCTTGTTGCCTAGGAACTGAAAGCATCAGCAGCTACCTAAGAAGTTGAACAGCATCAATGCACGATTTATCCAGCTGCAGGTATTGTCTAGGGGTGCTCCCTCCGAGCCAGCTGCTCTTACTCTTCCCTGCATTCTACGTTCTACCTAACGTTAAAATCTACCGCTCTTCACCATCTGCTCCTAGCCATCTTCCATAATGGCTCCATAATATTTTCAGTGGTGTGTTGGACTGTGCTTTTCGTTTCCAGTCCTTTGAGGTTGGGAGTAACCAGCCAGCGAATGATGGCGATGACCATATCAGTCTCGCCTATGTGTTTAAAGTGAATTTACTATGGACTGGAAGCTGAGAGACTGAAAGGCTTTCCTGCTATTCTCACTTGTGTAATAGCGGCTAGCGAACAGGCATGTTTTCGCCTCTTCATTCTGAGCCTTTCCTAATATAAAATTGAAAAAAAAAAAGAAGTGAAGAACTGATTCACGGTCATGCTGGGCGGCTGAAAGATCCATATTAAAACTAATTTAGTTTCTGCCACAGTGTCTGTTTTGAGATCATACTAATATAATTTAATGTCTCACAATATATTACACTCTTGTGGGCAGGTCTGTTTTTTTCAATGAACGATCGTTATAGAAATGATTGCGATGAACAGGTTTTTTGATAGCAGCCAGTTTAGCTGCCCTGCTTTCAGTCTTTTACCCAATACTGCAAAGTGTAAAAAAGGATGGTGTACGGAGAGATTTTACTTCCCCACGGTACAATTTGGGGCCTTTAGGTCCAATCGTGTATCTTTTAATGAGATTTAAAGGTACAGTGCTTTCATAGCTGCAGTTCCTGAAGGGCACTGAAAACGTACATTTGTACCTAGAAAGGTTCAGCTGTTCTGAGTGTGAACGTATTGACATGAAAGGGAAATTCTATACTGTTGTACACACACACACACACACACATACACACACACACACACACACACACACATCGTTTGTGAAGTCATTGTTTTCTAGAGAATAGGAAATATAAACAAAAAGCTCCAAGTATCAAATAAATTAACATAAAGTTGTGTGTATGGATGTGTATGTCCATAGCATTATGATTTAGAGGGAGTCCCCTCCCCACTGTCTAAATTCATATTTAAAATGCCCCCCCCCCATATTACTTTAAAAAGGCATTGCTATGCTACACTAGTAAACAAAAATAATCTCCTACTTGATGAATACACATTCTAGTTCTAATGCTGGCGGTGACCTTAAATAATCAGCATAGGCTCGAATAATTGCACAGTCCTACTTGAGTGGTGCAGAATTTGTGGACTGGCGTAGTCTCTAATGTTTACACCCCCTAAATAAGTCCTAACACTGACACGGACTAATTTTCCTTGCCAAGATCTGCTTTCCGTTCCAAATTGGTATTTATCGTGTGCCTGGTGTTTGGATGCTGTTTTGATTTGGATGCCCTTGTTCATTGTAGAAATACGTTTTCACAGCAGAAACATATTCCTAAATGATGGGAAGGAGTGAGGAACACCTGTGCATATTGTTTTTTTAATTGCATCTTAATCACTTCCAGATCTGAGAGCCTGTTGCTGATACTATTTTGTTATTTATACACCTCTTTTTGTCTTGGAGGTCCCTTTAGACCCTGTTCCTTTGTGTGCCACCACCTCATCTGGCTTCCTGTGTGGGTGCCGGCTGTGAACAGGCTCTTGATGTGGGAAGAGGTTGCAGCCGAAGTCGTCTTCAGTGACTTCTGTCACAGGGAGTAGATGAGTGAAGCACCTGGGCTGTTCTGATATCTCCACGGAGGATGTACGCAGCCACCTACGGTTCCTTTATCCTCCGGCTCTAATAATCCATGAATAATGACTTCATTAAAGCCATTGTTCTTGCTGTCTTCTCGACTGGAAAATGGGATTTAACACCATTACGTGTGGCCCAGTTCAATCCGCGGCTGCACAGAGCACAGAGCACAGTCCTCAAGCTTGCATTAAACATTTGCTCGCGCTCACAGTGCTCCCACCACCCCTGCTGAGCCGCTCCGCCTGAAATGCATAATGTAATCGGATGCATGTCAAGTGCTCTAGTGTCTAATGCATATTTAAGTTATTTGAATAAATGTAGTGCCTGTCCTTCTAGGCAACTTAATAACTGTACAGGTGTCACCCAGCAGTGAACACCTTTTCCTGTTGTGACAGTCCCCCACAGTCAGAGGCGGGAAGAGAACTGGGTGACGTTCTCAAGGGATTTTACTTTAGCATAATTTGATCAGTTGTTGGGAGCAGTTAATAAAACCTGATGGTACAATATGACAAAAACATCATGATACTTGAAGGCATTTTGGCAGTAGACTGTATAGCTGTGTGCAGTTATTATTTTTTTGGGTGTATACAGATACACTTCCTTTTATATATTTATATATAGTCTTCTTTAACTTTTTAACAGGTTACATTTCAGGTAAAAAGTAAAAAAGGTGTGTTCATATAAGGGGCCACTTTACTTCATTTTCCTGTTGGAACACCATCAGTCTCATAAAAATCGTTCTTAAACACTAGAAGTACAATTTTTAATCTAATATTGTACCTGGTGCACTACGTTACATTCAGCTGAACTGGAACTTTAAAGCTCTCGTGGTCTTCATGACCTCCCACCTGGGAGCCACACCACTAATGACGCAGTTCATCAATGCTCTAGAAGATGTTCCTGAAAGATCATGATATGCTCAGAAAAGCATATCATGATGTAATTTATCGTGATAATGATGTCGTAGAACCCTTCCCAGATGACAGACTTGACACACAAATTTATTTATTTATTTATTTATTTATTTATTTATATGCAGTAACCTCCCAGTGTACGTGGATCAGGAGTCACGGATTCAGTCACACGCGGACTTTTTTTTGAAAACCGAACTCATAGTTTTACGCAGAAATCCTCACAATAACACAATAAAAAAATTAATTTTTTTGGGATGTTTTCACACAAGGGGACTCAGGGCAGGCTGCAGCCGAACTGGAAGCACTTTTTTCGAATTCCACACCAGGGTGGAGGCCCCGTGCTCTAAGCGCAAAACTCCACAGTTTGCTTGATCTCCAGGAGATCTTTCCAACGAGCCCTCATTTGTATTTTTAGCCCAAATAGATCAGGGGTTATTCCTCAAAAACCGCTCACCTCACCGCAGTGTCCCAATACTTTTGTCCTTCCGAGTTGCATATCTCGGTGAGGAAATTAAATTCAAATACGGGTTTACCTTTACATTTTCTTTAAAGGTAATGCATTAAATTGAGTTTAAAATGAAATTAAAGTGTTCTGAGAGGCTTTTTAGGGGCATATTTAGGATTTACTCCACAAAAAAAAAAGAAGGCATTTTATGATTTTTTTTAACACTGTTTTTT
>JBBJLR010000001.1:19227642-19242936 GCA_037577145.1 Brachypetersius gabonensis | reverse complement strand
TTTATCAAGCACTACTTTTATCGAGCACTACTTTTACTGAACACTACTTTTACTGAACACTACTTTACTACTTTTATCGAACACTACATTTATCAAACACTACATTTATCAAACACTACTTTTATCAAACACTACTTTTATCAAGCACTACTTTTATCGAGCACTACTTTTACTGAACACTACTTTTACTGAACACTACTTTACTACTTTTATTGAATACTCCTTTTATTGAACACTACTTTTATTAAACAGTACTTTTATTAAACACTACTTTTATTAAGCACTACTTTATTAAAGCACTGATGTACGTCGCTCTGTATAAGAGCATCTGCTAAATGCCATAAATGTAAATGTAAACATATCGAACACTACTCTTATTGAACACTACTTTGTTGAACACTCCTTTTATTGAACACTACTTTTATTAAGCACTACTTTATTAAAGCACTGATGTACGTCGCTCTGTATAAGAGCATCTGCTAAATGCCATAAATGTAAATGTAAACATATCGAACACTACTTTTATTGAACACTATTTTGCTGAATACTACTTTTATTGAGCACTACTTTGTTGAACTTGTATGTGATGAGCCGTTCTACCTATATAATTGTATAAATTTGCATGTATGTCTTTACGTACTTCTATGCCGTTACATGTCAGCTCTGGCCTTTACCCCACTTCAACTGTTCGCCAGCTTTGTGCTCCAGCTTTGAGGAAGAAGCCCCTCTGGCTGAGGGAGGGATGAGTGGATTGATCCCTGTCCGACACGTCTGTTTTGCTGGAGTGAGATTAGATGATGGTCCAGCTACTGATCTGATGGACTGTTCTGCCTTTTGAACAAGAAATTACAGCTCCGACGGACAGTTGGAGGGAATCAATATTTAATCACCTGGTGATAGCGGCTTGACTAAGAAGCTGAGGGAAATGAGCAGAGTGTGCGTGCGTGCGTGCGTGCGTGCGTGCGTGCGTGCGTGCGTGCGTGCGTGCGTGCGTGCGTGCGTGCGTGCGTGTTTGGGGGGCGGGCGTGAAGGGGGGATGGCTAAAGAGCTTTTGGACTGAAACTTCTGTTAGTTGTTAAATTGCTAGTAAAGACATGCTTGTTTTTTATTTGGGGGGCGGGTTTGAACTGGGGAAGGGGGCCTCATTGAGAAAATGACTGAATATGTCTTTAACTACTTCTCTGCCGTGTTCTAATAAACAGGGCAGCACTGATATCCTCTCATAAATAGTAGACTGTGAGGATCTAGAGCACTCAAAGATGATGTTGGATGTTTGAGTACATTATTATATTCAAATTATCCAACAAACAAACAAGTCCAAAGCAATTAATCAGTAATTAACAGCTATTCACAGTGTTTAGCAAGAGTGGAGTGAATGCGCCACAGTGTGTTTTAGATTAGTGGCTGGAAGGAGAGCAGACAGGTTTAAGATGAGAAACTACAAGCCAATGATTTTGGCTCCATCAACCAGAATTTTGGATAAATTGTATTGGTGACAGGTTTCCTCTTAAACTGGAAAATGAAAAAAATCAATTTGTTTTAGTGTGTTTAGTCACATCCGCTCGTGTTTCACTTTCCGGCAATTTTGCATCTTTAATGAAGGTGTAGCCCCGCCCACTCTCTGCTCAGTCCTGTTTTGTCACGTATCACTGAAAAGTTCATTTGCATATTTCATTTATCGTATGTCTAGTTACTTTATAGTAGAACTCGCGTTTATGCCAGTGGATCACATTACCTAAGTTCTAAAAAAGAACCTTCCTGACCACATTCTGATAGATTTTACAGAAGGGTTTCTGAATGCTTTGTAATGCCGATACATGGTTATATAACTATACAATAAAACAATGAGATTTTAGTCATTGAGAAATTCTTAATTTTTTTATAGTGTCTTCACAATGAAATTAACATTTTATCTAATCATCAAAAGGCTAAATTTGAGGTTTTCACAAGTATAGAAATAACATGCACATGTAGATATTGGATAGATATTGGATAATGTTTTATTGGCATATTGTATTTTTTTCACCCAAAAACCCTTTGCAAAAGAAATGATGGTGTGATCTGTATTAATCTGTACTGTATTTACATTCTGAAAGAAATGTGGTGTGTGTGTGTGTGTGTGTTTGTATGCATGTATCCATGCAAAAGCGAAAGGATTAGCACTATTTCAGTAGTTGAGAGAACACTCTCTGCGTCTCGTTTCCAGCGTCTCTCTCAGTGACGACATTATGCTGCTATTTTTAAAGGTGTCTGTCTTTGTTCATTCTCATGCATTAGAAATCGCAGGATGGTGCTAAATGACCAACATTTCCACAAAAGGGTTCCACCACCTGTAATCCTGCCCTACATTCTACTTCTTTACTGTGTTTTAATAAAGACGTATCCGCACGTTTTCTCCATGAGGCCCCAGTTTATGTCCACGTTCTTAAATCAACATCATTTCACCAATTTGGTCCTTTTGAATGTGAAACGCCTCATTTTGTAAATATGTTTAAACGACTTGCACGAAATAAACCAGCATTATTAAAATGGACTAGTCTGGGAATTCAGCTCACAAAAATATCATAAAGTAATTAGCAAACCTATATTGTTCCATTTTATATCACCCTTCTTTCATTATGTGCACCCTACAGGTTGAAGGTAAGGGTGCATTTGGCTGTTGCTGTTATCCAGAGCCTCCTACAGTCATTAGTTACAGAGACCATCCCCCTGGAGACACTGAGGGTAAAGTGTTTTGTTCAAGGACACAATCCAGTATGAAACACAATATAAATGTGCTAAAACCTGAAAATACACCAAACTCTTTCATTTGAATGAAGTGGCCATTAATTTGAGAAAACGACCACTTAGTTTTATCTTAAACTTCGATTTAGGGCATGAGCGTGAACCCCCTTAATCTTACATTTAAGGCATTATTTGAGGAGGTTCTGTTATTTAAGGGGCAAATTTGAAAAATAAAGGAGAAACTTTAGTATTTTAGCTCTTAATCGGCCTCAGTCTGTGCACTTTCTCCCTTTCTTTCCTGTATGGGTCAAAAATAATGTTTAGTTTTGTAGTGATGGTAGAAACTGTGACTTTGTGGTCATTAGGTTCAAATGTTGTTCCCACAAGGCTACTACCACCCAGACTGCTGGCTTGAAGACCTTAACCTGTTTTGAATTGCTTTGTCATTAATTAATATAATACTCTATTATTTCAACCAAGAAACCTAGTTATGATTTTTTTTGTAACTTCTTATGAGTTTGATCCAACACTTGATCCATAGCACACTTATTTACTGAAGATCATGAAGGCCCTCCATCTTCTCCCTTCAGGGCAAAGTGTCTGTACTGCAGTGGGTTTGCTTTGCTTTGAGCTGTTCAGTTTAAAAGATGCACTAATTAAGCATTTGAGGTATAAAACCAGTGTTTGCTTCTTAGGGTCTATATTTTTTTGGTTCGCCTTTGGCTTCCTGATCGATCTGAAGTTAGTTTGTGGTGAAATTTTGAAAGATAAATTTTGTCTCATTAAATGTTTAATGATGACTTTTCATTTACTTGTATGTTCCTCAGTGGACCACTCTCTATGTAAAAGATAATGCAAGTGGAAAGTAATTGTGGTCACTTTATAAATACGATCAGATGATGTTTAATAACAGTGACGGCCCTAATTGGAATCAGGTTAGTTAATACAGTAAGCACTGCTTTTATGTTTGTTACTGCACTCTAGTACTGCTTCTAGTAATCATTCATTTAACTGGTTTGGCTAATCGGCTAAACGACAGTTCCATGGTGAAAGGTGTTGAGGAAAAGGAAACGTTTAAAACCAAGCCTGTTCTTCTAACTCGCAATTTATCCATTTAAAAAAAAGCATTAAAGTTTTTGAAAATTAAAAAGCAAAACTATTGTTTAGTAAAAAAAAAAGTGTTTGCTTTCCCTCTCTCACACTCGTCTCTCTCTCTTTCTCTCTCTCTCATTTGCTCATTTGCTCTCTTTCTCTCTCTTCCCCTTTATCTCTCTCTCCCTTTCTCATGCTATCTCTCTCCCTCTCTCCCTTTTTCTCTCATGCTCTCTCTCTCCCTCTCTCTCATGCTCTCTCTCTCTCTCTCGCTCATGCTCTTTCTCTCTCTCCCTTTCTCTCTCATGCTCTTTCTCTCTCTCTCACGCTCGTCTCTCTCTCTCCCCCTCACTCTCTCTCTCTCTCCTGCTCTCCCTCTCTCTCTCTCTCACTCGCTCATTCACTCTCTCTCTCTCTTCCCTTCTGTCTGTCTCTCCCTTTATCTCTCATGCTCTCTCTCTCCCTCTCTCTCCCTTTTTCTCTCATGCGCTCTCTCTCTCCCTCTCTCGCTTTCCCTCTCTCTCCCTTTCTCTCTCATGCTCTCGCTCTCTCTCTCGCACGCTTTCTCTCTCTCCCTCTCCCTCCTGCTCTCTCTCTCGCGCTCTCTCACTGATCTGTCAGACTCCCTTGATATCTTCTCGCATCTTTCTCCAGCAACACCTCCGCTGGACAGAATAAGTGGCACTGTCGCGCGCAATGCAGCCCCTGGTGTATCTCAACTTTAGCCTCAATTTGATTTCAATCTGGATGGTGAGCAGATTGACTGCTTTGGGGGGGTGGGGGGTGGGGGGGTGCCTCCAGACTGAGAGGGAGGAACAGACAGACTGCAGCGTGAAGAACAGCCCTACACCCAAAACACTGGAGGGTGGGGTAGGGGATGGATGAGTCACGAAAGCACTCTCCTGCTCTCTTCTCGCTCTTCTTAAACCCCTGCCTTCGTACTTCTTTCATCCTCAGGCTTTGTACATCTCCGATTTGCAATTTTATACATATCTGGTTTTTCAGTTTGATTTGTATATCACTAGAGCTTTGAGAGGGTTAGATATTTAGATCTGAACCTTCTGCTCGATTCTGACCCAACACAACCCACAGCACTGAGCTTTGTATTCAAATTCAACTGATTTCTTATTGAAAACAAACACAACCAAACCACCACCAGCCAAGGTCTTTACATTTGAAACCAAACAGCATCAATTCTATTCATTCCTAATCAATCCTAATGATTTTCCAGTCCACAGTGCACCCAATACGTTTATTTATAGAGCAAGGTCCTGCTCATCACCACCAGCCTTTTTTTTAGAATATGAAGAAGGCAAGGCAATTTAGCACCTTTTACAATCCAAAGGATGCTTGACAAGGGGGGAGGGGTGTTGAATTATTTTTTAGGGGTGTTATATTACTTTTGTTTCAGATTTAAAAGTAGAGAAAGTCACAGAGAGTGTGAGGAAGAGAGTTCCAAAGTTTGGAGGCCATGGCATTCCACTGTTGAAACCAGCTGTTATTAGTTGACCAAAGATTTGTAGCAATTGCTCCTTTCTCATATATACAGGAAAGTAATGAGAAAATAGCTGCTGAATTTCTATCTATCTTTTAGCACAACAACGTCACATTGCCTACTTATACAGCTCCCACGGTAAAATGTTGAGTTTCTTTTATAGGTGCAAGAATTGAACTGAACAGCTTTGCCTTCGTTTTGAAGAAATGCCGACAATATAGTAATCCCTCGCTTTTTGCGGGGGTTACCTTCCAAGAGCACCCGCGAATAGTGATAAATTGCGTTTTGGTGTTTTGGTAAAAAAATTCCCCAAAAATGCCTATTTTTATAATGTAAACCCTAAATACGCTCCCATATGTGTTCTCAGAACACTTTAATCCCGTGTTAAACTCAGTTTAATGCATTACCCTTAAAGAAAATGTAAAGGTAAATAAATAATTAGAATCAGAAAACTTTATTGCTTTAAAACCATTAGCATTAGCGGCTAGCACTAGCAGCATGCAGTGAGCCAAAACGAACACTCGTACACAAAAGAAATGTTGAAATAACTCTCTCTACCCACATGTTTAGACAGGGCACAGCTTACTAACACTAAATAAACTGAGATAACGTTGGGGAAAGTTTAAAACATTAAAATACGAGGAAAAGACACGGAGCAGTCATGCTACATGCTGCAGCAGCTTGTTCTTCTTCTTCTTTTTATAGCGGTTGATAACCTTTCAGTGTATTACCGCCACCGCTGGACTGGTGGCGGTAATACAGTCCCGTTCTCAGAAAAAGTCTTCGTTAGACTGAATACTGATCCGCGTAAAACTGAGGGATTACTGTATTATAATTTCCAAATAAATATATATTGTTCTAAGGGAAATGATGCTATGTTTACAGAACATGATTAATTCAAAGAAATCTCTTGTTCACTAAAACAAAATGGTAATAATTACCTTTAACGAACTTCTAGTAGTTTTACCATCTACCTGGTCTCATTGGAAGAGGAGAGTATCGATTACAGCAGTGTTCTTACACTTTTCCTCATGAAATAAGATGTGATTTAGGTAAAGCAGAGTGAGGTGCTTGTGTAGGAATTTAACAGACACTGGCATGGAATGGTTGTCATACAAAGAGATGCTGCGTGTTGCAAAATGGTAAGTCAGGTACATTTGGTTTTGGCCAGCTCCGGTCTGACTGCAGTCCGAGGCAGCAGTGTCAGGAAAAATCCCCTTGGAGCGAGAGGAAATCATGGAGAACAAAAATGAAGGGAAATTCATTCTTTGGGCTACACCAGATAGCAGAGCCACTTTACTAATAGTGCTTATGGGACCAAGCAGTAGTGTGATCCATAAGAAGCTAATCTGTGCTAAAAGTCTGTGAGATCTGACTCATGATTATGTTGAACATGTACATGTACCCCTCGCGGATTTTGTAAGTTTGTCCAATGACAAAGATATGAAAAGTCTCAGAACAGCATCATTTTAATGGAAGGTTTATTAACTTATTATTATTAACTTTAAATAAAAGATAGAAACTGATTTGCATTTCATTGAGGGAAATAAGTATTTGAACCCCTACCGACCATTAAGAGTTCTGGCTCCCACAGAGTGGTTAGACACTACAACTCAATTAGTCTCCCTCATTAAAGACACCTGTCTTAACTAGTCACCTGTGTAAAAGACACCTGTCCACTGTATATAGTGTTTGATATGAGAACATGGCTGATAAAATGCTGGGATAATTGCATTGCGACAGTAAGGAAAGTCATAATTTCCCGCAACTGGTTACGATTTTATGCAGTGCTTAATAGACATCAAACTAAATGGTGCCAGGAAATAACTGGAGTTTACAGAACCACCCTCTCCCTCAATCATCTAAGATCTTCAGGGGGTGGGCCTGGCCTTCTAGTTCCTGTAATTGTGTCAGCAATCACTTGTTTCTAAGTTGTAATGTTATTATTATAATTATATTATTATTCTTTTCATAGCTGAATTTGATGCCTCTTCTCCTCTTACAGCTTTTGAAATTTGGGCCATGGTTATCTCCTGCAGTCGGTGTGTACAGTAACCCCTCAGTTTTACGTGGATCAGCATTCGCTGATTTTTTTCTGAGAACCAAACTGTATTAACGAACTGTAAACTGCCATAAAAAGAAGAAGAAGCAGCTGCTACAGCGTGTAGCATGATTGCTCTGTGTCTTGTCCTCGTATTTTAGTGCTTTAACCCCCCCCCCCCAATTCTCAACAGTTATCTCAGTTTATTTAATATTAGTAAGCTGTGCCCTGTCTAAGCATGTGGGTAGAGAGAGTTATTTTAACGTTTCTTTCATGTACAAGTCTTTATTTTCGCTCGCCGCACTCTGCTAATGCTAATGGTTTTTAAGCAGTAAAGTTTTCTGATTCTGATTATTTATTTATCATTATACGTATTTTCTTTAAGGGTATTCCATTAAATTGAGCTTAACACAAAATTAAAGTGTTCTGGGGGCATATTTAGGGTTTCCACTATAAAAATAGGCATTTTTAGGCATTTTTTTCTAACAAAGCACAGCAACATGTTTTTTCACTATACGTGGGTGCTCTTGGAACGGGGGGTTACTGTATATACATTTTGGATCAGTTGGTCAGGGTCCGAGTATTGATCGTTTAAAATAATACATTTCTGGGGTCGAGTGGGCTCTGTAATGTATGGGGAGAGAGAGAGAGTCTGTGATGTCACAAACGCAGTGAAGCAAATGTGGAGCAAAACACACAGCAGGATCATGAACAGACTTCAAGACAGTAAAGCTCAGGTCATTTATGACAAAACTTGTTTGTTGTGGTTTAGTTAAAAAATAATCAGCCTGTCCTTAACCATAAATGGCTTGGCTAGAGTCAGTGAGTTCACGCCTCTGAATCAGTGAATCAGTGAATCAGAAGATTTATGGTTTGCTCTCACATTACAAGTTTTGTTTTTTGGGTTTTTTTTGCCCATAACATGAGTGCCGGTCTCCAAACACTGGTTTTATAGAAAGCATGCAATCACACTTTGCATTTTTATGCATCTAGTTGTAAATGGGAAGGTGTCTAGAATGTCAGCCCAACTTCAGAGTTCTCTCCTACAGCCATACAGTCTGTTCTTATACCACAGCGGCTTGATGACAGTGGTGTGAATTTGCGAACTGCGTGTCATGACAAGAATATTTGTCTCATAATTCAGTAGTAGCTCATATCCAACATCCCAGACTTCACCACATGGCTGGATGAAGACCATATTATTGTGACAAGAGTAATGGGGGGGACCCTGATGTCCTCAAGGGCCTTTGTAGCCAGTAGCTTGGCGATCTTGTCCATATAGTTCAGCTTAAGCAGCGCTACTCGCTACTTAATGGTACTCTTTCATTACTTAGATCACTCCATCGCAAAATCTCTATTTCCCTTTCACACCAGTGACCTCTTTTTACCCCACTTTCAGCCTCCTCTCCCCGTCCCACCCTCCTTTCTCCTCTCTTCCTCCCACGCGGCCCACAGCTGCCTAGTTCCCCTGTAATGCAGTTCATTAATGTCAATTATAGTGACTCACAGCTCTAGCTTGGCTGCACTGTCACAGGTACATTCCCCCCAGCAAAGTGCACAATACCACACACGATTTTCCAGGGACGTACTTGCCAGTTTATTAGGTTCATGATGTGCATACATGCATATTATGCATCCATAGTCCTTCAAAAAAACATCAGTTTGAGCAAACAGGTATTTTTGAGGTAATAAGTGCTTCAGATTTTAATGCTTGCTGTACCAAGCCCTTTACCCTTTATCTAGAAGGTACTTCAGTGTGTTAAGTTTGAGTGTGCCCAGCTTCATGAATATGCATTTTAAAGAGTGGCCTTGTTGAGATGTAGGTGACCATGGAAGGTGACATTGTGAACTATTAAAAAAAAAAAATTAAAAAACGTATTTCAGTCAAGGACAACAGCTGTTCAGAGAAAACTACATCCAACCTTCTCACTCTAATTAATGTGTCACATTCATTCTGGTCACTCCAAAGTGCTCCACTGAACACTAACTGAAGCTGGAAACACTGCTGTACCTGAATGATTAAATAATTATTAAATTCAGATGTTTCAGTTATACCATTTGCCACAGGGGTGTAAAATCCAACAGACCCAGACATTTTGCTTCCAACGTTGTGGACACAGTTTGGGGAAGAACCTTTTCTGTTCCAGCATGACCGTGCCTCCATAAAGACATGGCTGGATGAGCTTGGTGTGGAAGACAACACTATTGGGATCAACTGGAACGGAGATTGCGAGCCACACTTTATGATCCAGCATCAGTGTCTGACCTCATAAATGCTCTACAGAATGAATGAACACAAATTCCCACAGAAACTCAAATCTTGTGGAAAGCCTTATAAGAAGAGTGGAAGCTGTTATAGCTGCAAAGTGAGGGCCAACTCCAGATTAGGGTGTACTCACACTAGGCAGTTTGACCACCAAAGCGCGGTTGGTTTGACTAGTGTGAGTGCTCTGAATCGGGTGCGGTTTGTTTAGCCGTCCCTGGCCCCCTGGGAAGACATGAGCCAGAGCACGGTTCAGTTGGACTCTGGCGCGGTTCGCATGTAGTGTGAACGCTAACCGTGCTGGAGCACGGATCAGCACGCGTGATTTGCGACACTCCAAAACCATTTTTCGTGCCACAAAAGCGACAGACCTGTTTAGCAACAGGCTGTGAGAGGGCTGTGGACCACCGCGGACCGAACGACTCAAAATTACTATCAACAAAGTAACCAGAGCGAAGGACTTCAGCGAGAGAGCGCCGCTCTTCCTGAAAGCGTTGTACCATAATGACGTAAGCGTGCTCCGGCACGAACACTGAAACCCAATGTGAGTGCGGGCCAGAGGGGGAGGGGGGACAACCGTACTCGAGCCTGGTTCACGGCAACCATGCCTAGTGTGAGTACACCCTTAACGTCTATGGACTTGAATGTAAGGTCATTGAAGTTCCTGTTGGTGTAACGTTCAGGTGTCCCAATAGTATCGTTGTCATGTGATGTATGACTTTTCTGAATGTGTATGAAGGTGGGTGGTGTATGAACTGCACAAATGTCAGAAAAAAATTCTCCACAGAAACCCCATTTTTGTACATTTTCACATTTTTCACTCAGAAAGTCAACAACACATTTGATTTGAAAGGGGACTGTATGTGTGTATAAGCTAAATAATGCGTCCTATTGTTTGTGTGTGTCTGACCTAAAGCACAGTGCTTTAGTCCATGTCTTCGCGCTCAGTCCGCTCCTGACATACAGTCCCAGCTAATTGTGCCTCTGCCGTAATTAGATTTTCTAATGAGCTTGGTGGAGATGGGGCTGTGGAGACATCAGGATAAGCCAGCCTGTCTCTCTTCCCGCACCCGGCCTGGCTGTTCTTTCTGTCTGCACAGAGGCGGGGAGCTCTCAGCCATTAGTGCGCCATTAGGACTTGTGCTGTCATTTCCTAACCGGAGCTGTAAAACTTTGCTGCTATGATTTATCAGCCCTAATATGCTTGATCAGCCTCAGCTCATTAAGGCCCATGTGGAGTGATGCACTTCACAATACTAATTCGCACTGATTGAGTGGAGGGTATTACAGTTGAATCTTCATAAAGGCTCTACCGCAATCGGAAATTGGCCCTCTGGCACTTTTCAAACTTGCCTATTAAGAACTGAATATTTAAAAAAAAGTTTCAGTTAGTTTAGAAGAGTTAGAGGGGAAAAAATACAGTGTAAGGAACAGTTGCAAGGAAATAACACTTTTTCAAATATCACAAATTTCCACTCACCTCAGATCAGCCGAGGCCTGTTTGGAGTCGTTTCCTTTCAGTTTGGCACTGGAGCTACAAGATTTAATGCTGTAACAAGCACTCGCTGCACAAACTACATCAAACTCTTCCTTAAGGGGGTGCAGACTTGTAGATTAGCTGTGGCCGATAAAAATAAGTAAAACATCTCTCTGCAGCTGAGCACTGTAGACAGACACAGGCGACAGGGCATTTAAACTGCATCTAGTTTTTGTGAATATGACCATCAAAATTGTGGAGAAATCCAATATCAGTCCTCCATGCTTGGTGTTGTCTGCTATAACCGCCTGTAGCGGTTCAATTTTTGTCATTTTGTCGTTTGCAGTAAGTCATACTGCATCCCGACCTACACTGACAAGTCTTTGACACCCTAATGAAGATCTGTATGGGGTTTGAAAGGTTTGTGGGAAGTTTGTGGGAATGTATTAACAGCTCCATCGCATTAGAAGCCAAATTTATACTGTAAACATTTCTTGGCTAATCAACATTGTCTGGTTTGAGTGAAAAATTAAGCTCTATTATTTTAATATTGACTGTACAAAATTCAATTTTATTAAAGACAATCATATCATATCCACTTTTGGAAGAAATGTGCTCTTAGTGGGAGCGTTTTGGTTTTCTAAAGGACCTTCCAGTTTTGTAAAGAGCCTCCACATAATGTGAAGCACCTCTACTGAATAAAGGCTGTATACAGAGCTGTGTGCCTGAGCCAGGATCAGTTTAGAAACCTTAATTTATAAGGGCATTTGTTCGCTTCTCTGTATGTTCGAATGTGTGTGTGTGTGTGTGTGTGGGCTCGGCCGTGTTTGTGAACCGGGAAGAGAGTGTTGGCGTGCAAATACACACTGGGAGGCTGGCAGGCGAGGCACCAGGCACAGAGGCATTATGTAAACACAGAAATGAATGTTCTGCATCTTGTCCATCTCACCCTCTGACTGGGCTGCGAGGCTCCTGGTTGTCAGTTAGGTGGTTGGGAGCATTAGTGTTACACGTCGTGTTGTTTTTGGGAAGGGCCAGTTAACACGCTGTGGCCTCAAGGGAAAGCACTTAGCAGCATTCAGACCCAGCGCGGTGTGTTTGGATCAGATGAATCATCTAAGTGCTGGCTGTTTGTTAAGTATGGAGACCCTGGTGAAAGAGTGGTGGGGGGGTGGGGGAGGGGGTACTCTGAGGGACAGATCCATTTAACTATATGTTCTGTACATGTATAATTCAGAACAGTATCGAAAAGCAAGGGAAATCACAACAAAGCATCACAGTTTTAATACTAATTCAACTATTTGATTCAGAATCTCTTCCGAGTGCTTTTCGATTGTAGAAAAAATGGTCAATGATCAAACCTAGGTATCTGGGAGGATTCTATAAAGCAGTGGTTCCCAACCTTTTTTCCTTGAAGCCCCCCTTGTCTGTGTCCAAGACAAGCCAGGACCACAAACCCCAAAGAATAAAGTAATTCATTACAAACTTTTGTTTGCAAAAAATAAACAGTGGTTGTAGGTTTTTGTTCTTATACTCCTATACATACTCACACACACACACACACACACACACACACACACACACACACACACACACACACACACACACACTTTTCTCTTTCTCAGACATTGGGATTTTATTAATTTAATGTGTACAAATATAATTTTGGTAACCTCAGTGCAGACAAAATTGTGCGCACCCCCTGCGATCTCTAGCGCCCCCCTAAGGGGGTCCCGGACCCCGGGTTGGGTACCACTGCTATAAAGGCACTGGAAAAGTTATATTGCAGAATATGTGTTTAGCTTTGGAAGTATCAAATCAATGCATTTCTTACCAGAGTTAAAAACATTTGTATCATTACTTTTGAATGGTTGTACTGCAGAACCACTTGATGTCCAGAACATTGTCAGAACAAAGCCTTCCAAAAAGTAACCTCACGAAAATGTCCTTACTTTTCAATGTAAGTTAATGTAAAGGTTCTTTTTCTGATGTTTTTTTTAAGATGTGAAACAGTAAAATACAGACGAGATACGAGGCTTTGTTTCCGACAGCACTGACATGTTGGTCCTCCTGTAAACTCTGATGCCTTTTTCACACTCGCAGTTTTATGTACTGTGTGTGTGTTTGGCTCTTAAAGGTGCAAAAAAAGGAAGTGGAGAGTCTTGAAGCTGCAACATCGATGTTGTGCAGCCAGCAATAAAAGAGCTATTACCATCATAAAACTCAGTTTGCTTTCCTAAGCGCTGCCGATAATGTGGTCAGGCCTCGATTCCTCCAAGATATCAATAGCATCCATCATGTTGGGGGGGTGGGGGGGGTGGTAGTGGGAGCAAGCCAGTCTGCGTCCAACCTTCACCGCAGATGCAAAACTCGCACGTCTCTCTCAAATTACTCATTGTCTTCTGTTGTCTTCTCACTTGATCTGGCGTCTTCACGTCTTGGTCCGTTATTCACTCCTGGTACATGGCGGGCTCTTAATGAAAAAATGTGACACAGTGGTATGATGATCTTTCCTTTGTTTGTTAAACCTGAGCTGATTTTTTTTTTTTACCCTCAGGACCCGGCAGCAGAAGCTGTGGCAGTAACAGGTTGTTTGTGCTGTTCTCCCCTACTAAAATATTTACCAGAGCCGAGGCACCAGCCAGTAAATCCTGTTGCCAATGGTAATTGCATTCTGAGCCCCCAACGCTTCCCCTCATCTGGGGCGTGTGGTCTAAGTGGGAAGCGCTTACTTATACAGTAAAATATACTTATACCGTCTCAGGCCAGTCCATTAAACCTGAAGGCCAGTGGAAGGAGAGGAACTGTTGTATGGGTGATCTCTAATGAGAATTTGGAAATATACCATTCTGATGTCCAAAGCATATTCACTATACTCACTCACAGTCTCTCTCTCTCTCTCTATCTCTCTCTCTTTCCCTCTTTCTCTCTCTCTCTTTCTTTCTGTCACTCTCACTCTCTTTGCCTCTCTCTCTCTCTCTGAATCCCTTCCTTGTGGTTTCTTCTTCTTCTTCCTCTCCCTCTTCTATTCTCGTTCTCCTCCAGGCTCGATCGAGGCTTGCCTGGGCCACATGTTGAAGCGGAGGGCCGCAGGCTTCCTCCGCAGTGATAAGATCGCCGCCCTCTTCACTAAGATCGGCAAGGTCAACGTCACCGCAGGAGAGGTGTGCCGCAAGGTCCAGGAGCAGCTGCAGCAGCAGGCTGAGATCACCAGGTCTGACCTGTTACCTGAGGAAAGGGACCGAAGGCCTCCATTACCCCTTTTCCACTACACTGGTGCTGGTGCCAGGAGCCGAGAACCGGCCCGTATTTACACTCGACAGGAGCTTAGCGGGAGCCGCATGAGAAAACGTGACAGGCCACGCCCACTAAACAGAAACAAACATAGCCGAACTCAGTTCCTGCTTGCTGGTTATTCTCCAAACTTTGCGAATTTATTTCAGTCCAAATGCGGCTTATTCAGCACGTTATTACCGTTAAAGAGATCGACATAGACAACGATGACGTGAAAGACTCCGCCCACCACTCGTGACGTCACGGGTTCTCGCTACGAGACCAGCAGAGTTTAGGCGCCGGTTCGGTACTTATTTTAGGGCACAGGCACCAATTTATTTCTGTGGAAAAGCGCTGCACTGGTTCCAAAATTGGGAACCAGCACGGAACTGGTGCAGTGGAAATGGGGTACAAGAGTTGCCCGTACATGCCACGCCTGTTTTGTTTATCCCTGTTTATCAGGCCCGCTGATCTGAAGTGATATTAATGGATGTTTATGGCTGATGAACTATGTAGGAAATTGTGAAAGCCGAAGGAGGAAGCAGATAATATCTGGGCCGTGTGTGGAGATTAGTCAGCAAGATTTGCTCAGTGGACCTTTAGATAGCCGCGCAGCTGTCAGCCACTGCGCTGTAAGTGAAAGATGGTTTGCGCACATGCGTCGAGGCTCCACTTGGCTGCTTATTTGCCCATTAATTCTCCATTAGCAGAGCCACACGGCCGGTGTAGCACACTAGCACTGAGCTTTTCTAATGGGGAAAGTCTCTGGGCATCTCTGCTGCCATGAGCGAGTGATGCACGCAGCTTTTGTCTCCTGTGTGCATCCATAACCCCCTCGTCCTGCCAAGCAGAGCTTCAGCACACACACCCCACTAATGCAGAGGGCCACTGTTCATCTGTGTTGTGTGTGTGTGTATATATGCGCGTAT
>JBBJLR010000001.1:19196481-19206969 GCA_037577145.1 Brachypetersius gabonensis | reverse complement strand
ATAGAACTAGCTTCATCACAAACACTGTACCTGCAGGAAACACTACACACAGATCTGAGATCAGCATGAAAAACACTGCAGAACCCAACAGTTGACCTGTTAATGAGCAATTCACCTTTATTTTTATGTTACTTTATATTCATATTTTAAACATGTTTTGCAAAACTACTGCAACTTACATTTTTTTATTAGCTTCTTGTTTTGCTGATCGTTTCCAAGGCCTTTCTTTTCATTTTTCTCTTTATGCTGGTTTATTTTTCTTATTCTTTCTAAAGCATAATGGCCTGCAAGTTAAATAAATGAAAGAATGAAAGGTATAAATATAGTCGAGAGTGTTCACCCCTTATTTTCTGAAAATAAGTACAGAGAACGCACATTTTACAGTTTATAGATTTTATTGCACAATTACTGTTCATGCTGAATTGAACATACTGGGCAACAAAACATGGCTGTCATGAGGATTAAGGAATCATCTCTGAATGACTGTGGTCGGGTGGGGGCTGGTTTCTACAGAATTGATGAGCCTTTTCTGAATTGAGGTTTGCTAGTTAGATCAGGGAATATACTAAAATGTTCAGTGCTCATGTACAGTTCTCTCACACTGGCATGCAGGTTGGGAACTCCGGCTTTATTATAAGCTCTTTGGATGAATGTGCACACGTCCTGCTGCCACTGGGTTGTCATTTCTGTTTTCTGCATTTGTTCTCTGTGTCCAGAATTCCACTCAAGATGCTGTGCCATAATATGAAGAGGCAGATCGTCTCTAGAGCTTTCTATGGCTGTGAGTTGAACCTGTGTTTAGATAAAACACCATGTGCCAGTTCAGACGATCTGCATGCTATAAATAAGTGTTCTTCTCTTTAGGGCTGGCCTACTGTCGGCATCTGTCCACTGTGAGGACACATCTGTCAGCGCTGGTCAACCACAACATCGTCCCCCCAGACAAACCGTGCGAAGCCTCTGGAGGCCTCAGTAAAGATGTCTGGAGCAAATACCAAAAAGACTGCAAGGTTAGTGTGGATACGTTAAGGCAGTTTTGACTGGAGTCTCCATTCATTGAATTGGTACATTTAAATGGACAAAGTTATTGGGACACCTGGCCATTACACCGCACAGGGACTTTAATGGCATTGAGTCCATAGAGTTTAATATGGAGCTGGTCCCCCCTTTACATCTATAACAGCTTCCAATCTCCTAGGAAAGGTTTTCCACAGGATTTTGGAGTTTCTGTGGGAATTTGTCTCCATTCATTCTTTAGCATTTATGAGGTTCAGACACTGATGTTGGATGAGAAGGTCTGGCTCACAATCTCCGTTCCAGTTGAGCCCAAAGGTGCTGGATGGGGTTGAGGTCGGGACTCTGTGTGGCCAGTCAAGTTCTTCCACACTGAACTCCTCCAGCAGGTCTTTATGTAGCTCGCTCTGTGCTCTGGGACACAGTCCTGCTGGAATAGAAAAGGTTCTTCACCAAACTGTGTCCACAGAGTTGGAAGCATGACGTTGTCCAAATGTCTTGCTCTGCTAAAGAATTAAGATTGGCCTCCACTGGAAGTAAGGGGCCCAAACCCTAAAAAAAAAAAAAGTCCAAATACTTTTGTCCATATAGTGTGTTTGCATGTATGAAGAAATTATCTCAATGAATCTAGTGTTTCAGTTTATTAACTTAATGAATAAAATCCATTACTGCACATTGGTTTGACAAGGATTCTAGTTTATAAAACATGAATGGATACTGCACAGACATGTTATCACATAAATAGGACAAAATATACAAAATAAAAGTAAAAAGGATGAATACAAATAACAATCTACGGTAAATAGTGGTAATGTACAGTATATCAATATCAGTACTTCTTGTAGTTTCCTCCAGAAACCTGGAATCTGGAACCGAACCTGTGTCCTCCTCACCAGCTCACAACATATCAGCTACTGTTTCACAAACAAAACAAATCCTGATACTTATTACTGCTTTCTTGTTTGTTTGCACACTGAGGAAAAATGGCTCATGTTGCATTTGCTGTTTCGGTGCAGAACTATAAGGAGCTGGAGCTGCTGCGCTTGGTTTATTATGGCGGGGTGGAGCATGAGATCCGAAAAGAGGTGTGGCCCTTTTTACTGGGCCATTATAAGTTTGGCATGGGGAAGAAAGACATGACACAGGTGAGAAAATGGAGGGGATTCGGGAACCCTTGACTGTTGAGGCCTTTTTGTCTGTGCTCTTCATGAAGCAGAACTAAGTGTGTACTGTCTGCAGATTGATGAGAAGATTGCTGCCCGGTATAAGCAAGTGATGCGAGAGTGGAAAGCCTGCGAAGTCATCGTGAAAACGCGAGAGAAGGAGATGCAGTCAGCCATTTTCGCCAAGCTGTCGTCGGGAAGCAGCATCGACAGTCATGTCATGAGGCTCATTCACAGAGACTCCACCCTCAGCAACGAGGTGAGCCTCCTGCATCCCTGCAGCAAACTTGAAGCAAAGCACAGTTCTGAGAAGTTCTGTAATGCAGTGCTGATTTCTTCTCTGTGATCAAGAGCAACCTGCCACAAATGGATATTTACAGCCATTATGGCAATAAATTCAAATTGCATGATGTGACAAGGTTGTATCGGATTGCATTATGTGACATAGTGGTATTAAATCAGTGTAAACACTAAAAGTCCTGGATGGTGGAAGAACCGCTGTATTATTAGTAGACTGATATGCCACCTAGTGCAGTGATCACAAAGATTAGTAAATATTAACCAGTGGTTAGGGTGCATTGCCCCTGCGATGAGAAGGTTGTGGGTTCGATTCCCAGGACTGCTAGTAGCACCACAGAGGTCCTCTTGCTGCTCCCTGGGCGCTGTGTTCCTGTGTGCCCTCTGCTTCACTTGGTGAATGGGTTAAATGCAGAGAGTTTTGTGCTGTTTACACTATGTGCTGTGGTTTGTTCACATATGACAAATGGACACTTTACTGGTTACTTCTTATTGGGTTTTTGGTGGTGGGCATACTCCACTACCTGAGACAAGCCTGAAGGTTAGTTAGGCAAAATTAAATCAGCCAAGAAACGATTGGGACCCAAGCCATAAGGCTAGTGCAGCTGTAAAATACTCATTACTGTAAGCCAACAGTCCTGCAGATGTTTCTGTTAAAATGTGAACCCAAAACTTCTCTCAGCATATTGAAACCACATCCAGCATTTCATTAAGATGCTGCAGAATGGTCAAAGTGATTGTATGACTTGGTCTCAGAATGGCAGCCATTTCAGACACCCCATTTTTTTTAATTAGTTGTGTAAGGGATTCCTCCATATTCATGAACCACATCAAGTCTGTGCCACCTAAATGAGGAGCTGAATGCAAATTAAATGGGTTGAGAGACGGTTTGAGAATGCATTTACAGAGAAAATATGGATATTGACTTTTAGTGTTTGTTGGTAATGTTTGCTTCATGGCTCCAGTTCCAAATTAAAATAACAAAATGTGGACTGAAAACATGTCACGGCTGAACATCTGGTGTGAGCTGAAAATTATCTGAATTTCGTTTTGTGCTAGACTATTTCCTCTATGTTCATAAAATCAAGATAACTTGGAAAATGCTGCTTATCTAAAGTAAGTTTTCAGATTTAGAGAAAATACACTTCTTTATTTGACTAAATTCTCACCTGTTTCATCCCCTTCCTCCATCCTGTCCCTCCTCTTCCCTCAGGTGTTCATGTCAGTAGATGAGCCTGATGGAGCAGGCCAGGAGACGCCCCACGGAGGAGACCACACCCCCACCATGAATACGGTGGTCAATCCAGTCGCTTTGGTCCCAGACGATCGGCCACTTGTTGAGTTCGACTCTCCAGACTCGGGCCTTCCTTCCTCCAGGAACTACTCAGTGGCTTCAGGACACTCCCAGATCCTGTCCAGCATTGATGATGGGCAGAGCATGGAGGAGGAGCCAGGAGACGATGCCACGCCCAGGGGAGATCAGAGTGGGCGGGAATCTCTGAGTGAGGACAGGCTGTGTAGTCAACTGGACAAGCTGGTGACTGACAGGGAGGGCATTCCACCATCTTTCTCCTCATATACGGTACATTCAGCCTCCTGTTATGAATACACTTCTGCTACTGTGATTTTCTTGGTTTGCTTCTTACCCCAACTGTAGTTGTTCAGTCAAAACAAGTTAGGTGCCTATAATTTGTTTCTGTAGTCTTTGAAGTAGTTGTGTGTGATTGCTTCCCTTACTTTTGAGATACAATGAAAAGACCACATGGATCCACTGCAAACAGTATACATATCAGCTATAATTCTAATATAGATGTGTTGTTTATGTGATACACAGTAAACCCCCACTTATTTGGGGCTTCAGTCTCTCGCAGATTTTTTTTTTCATAACCGAATTAATAATTGTTCGCTGAAACATTCGCGAAAACTACAGAAATTTTCCACCTTTTTTTGGCTTTTGTAACATCCGGGCCACGCTCCCTCATCCTCATGCTGGTTGTTTGTTTGGTCGCGATGGTTAGCAAGGCAATCAGAAACCATAACAGAACGAGCCCAGACATAAACAATCAGCATGAAGACGAGGAGGCGTGGCGGCTGAGGCCATAATGTCACAGCTTTATTCATGGCAATATATTGTTCACACATTTTTGTACTAAATTATGAAGAAAAATATAATTTACAATTTTTCTAACATAAATATTAATGTAAATTCAGCTACATTTCCATATAAAATGTAACTATCCTTTTTTTGGCACTCTGGAGAGAACACAAAGAAAGCACATCTTGGGATGGTGAAATACCGCTGTACTCAGAGGTGGGAAGTTAAGTGAAAACAAGTACATATATGTATACACAGTAATCGCCCAGTTTTATGTGGATCAGGAGTCGTGGATTCAGGCACACACAGATTTTTTTTGAGAACTGAAAATAGTTTTACGCGGAAATTCCCACAATACCGCGGAGACTGCAAATATCTTCCAAAACTGCAAATATCTTAGCACCCAGACACGTCAAACTCCACAGTTCGGTAGATCTCCAGGAGACCTTTCCCTCATTTGTATTTTTAGCCTGAGTAGATCAGGTTTTATTCTTCGAAAACTGTTCACCTTGGTGTCCCAGTACTTTTGTCCTGCAACCTTCTGTGTTGCATATCTCGGCGAGGAATTTAAATTCAAATATGGGTTTACCTTTACATTTTATTTAAGGGTAATGCATTAAACTGAGTTTAAAATGAAATTAGAGTGTTCTGGGAGCTTAGGGTTTACACTAGGGCTGCACAATATATCGCAAATTTACCGTCATCACAATGTCAACATGTGCAATATACATATCACTAAAGACTGACTGAACTGCAATAAATGGTGTTTTTCCAAAACTCTTCACCCAGAGCCGCAGAGAAGAGCGCAAAAAAATCACTGGGTAGTTTATAAAGGCTAAGTTTTTACTCACTTATCGCATGTGATATCGCCATCGCAACACTCAACATTATTGCATATCGCATGTTTTCCTAATATCGTGCAGCCCTAATTTACGCTATAAAAATAGGCATTTTAGGCATTTTTTTGGCTTTTTTTTACCACATCAACGCAGTTTTTAACTATACGCGGGTGCTCTTGTAACGTAAAGCGGGGGGCTACTGTATCAAGTATAATGTTCTCATATAACTGAGAAACACTATTTGTTTGAGCAGATTGAGTTGTTGGATACAGTGGCTCTGAACCTGCACAGAATAGACAAGGATGTCGCACGATGTGACCGCAACTACTACTACTTCACCACCAGCAACTTGGAGAAACTGCGGAACATCATGTGCAGGTCAGCTGTTCCTGCACCGCTGTTCTCACTGTGTAGCGTCTTTCAGCTTAATGACACCGCTGGGTATACTCTGTCCTCTCTGTTTACTTCCTTCTCTTTTCCATTTCTGGGTCTCAGCTATGTGTGGGAGCATCTGGAGGTGGGCTATGTGCAGGGCATGTGCGACCTACTGGCCCCCCTGATGGTCATCTTGGATGATGGTGAGAATCAGATCTATTTAAGTACCACCTTTGCTGGTTGACATTTTAATGGCGCTTTTACTTTTTCTGGTCCTCTGGGCTTTATTGGCTGTAAGTTAATGTTTTAAACTTTGTAGAAGCATGAGAAAAGTTGAAGATGGACATTAATAATCTCTTAAAAGATTAAGCGACTGTCCAAAGTAAGTACGCCTTCAGGTTAACAGCCTTGAAAGCTGACTCTTGACTGTCCATTAAATCCTGAAAATGAGGGCAGGAAAGGGCTCGACTACACGGCTCTCAGGAATGTAGTGTATAAAAAAAGTCTTTTTAGGTTCATCTCCTTTTAGATTATGGCCAAAAGATTGACAAAATATACTTAAATAGCCTTGAAGAATTGCATCATCATGAAATGGGCTTATTTTAGCCCATTTTGCTGACGTCTCTGTGTTTTGTACTCTCTCTGTCTCCCTCAGAGTGCCTTGCCTACAGCTGTTTCACTCAGTTAATGAGGAGGATGAGTCAGAACTTCCCCAATGGAGGAGCCATGGACACTCACTTTGCCAATATGAGGTCCTTGATACAGGTAACGTAGCAGAAGCGTCTCACTAAGGCCTTCCCGATCGGCTAATCACCCAGATGCCTCCTCCCCTGATCTCCAGTGACCTTACAAGTGATCATTAATGAGCTGTCGTCTTTGCTGCTTTTCCAGATCCTGGACTCTGAACTGTTTGAGCTGATGCACCAAAATGGAGATTACACTCACTTCTACTTCTGCTACCGCTGGTTCCTGCTGGATTTCAAGAGAGGTACAGTAAGGCTGCCATGCCACAGCAAATGCTAATATTCATCCTGCGACGTGCCCAGTCCGTCAGAGTAAGCCTCCGTCAGTTTGGCTTTGCATATGTGTTTCAGAGCTGCTCTATGAAGATGTGTTTGCAGTGTGGGAGGTGATCTGGGTGGCGCCCCATATCTCCTCCCACCACTTTGTGCTCTTCATCGCGCTGGCTCTAGTGGAGGTGTACCGGGAAATCATCCGCGACAACAACATGGACTTCACAGACATCATCAAGTTTTTCAATGGTGAGCAACATGTAGAATACAGGGGGTCCCTGGGTTACAACAGTCTCGACGTGCGATGAGTTTACGATGCTAACTCTCAGAAAAACATTTAAAAATTGAGACGTGAGTGTTGCGCAGTGCGCCATAAGCATCATACTTACAGATAGCGTGGATGAAGCAGTTGTGGTGTAAAGTGGAGTATGAGTGAGGGAGTTGGCGTCCCCCCAGTAAAGTCACTATGAAACACAAAGTACTTAAAATGTGCTGAACTCTGCCTTATTTTAACCTGAAAATACACCAAATCCCTTCGTTTGAATTAGGTGGCCATTCATTTGTGAAACCAACTTAAATTCAAGGCGTTCATTTAGGAGGTTCTATTATTTAAGGGGCAGTTTTGAAAAAGTAAGGAGAAAATTCAGTAGTTTTACCCTTTAATCAGCCTTCTTGCCTGCACTTCTTCCCTTTATTTCCTGTATGGGAGATTAAGGTCATTTTAAGGTCATTATAACGGGTAAAATTAAGGTGTTTGGTTTCGTAGTGAGCACAAGTATTTCCTTTTTTCTGTGGCTTAGTGGTTTTATGTTCTAGGTTATGACTTTACAGCTGTGCTGGGATATGTTAGGGACTGAGGCTAGGTGTGTTTAGACTTACACTAGAATTGGGGTTATGTCACAGTTGCAGAAACGGAAAGGTCACGACCCGAGGAGCCCCTGTAAGTGTATATGCTTATACTTGTCATGCAAGTAAATGTGGCAATCAGAGCTCCAGTCATCATATTTCCAGTGTCTAATATACAACGCTTTCTTGAAGAACTAGGTGATTAGGTGAGCTGAGCCTCAGAGCAGGGGAAGCACTAAACCCTACTGTGGAATGGGTCCCTACAAAACCATGTGCTTCTAACATAGGGTGGAAACTCCAATCTGTTGGATCGTTCTATATAGTCCCACCACAGATTTTGTGTCTCAAAGGGCCTGCGTCAAACTTTTCCCCAGTATCATTTGTTTATAATTGAGGGAAAATTGAGTTAAAGCCTTTTTACATAACTGAGATCTTTCCTTAAAGCTGGGACCATTCTCTGCTCATAGTGGAGAAGAGAACTAAGAGACAAGTGGATGAACTTGTATTGTTTTTGTAAGAGGACATTTTCAGTAAACATGTCCTCTTACAAGTATAGAGTGACTCTCAGTTTATTTCTGGTGACAGAAATCACAATTTTCCTTCAGTTGACAAAGAAGCCAGTAGATGGCAGTCTTCGAAAGGTTGCAAAATGTGCCCAAATATAACCAGGGAGTGCCACAAAGAATGTGGGTGCATTATTTGCAGAAATGTTCTTACTTCATTGAAAAGTAACAGTCAAAAGCAAAAAATATTACTCGGAACATTTTGGCAGATGTCCAGGTGAGCACAAACAAATAATGGCCATATGAATATGCAGAGGTTAAATATATAGAGATTTTTACTAAGAGTCTACTACAAGTCCAAGAAAGCGTTTTGGTGTTCTAGGCGAATGTTCTAGGTGTCAGTAGCTATTATGAGACTCGCAGCTGATGCTTTGTTTTAAGTGTGAGGTATTCAATTAAATTAAATTCAATTAAATTCAGTTTTATTTAAAGAGCACTTTTTACAACCAGGTTGTCACAAAGCAGCTTTACAGAGTCCAGGTCCAAGCCCCTAGTGAGTAAACCAGAGGCGACAGAGGTGAGGAAAAACTCCCTCAGCTGGGGGAAGAAACCTCAGGTGGAGCCAAGACTCAAAATGGGAACCTGTCCCCCTCGGGTCGACCCAGAGAGAATGGAACGAGAATAGTAAATAAACAAGAGAAGGTCTTAGTGAACGAGGTTATAGGCAGATAGGCCCTGTACGGCTAACAGAGTTGGTTTGATTAAGTGTCCAGGGAGGTAAATACTGTTGGAAGAGGAACTGAGAGTCCGTAGTCCATAAACATCAGGATCAGGAGGAACAATCTCCACCTGAGCTTTAGGCAGCGGTTGCCCCAGGTTGGGGAAGGGCCCGAGTGGAGCTGGGACCGGTCAATGGCGAATTCCCATGGAGATCAGGCCGGCAGACGTGCAGCAGCTTCTCTGTTTAAATTAGCAGAGGATGGTTTATATCTGTGAGGTGTTCTGTTTCAGTTTAGTTAGATTGTTAGACACCCTGAGTTACCGAGTGCCTGATGTAAACTGCCTACTGAAATCATCATGCCTTCCCTTTACAGATATCTCCACTTCTGCATAGTGCCTTTAGGAGCCAAGTGGGAAACAACTGTGTTTCAGCCAAAATGCTGGTGTCAAGAATGTTTTTCCCTCACAGAATAGAGCCTTTTGAGCCTCTGTGTTGCCTCTGTATTTTAGACATTGACCTTAACTAGTTGAGATCTGCCCACATCAACAATTAAAGGATCTATCAGTTGACTATGTGTAGCCCCTTAAAGTGCACTTATAAGTTTGTTTGCTTCTATTTGGTTGCCACTGACATGCACAACCTGGGCCTGTTGGCCTCATGGTCAGGGAGTTGCCTCTGCGATCAGAAGGTTGTGGGTTCGAATTCCAGGGCTGCCAGTGACACCACTGGGGTACTGTTGAGTCCCCACACACTGCTCCCTGGGTGCTGCGTCGCTGGCTACTCACTGCTTTATTTGGTGAATGGTTTAAATTAGGGATGCACTGAAATGATTTTTTTTTTGCCAAAACCGAAAATGAGAAAACACTTGGCTGAAAACCGAAACACAGAAAGAAATCATGCCAATTTTGTCAAATATTGCTGGTATGGCTGTCACTGTATATTAATTTATGCAATTGCAATGCTTGACCTTTGCATTGATTACACACTCAACGCAAAGGTCAAGCATTTAAATGGCATTAATTAATATTCATAGTTCAAAGAATAAATCTGTTACAAAACTATGAACATATTTATTTAGCATTTTAACAATGCACAAACTAAAATACATTCGAAATAAAATATTTCACTGGCCCCACTCATGAATAGACTAAAGCAAGATATTTAATTGTATA
This sequence comes from Brachypetersius gabonensis, assembly GCA_037577145.1. Lineage (NCBI taxonomy): Eukaryota > Metazoa > Chordata > Actinopteri > Characiformes > Alestidae > Brachypetersius > Brachypetersius gabonensis. The sequence goes on along the minus strand of JBBJLR010000001.1, from coordinate 19,196,931 downwards.
AATATCCTACAATTAAATATCTTCTCTCAAGTGCATTTTAATATTCTTAACAAAGTGCATTCAGAACAAGTGCCTTAAAACTGCTGAAAGATCAACAACATTCTCTCTAGGCCTATAACAAAATGGAGTATTAAAACAAAGAGTGGCAGCCTATATATTAACTGGAATCACTGGAAAACTTTCCTGCCTTTTCAAAAACGTCCGCCACAGAAGGATTGGTGGGGCTCGAAGGGTCTCGTCTCCTCGGTGCTTGAGCGGGATATTTTGATTTTATATAAAAAATTTATCCCGACGTTGAGAAAGTCTAGAAAGTTCTGTCTTGCATGCTTTACAAACGGCTTTCCGTGTCTTTAGATATAGGGATGGTGGTGGCCTAGTGGTAGGATACTTGCCTCCGGACCAAAAGGTCACAGGTTCGAATCCTACCCTCAGCACACCACCACTGGGTCC
>JBBJLR010000001.1:19161463-19177516 GCA_037577145.1 Brachypetersius gabonensis | reverse complement strand
CCACAGTGTGGCCTGTCTGACTTCACTCTGAAAATACTGAAACAGTTCTTGATTGGAGCTGCGCTTTAATAAAAACCCCATGCAAGACTATTGCAGATCTAATATTACTCATAATTCAAAAGGGTGATTTGACTGAAAAAACTGAAAGCAGATCTGAAATCAGCGTGAAAACCTGGTTTAGAAAAGTGTGTTGTGGTTTCTGATGATTACAAAAAAAATGTTTTGTTGACCTGATTAATATAAACGCTAAATACATCCAGTGGTTAAGACACAAGAGCATCTTAACATCTGTTAGCTGATAAATCAGAGTGGGCTTGTAAATATATGGAGTCTATTCGTCACATATATCAGCACATTTCAGAAAGACCCAAGTTGTTGGTGAAAAAACAAGACTTCCAAAAATGAACAGGAGGCTGATTTTGACGCTGATGTGAATCAGCGCATTGTCTCAAATTGCCATTTGAACGTTTTTCTTCTTTTCTAGTTCCTGTCCTACTGAGAACTGGACCTGGCATATAGTCTCATTCCATGTCGAAATCAAAACATGCCAGTCTAGATCAAAAATTTGTCCCAGAACCAGCTCTGGTGCATACACTGTGTTTTTAGTAGCCTGTGCAAACTTCCACCCAGGACTTTGCTTAGGAGCAGGATAACAAAGAACAGGCCAAATGTCAAACCCCAATCACACACTAAAGCTTTTAGCCGTAAAGTTCCCATCAAGGAGTTCAATTAAAGAACCACTTCTGACTCCCAAGGCCTTATAAGCACCCATGAACCTCTGTCATCATTCAGATTCAATTAGCAAGCAGATTCACTAAGAACATTTTGAACGACACATTTTTCTCTTCTATTCATTTTTGGACATATAGCTTTTATCAGCTTTTAACTACAACGTTTTAAAATGATCTGTCGTCATTCAAGCACTTAAGGTGATGCTCAATCAACTCAAACACTACTTTCCTACAGAAATGAATGAACAGCTAACAATATGACACCATTTAGTGTGAGTGTGTGGTGTCACATTGATTAGACTGGATGGGTTTAATTCTGTTTTCAGCCCCATATGGATATCTGTTATTGGATCAGTGGCATCTAGTACCATATACCAATTTTTTTCCTAGAATTGTACATCCAAGCCAGGAACCTTTACAGAACCTTTCATTTTAAGGGTGCACAAAACGTAATGAATACATAAAGTAATGAACATAAGCAGACTAAAACATGACTGTGTCTTTAATAAGCCCCCTTTAGGTGTCAATGGTGGGCACTCACCCTTCTAGTGTTGTCCAGGACGCGCGGGTCTGGCCGGCCATAATTGGGCGGGTTGGCATGGGGGTCATAGCCAAGTCTAGCCAGCATGGGTGCGATAACCGGCATGTCCCTCAGCACATCCACCGGGATCTTCCCCACCCACTTAGACAAGGCCTCCACGTTGACCGGCTTGATCACCTGATCTGTGGAGCGCTCCACCCTGTGGACCATAAAGAAAATTTCACAAACAGTTCTCTTAAATCAACTTGCTTTAGGGTGACAGAGTTTATGCAGTGAAGGTACAGAGGCTCCTTGCCAGCGAGTACCAGATTTTCCTCATCTATCCCAGTTTTTAAACAAAACTATAAGCAATCGCACTATTATTCCTGTTGCTATTATTATTTTTATTCCAACCAATTCTGCCAAAATGTCCGATAACATCCAGTACAGTGCGTGAGTATTCATGTTTTTGATCTGTTGATCAGGGGTCGAGTATTGATTGTTCAAAAAAATCGATTTTAGTGATCGAGTCGGCTCTTTAAAGAGAGATGTGTCGGAGAGACAGTCTGTGAAGTCACTAAGACAGCCAGAAAGGGACAAAACGCGGAGAAACACAAACGCGGAGAAACAAATGTGGCGCAAAACACACAGCAGATGTCTGACCCTAAAGCTCAGGTCAGTTATAAAAGGAAACTTGTCCCTGTTTGTTGTGGTTTGATTAAAATGAATCAGTCTGTGAATGCAGCAATGTGTTCAGTCATCCTGAACCATAAATGGCTTGGTTAGAGCCAGTCTTCTCATGCTCCCACAGTGGTGCTGCAGTAAAGAACCATGCACTGAGGCTGGGATGTTTTACTGTTATTCTGTTTTATGTTTTAATCATTCATTTAGCTTTGTTTAGTATTAGCTGCACTGGTTTGCAGCACGTTGTTGATCAAGAAGTGTTGAAATGAGTTTTATGAATGAAGTTGACTTACTGCAATGAACTAAGTGTTCAAAGACTTTGACTTTGACCCTTTTGTATACATGTGTGCCCACTGCAAAATGCACTGGCATGTAGTACCAGAGATCTGGACAAACTAATTAATTATCACTAATTAATGGAAAGGAATTCAGCTAAACGAGGGTCATCGATGGAAAAATGGAGACAGAAGTGTGAACTATATTCCAGCTCATATTTGGTCCAGTAAAGTCTTTGTGTCAAACAAAATAAAAAACTACCAATTTTCATTCATGTTCTTTATATTAAAAAGCTGTCCTGTTAAATTAGCATCTGACATAAACTGTTATGGCATAACACACAATTACCCTGTTTTATTAAAAAACATAACTTGTTATGACTACGCAGGACAGCATATGTTTCTGTACGGTTATGTTAATGCTACATTGCAGGAATCGAGTGTTTGTATTCTACTTAAACTTTAAAGGCTATTTGGTTTTCTTTCTGGTCCCCTGAGTGCAGAAAAGGAGGTCAGATCACTTTTTCATACCACAACTTCCATCTTGTCAAATGTGATCATGTAAGTGTGGTGCTGCAGCAGAAGCTGTGAGGTTGCACATAATATCATCTGCTAATCATTATTGCAATATCTGTCTCTGATATACCAATATTGTAGAATGCTGCAATATGCAAATGAGCCTTTAACCATTTCTAACAGAGTGGTCAATCACAGCTCCAGGTGAGTTACTGGCTGTTCTGCTGAATTTAGTTCTTCATGTAATAAAACAAAAGTCCAAGTTTAATCTTTAATTGTTAAAGGTGTTGAATAATTGATGCATGAATGAATGGGGCTAAACTGCTTAAAATATGTTGGTTTTACAACATCAGAAAACCTATGATTTGAACTGCTTTCATAGCTTATTTTCCATATATGGACTGCATGGATGGAGAGATTAAACATGCCATTTGATGCAATATTTACAGACTTTAAGCCTTTTTAAAATCCAGAAATGTGATGATATGGGACCTTTAATACCCTGAAAAGCATCAGTCCCAATATGTAGCAGTGTAACTGCAATACTGATATTTTGTCCATATGGTGTAGCTTGATTCTTCTTGAATATCATTTTTTCCTAAAATCTGCCTAAAAAATGTTATGGTTTTATGAGTTGAGGATAGCTGACACTGAATGTTGTCCTGTGAAAACATTAGTGCTTCGTTTTCTTTGTAAGACCACATAACCACAGGAAACCATTTCCTGAGTATCTTCACCTGCTTGGTGACAGAACATTGCAGCTGCATATGTACAGAAAGCCTCAACCTACTTTTTAACCCAATAGCAAAACATAAAGCGGACCACAAAATGGCCCTGGAGGCCCATAGTGCAACACAGTTTAGGGATTTTCTCGCTCAAACACATCTAATAAACTGGTAATTAACTGATTAACTGAATCAGATGTGTTTAAACAAGAGAATCACTGAATCAAACTGAATCAAACTGAACCAAACTACAGGCCTCGGAGACTGTAACCCCCCACCCCTGGCAGCGGGTCCGGCAGTGGGTTAGGCCCTTCAAGTTCATTTGACACTGAGTTACTCATCCAGCCACACTGCTTACACTTCATATTGAGCATGTAAAAATATTTCAATTGGTACTAAACTGAGCTGAGGTAGGATTTAGATAAGAATCAGGGTCAGGCTTTGGCTTTTATATTGAGCTATGGTTAACATTACATGACAGACAAATTTAACAGACCAATTGAGCATCGATTTATGATAAATCTATTGCGGAGCATCAAAATAAAGTCTTTTGGAGTGTGCAAAATGAGAAAATGCCCAAAGACGCCACCTTAACAGGGCTCCTAAAGCACAGCCACTCAGTGGCCAGATCACAGCCAAAGCTTTACTGTTCCTCTTAATGCATCCAGCTAATTGGCCCTAATTGGATCACGAGATACAATTAAAGAATGCTCTAAGCTCCCCTGCACTTACAGTGGCATGAAAATGGTCTGAATGAATGGCCTTTCACTCTCTGAGATCATTCCCTGTTAGCACGCATCACATTTCATGGGCCACATAATGCTAGAAATTTGATTAAGATAATGACAATGGCAGCAACGGTCTAAATGATGGTACTGTACCATGTAACGGTCTGAAGCCATTACAGAGACTGCTGTGACATGCAGAAACGGCTTGTAGAAATAAAAATCTGTAGGTTTTTGGCATGGCTGCAATTTATGTAACTTCACAGCACGAGCTCACGCTGTGTGTGGGAATATGTCTGTCTTTGTACTTCATGCAACAGCTTTCTTAAATAGCGCAAACCAAACAGCATTGTTACTGTGGTTACACTGTGGCTCACTTTAGCAGGAAATCTCGTAGAAGCAAAATTTGCAAGCCGATTAAAAATGGATCATGCATTATTACACACCCCTGGTAAATTATTGATCTGTCTGAAATGAAATATTCAGTAAGTTGAGGATAAACCAAGAAACGGCAGCTTTTGTTTATCGGGGAAAACAAAGGATCAGGGCCTTGGTTGCTGTGGAATGTGGATTAAGTGCCGCTAATATTTGCATTGAGAGGAAATTAAACAGTTATCCAGGGATCGGCCAGAAAAATCGATTGGCCTTGCAACAAAGCTGGGTTGGGCTGAGCTCACAAGAAAAGGCTTTGGCCCGCACTGATATTTCCATGCCTACCTCAGCCCTTAATGATGTGGATACAGATGTTTTCGATTCATACGTTTAAGCTTAAACATACAATATAACTGATCAAATCAAAGGAATAGTTTGGAATTTCACATTTTTGTTTCAGCACTCCTAGCTGGTCTTCAGAAACCAGCTGTATGTACTGATCTTGGATCAGATTCCTTTAAATTTATTTACTGTTACAAAACAAAATCTAGATCAGAACTCCTACTCCTGAGGTGCTTTTAAAAATCAGACCCCGTTGTCTGAAATGGCTGAATGTTCAGCTACATGCTGAAGTTTTGCACACAGTAAGTCTTACTTTGTCCTAAATAAGGTTGGGTATCAAGAACCAGCACTAAATCAGTACCAGCTCCCGACTGGTCAATCCGTGCCGCTCTCAGTAGTTATCTGTTAACGTAAATGCATTCTAACCATTCTTTTAAATGGTTACTGCTTGATCAGTGGGAGGGCAGTACTCCACACATCCCCACCACACATTTGTTGGACTGACATTTGTAGCATTTCCTCCTCCCTCATTATTTATCAGCCGCAAGTTCACCTCGGCTACTGCTCATTTTGTTTGTAATGGAAAAACATCTGTTCGCAGTATGACCCAGTTCCTTGTGGCAGTCATGTCTGCTTTTCATGCAGAAGGTCCTGGGTTCAAGTCCCAGGGGAGTTGGTAGTTTAGGACGCACTACAGGGAGCGTGTGGAGTCAAACTTCAACCAGGGTTGAATGTTGGCTGCTGCACAGAACTGTTCAACTTCTGTCTGTTTCAAACAGTGAATATTTAGCAGAAGAAAAACAAAGGTCTGTGAACAACCTGCAAGTTTTGGGCACTTACAATTAAGTGAAGAGACCATTAATACATGAACACACCACACCAGAGATGGGGACTCGAGTCGGAGACTCGGACTAGAGTCGCACTTAAGTCGCACAAACAAAGACTTGTGACTTGACTTTAGACTCGCCCTCAACAACTCGAACTCGGTGCTGTGACTCGTGAGTCAAAACTCGTAAAAAATTTTGATTTCATGGAATTATTTATTTCTATCTCGCACTCTTTCCAACGACCCGAAAACCGCTCACCTCGCCCCGGTGTCCCATTACTTTTCATATTTACATTTAGGTTTAAGATCATTTAAGGCAATCCTCCGTGTCGGTGAGGGCAGATCACAGCACGCAGTCCCGCCCCCTGCTAAGCAACAGCCAATTGTAATCACGGGGCATGACTAATTAGCATATCTTCTAAACGTTCACTCAAAGACTTGAGACTTGACTTGGACTCGAGCACAAAGACTTAAGACTTGACTAGGACTTAGTAAAAATGACTTGTGAACATCTTTGCACCACACACACAGTGTGAACAGCACGGATGTCTTCCTCTCCATTTTACCCAGGACACAGCACCTGGGGAGGAGTGTGTGGGGATGGTACTTTGCTCAAAGGTACCACTAGCAGTCCTTCAACCTTCAGATCATGGGGCAACAACCTAGCCACTAGGATTAAAGTTCTGTGTGTTTCAATCTCCCAGCACCGAATAAAGAGGTAGATTCTCTCTGAAACTCACTTATTGCTTTTATTTAAAAAAAAGCAATAAGTAGAGCCTTTATCCACATTTGGCAACAATTACCAAGGGTTTTCATGGCAAAAGAAAAAAAAAGCATTTCAATAAAAGAAAAGGTTTAGAACTGTGTGGCGGCTAGGAGCACAGAAAAACAACTTAGTTTAGTTGAACACTGTTAGTTGGCTACAAAAAACATTTAGAGCCGGTGATTACAGCAAAGGGGGTTCTTGAAGTCCTGAAAGGGTGCCCTAATTTGAGCACATGCTAAACTTGGTTCATTTGTTAATTTGCCAAATCCAGCAAATAAGAAGTTAGTAGCCTAAAAACCTAATGACCACAAAGTTGCAGGTTCAAATCCCACTTACTACTACAAATGTCAGGAATGTAAATGCAAAACCCACCACTCAGCAGTTCCATGATAAAGTGGTTATTGTGTCTGCTTTACATGCAGTAGGTCATGGGTTCAAGGCCCAGTGGTCCATAAAACACCAGTACAAAGACAGCCTCCTACAGAGAGACGTGCGGCAAGGACAGTGTGCAATCGCAGTTTTTTTTTTTTTAATTGGCCACCTCACAAATATCTTCAAAAAACAACTGTTTGAGGCTTTCACCTCTTTTAATGAAGAGCTGGATATAGTTTGAGATGCATTTACCAAAAACATGTGGGGGAACTACTGGGGAGAAGTGGAAACTACTGAATATTTGATGTTTCTGTCCATTTATTGCTTTAAACAAAGTAAATAACTTGGTTATTGAAATAAAAAGTTTAAACAAAATCCAACTATAAGTGCCGGGTGATGAATCATCTAAACTGTTTCACTGGTTCTGGTGTCCCACTGCAACAATGAATTTAACTCAAGAAGTATTGAGGGGCCCTCAGTAAGGGATTCTATAGTGTAGTGGTCATCACAGCTGCTTTACATGCAGAAGGTCCTGGGTTCGAGCCCCAGTAGAACCAACCATTTTAGGGCAGCTGGTGGCCTAGTGGTTAGGGAGCTGGCCCTGTGATCAGAAGGTTGTAAGTTCAAATCCTGGGACTGCTAGTGCAACCACTGTGGTTCCCTTAAGCCAGGTACTGTCCACTATGTGGTCATATTTGACCATAAGGGGCCACTTAATGAGAATATTATGTTCATTATATCATATTTTTTAAGTCGTTGTCATGCAGACAAGAATATTTCATGTAAGATTCCTTTTGGCATATTCTTAGGACATGAAAAAATAAAAATCAAATAAAAATGAACAAAGATCTTTGGTCTTTTGTAATCGTGTAGCTATACTATTATAATGAATTTAACAGAACTGCCTGAAACTAGCTAGTAAAAACAGCTTTACTACATATCAACCAAATACTAAAAAATAACCAAAACAGCTGTAACTGATCTAAGTTTATATTCCATAACATCTGTAAGGTGCCATTACTATTGTACATGTATGTTTATAATAGAATCTGCAAAAGAGAAACAGCCCTTACGCAAGCCTTAGTTAGGGAAATGAAAAATTTGCCCAAGTCTCTGCTGGCTTTTAATCAAAGGAAAAACGTTTCAGAAAAGAAAAGCTACATATTAATTTTCCACCCTCTTGCTGTTCATTTTAGGGAGTAAGGCCTAGTTGGAGCCAGACACAACTATTGAATTTCCCACTATACTTTTGTGATTCCCCACTATACAGAAGACTAGAACCAGATGGGGAACAGATTACGACAGTCAATACCCATCTGCAGCCAAAGCACTGGGGATCTCCAGCAAGCCCTGCCGCGCAACATCAGAGAGTAGCCCCTTCACACACACACACTCTCTCGCTCACACACATACACACAGACATATGTAGCGCATGGATGGAGTACTAAGTGGCCCCAGCAGGTCTAGAACAGGACACGCCTCCTCTGCTCTCGCAAGACGCCCAGAAGCTTTCATTTCCAGACAGCCGTACTCAGGGCCGTTTGCGGATGTTGTCGTTCGTGATGCATTTGCTTTGCCGAGTTTCTATGGATATTATCAGCTCTTTCAGAGTCCTCAATTAAATGCATTATAAAAACGACTCCTGCAAACAGCAAACATTGAACAAATAAAACTATATACCACTTTTAGATCACATTCATTGCTGATTTTGGCGAGAAAATTTATATAATGTGCCGTATATACACAGGCCATATTTTATGCTTTCCATTTTTAATTAAACAGGTAAACAGTCACTGTTTATTTACTTATGCAAGTTACGAGTGTGTTCTCTTTGCCAAAACATGTTAGTCAACCTGAGGGCTCCTAAGCTTTCGCATAAAACTACATGTTTTCATAGCCTTTTTATATGCATTCATTCAACTGAGGAAAACAGTGGGGTTAGGTTTGTGGTATGACTCATTCAGCCATTTGTATGTTTCTGTTTGTGTGGGTGTGTGTGTGTGTGTGTGTGTGTGCGTGTGTGTGTGTGTGAAGGCCCAGAAGCAGGAGTGACTGCCTGTCCCATCATATCTCCTCAGACGGCTCTCACGCTCACAGAGCTGGCCGGCCTGAGTTTCTCAACTCTCTCCTCAGACGGGCTGCTCCTCCCCCACAGTCTCAGTCGCTCCAGCAGACCATGCTGCGGTAGTGAGCTTCTGAGATTATGGCTCAGGCTATCAAAAACTCTGGTTCTGGCTTCGTTCCTTTAAATGACTTCATCACAGCATGAACAGCTTTGGGAACACTTTTGTATGAGAATCCAGTCTTGTGTAGGAACCAAACCCCACTCTCATGCGTGGAAGCAGCCTTGTTAGCCACTAGGTTATTCATTTTGCTGCAGTGGGTAGTGCTGCTGCCTCACAGCCAGAAGGTCCTGGGTTCGATTAGTGTCGTACGGCCTGGGGACCTTTCTGTGTGAAGGCTGAAAGTTCATATGTCTGTGTGGGTTTCCAGTGGAAGCTCAGGTTTCCTCTAACAGTCCAAAGACAAGCCCATCAGGCAAACCGGAGATGCTAAATTGTCCCTAGGTGTGAGTGTCTGTATCTCTGCCCTGTGATGGACGGGTGACCTGTTCAGGGTGTCTCTCTGCCTTTCACCTTATGACCGCTGGGACAGGATTAGCGGTTCAGACAATAGATGAATGGATACATTTACATTAATGTAACCAGGTTTACATTACCCTTCCCCCTTGTCTCTCAGAAACTATCTGTAAACTGCCACCACAAACACTTTAATCACATTCACATTAATATCACATTATATGTCATAAGCTGTACCTCAACATCAAAATAAGAAGCTCTAAAAGGTGTAGTATCTCCTGCAAAAAGAAGCACGGTCCACTACGTACAGCACTTTTTGACACGAGGGGTACGTCTTTTTACAATGCATACAGGGATAAATGTGTCATGGATCTTTAATCAGTTTTCTTCTTGTTAGAACCCTCATCGATTTGGTTCTAAAAACAGACACCTTGAAGGAACATCTGTAGCTCAAACGTACCTCATTTATTTTTCTCTGTTTACTCTGCTCTCACACTGCATTCCCAGTAAACAGTCTACAGTATGAAACAAGCATGAGAAGCTTGAGGGTTTCATTCAGTTTTTTGGGGCAGACAGTGGAAACCGATTTCATCCGACTGGTCAGTGCAGTGCAGATGGTTGAAAAGGTATAAAACCAACCTTTATCATCCTGCAATCCTCCAAGCATTTCTATGTTACTCCCAAAAGTAAATGAATGGGTGGGACATATTCGATTAGTGCACTAGACACACCCCGCACACCACAGCTGCTCTGGGGTCAGTTATGACTGAGTACTTTTGCTCCACCACCACAGTGTAACAGTTGGGTACCATGGCTGGCTTTTACCCCTAGGGGGCACTGGGGAAGTTTTGCCTATTTCCTGTTTACCTATAAAAGAGGCGGTGGAAGCTAGGCTAAGCTACCAGCACCAGCAGAAACCCTAACAAAACCTAACAGTTCCTTTGCATGTAAGTACTAATAGTAATATATCTGTTTAGCCATAATTCTTTTGTATGATATGTACGGTTAATCGATACTCCACCTGCTGTGAAGAGTAGGTGGGTTTTGTTTTTTTGTTGTTTATTTGGTCTTTTCTATGCATCTTCATGGTCCGGAGGTGTTACCTTGGCCGTGCTCGGAGGAGACCTCCCAGACCGGCTCAACTGAAGGAATACAAGGACAGAAGGTTCCTGGACCGGAGTGAAAGTCAAGCTTTCCGGAGGGAAAGGACACTTGAAAGACACTTTACCAGATATGTATACTGTATATGGTAGTGGGGAATTTGAGTTGTATGTGATGGTGTGTGTTTGGGTGATGTAAATATATTGTATGACTGTAAACAAGTGTTGGTGGTTTGTTCCCTGACCTCATTATCTGATAACGACCTTTACCTTATTGAATCAGGGCAGGTTTGTTACATCAGTATCAATGTCTGTTTCCACATTGGAAATGACATAGTAGGCCCCGATGTCCTCATCTTTATTGATACAGCATAGGTTCACATTGATCACACAGAAAGTGCTATACTTTATGATGACTGTGTGTCCACAATCATCCCATTTGTCACTTAATATTATGTCATCTGTGTATCAGTTGAGTTAGATTCACCAATAGGCAGAATCAAATATTAAAATAAATAATTGCTTTGCAGAACTGAAAAGGGCCTTTCAATTTCATCACGCAACGCTATTAGCGAGTGGGCCTGCCCGGCACTTTCCTCATATGCAGCCTTCCAGAGCTAGAGACCCAGCCTTCTCCCCAGACGCCCTGCAGTCCATTTACACTGGAAACAAGCGCCGCTTTACGTTTCATTGTTCAAGTCCCAGGCTGACGGGGTGCTTCACTTCGATAATCCATTTACGCCGGAATTGCACTTCGGCACTTCCTACATGATTAATAGACTTCTTTCTTTCTCAGAACAGACAGCATTGCTTCTTTCACCCTTTCTTTAAGAAAGATGCTGCTCCAGTTATTTCCAACTAATGGAAACGGGCAAAAAAAAAAAAGTTTCACACTAAAGCGATGTTTGGAGAAATGGAAAGAGAGAGACACATAAGTATAGCGGAGAGCTAAAGCCAACCTTGACAGCCTTGCTGCGGATGAGTCACGCCATTCTCTCGAAAAATAACATGTTCTTTCTTCCGCTGTTGCTATGGCCAACAAATGGAGAGCCCACCCGCCTTTCAATAGACTGATGCTAATTGGCGTGAATACAGCAGGCTGCGTCGACACCCTTTGAGGTGCTGTTTGAATGAATACGCATGAAATCCGAAAGAGTCAGCCTGAGATGAGCTCAGGAACAGGAGGGCTGGTTTGCAGATGTGAAGCAGGATATTCGCTGTCACTGTTTCAAGCAACTGTTGACTAACCTGACTTATGACAACCCTGAGGTCGTGACTGATTTTGCAATTAGTAAACGCTGCAATTCATAGGTCCTGTTACAAGGTTGATGTCTCTGTACTCTCACAGGCTCACGCTCCCAAGGTCTGGCCAAGACAGGGCATCATCAGTCTTTGCCTCCTCACACACAGTCCATATGTGCAGTTATGCTCTAAACAGACAACACAAATCACCGACGCGCCTGAGAGCGGTGTGGGTAAAGAGATGAGAGCCATAATTGAACCCAGCCATCACTGTGACAGAAATCCATCACAATAGCAGGAGTCATATGACACCTTGAAAAGGTTATCTGAAGCTACAGTGCACTGGAAGGTCTTCTGCCAAGCTAACAGTTCTGCAGATACACAAACACTCTCACATCCCATTTTTCAAAACCAATAAGTTTTCATTTTTAAATACCCTAGTAGACAATATCACTGATGCATGACTGTGTTTACATTACTGTTCCAAATAATAATGGCAAATGTATTCATTTTCTTTATTTTGTTTAATGTGAATGCAAATCTCATAATGTAAATAACGCCACAAGTGGTATATTTGAATGTTGCTATTACATCTGTGATTATTAAGCGTGACACACTATTATGCTGAACAGCCTGTTCGCTCTTGTTTTTAATAGCTTGATTTCATATAATTAACTGGTTTTTTTTTTATTAAGTTCAGAGTAAAACATCACAGGTCACCCCCATCCTAAGCTCCATGAAACCTCTGTAGCCTGTGTATCAGTTTTCTGCACTAGTAAAAATATTGGGCACTCATGCGCAAAACAATTAAGATTTTTTCAAGAACTGATGCCCACCGCCGACATATAAACACACAAACACAAACATACGGAAAACACAAATTGTGAGATCACTAGATCCTCCTAGTTGAGCTCTGCTTAATTGCCGCTGCTTGTCAATTATTCATGATGTGCTCTAGTGCTTTTTTGCAGGGTGTTCCTAAAGTCAGATAAGAGTGTCCCACAGCTGCTCTGGGCCAAGCCATAGCCAGATATCTGCCATCTAAAAAAAACATGTAAGTGATGCTAATGGTCAGACTAGTCTTGGCTGGACAGCCTCTGGGCCTGGCTGGTGTGGTGAGCTGATTGATGGGCGCCTGCTGACAAGTTACTTTCTGCCAAAGGGACAAGGTCATGCCAGATACTCTTCTGGCAGGTGTTATGGGCAAAATTTAATGGACTGTGTTCTCCATGTAGCCTCTGGGATTTAGGGTGGGGTTCTCACCAGCTATTAGAGCCCTGCAGGCACGCCCTTTCTACCTAAAATCATATCAGTGCTTTTCTCCGAAATGAGTTATGGTGCCTCAGTTCCCCCGGAGGACTGCAGAGCGATTACGGCCTGAGCAGGCATGTTCTGCTGACTGCTTTGCATGGAGAGAGAGGTGCCTCTTAGGCCCAGGCTCCACAGGAGAGCTACAGATGGTCTCAGTGTGCTGAATATTATTTCTCCTCGCTGACAAGACTGCCAGGCATTGCTGCATACCATCTATGTTCCACTGCACATGTTTCGTTTAGACTTCTTATCTGAACAACTAACAGCAAACTCAACTGATCCCAAATGTTCTTCATGGTCCACAATCTGGCAGAATTGCTAAATTGTAACTGTTTTCAATAAAGCAGCGTTTCTCAAGCTTTTGGATGCAGGCACTCCCTCACAGATCTCAGTAAAGGTTTGTTTATTTACAGTCAGAAATGTGATGGTACTCTGAGCTTTCACTTACTAGCGGTAGCAGCAGAGATGCCCAACCTACAGTTTGTGTGTGAGGGTGTGTATGGTGGTGGAGTTATAATTGTTTAATAAGGTTGAGAACCATCACATGAAAGAAACGCTTCTCAGCAGTATTAAAAAAAACAGGTTGCTTTGTTTCCCAACAGCACTATTGATACACCAAGTGTTTAGCACTGGTCAGCAGCTCAGAACGGCATGTTAGGTCCCTTTTTATGAATATTTGATGAAGATCAATGGACCAATGGGACTGGAGACCAGAAGAATCTGAGAGCCCTCCCATCCATCTAGCTCTTACCAGTTCCCCAGGGTTAGGGTGGATCTCTGGGACTGCTGGAGAGTGAACAAGTGGTTGCTGCAATGGCTTTTACCAGACCACTAGCCTGGGACCCACAAATGCTTTTATCAGACCACCGGCCTGTGACTGACAACAGCTTTTACCAGGCCACCAGTTTGGGGCCCACAATGGCTTTTATCAGATCACCCAGCCACTACTCAAGCTTCTTACAGATCTTCAGAAGTTAAGGACCCTCGCTAATTTTCCCACGTCTGCCTGAAACTCTTTAAGTGGTTTCTGAATGAGTCGAACACTCGAGTCACGCTGCAGGACACATGGGAGGTGAGAGCACAGCCACAATGCACCTGAAGACAATAAACATTAGTTTTTGGGGGTTTTTTTCTTGCTGATTCACATGAATGACTTGCACATCAGAGTCGGATTAAAATGCTTTTTTAAATTAAAGAAAGCACATGAGCAAGACCTTTCATTAGTAATTACTGGTTGTATACACATACCATGTCATTTTATGTGTTTCCAATTTTTCCAAATTCAGACATCAAACCTGTCAGAATTATTACCTGTTTGACAATCTTAACAAAACACAGTAATATGAAAAGTTTTAGGCGAAAAAATAATATTTAAAAACTATTGATGAGCAGTCTCTTTCCACCATAATATTACTAAATAGACTAAATAAAGCAAAAAAGAATAAATACGTTATACAGCTCTCTCATGTACGGTGGTTCTATAGTGCAGTGGTCATCAAGTCTGCTTTACACGCAGCAGGTCCTGAGTTTGAGCCCCAGTGGAACCAATAATCTTGTGGGGCAGCCCTTTGATCAGAAGGTTGTAGGTTCAAATCCCAGTGTCACCACAGCACTGTTGTGTTCCTGGTTGCCCACAGGAAACGGATCCGCGCTGTGGTGTGTCCACGTGTGACTATAAGGGGCCACTTTGCTGTATATAAATGTATTTCTAGTGGAATCCCGGTGTTGCTGGTAGTTTCCATCAGAAACCTGGTCAATCAGACCTTCATTAAACCAAATCAGGAGCTGCTGATGGAATTTCACTTTCACAAATCCAAACTGCAGGAACCGAGGAAGGATCTGGAACCGAACCTGTGTTCTCCTCACCATCTCACACAATATCAACATGCGTTTATTCTAATGTTAAGGCAGAAAATGGGTTAAACCCATCTCTAAGACTATTTATTACATGTTTATTTTGAGCTGAGAAAATCAGCAATGTGTGAAAGTTGTGTGCAATGTGTGAAAGTGACTTAATGACATCAAATATGGAGATGTGTCACTGTTAGCAGTGACTCTTCAAGCCAGTACCATCACATGAATATCTGCAAATGAATGTGAAGAGTCTGAAATAGGACGTCTAGGGAATGGACCTGACATCTTCATCTGTGTGTCCTGAATGAACATTATTATTTGTGCCTCATTTGGGCCACTATTTGTAGGAGACCTGATGTATAATTAATAAGAAAGCAAGGGACTACAGGGCCAGAGTTTAAACAAGCCATCATTTATTTAGACTTTTCTACTGAAGAGCCCTTACGTGTATCCAGAACACGGTTGAAAAAAAGGCCTTTTTTATTTGTATTCTTTGCTTAACAATGATAAACAATTTCTCTCTTAATTATTCCACCGCTTACAGTGGCCTTAATTTTTCAAATGATCTGTTGATGCCTCAAGGCTTAGCGTTTCCATTTTATTCTCTTATTAATAACAAGCAAATATTTTTTTTAAACATCAGTTTATGCAATAGTGTGCTGTTTAGTTTCCATAAGCTGCATCTCTTACTCCAGTGGACAATACGACACTGTCAGTTTGTACAAGTCAGTGTTTACCTTTTCCAGAGTCATGAAAGCTAATGAGGAAAGTTCTCTTTAAACTCTTCTTCCAGTAAGAGCTTCGGAAGCCAATCAAGCAAGAACTATGCGGGTTTAACCCAAAGGCCACATGATGCTTCCTACACAAAATCAAGTAGAAGGAAATAAATGTGCAATGCAGATGTTGCACCATGCTCTTAGTTCTTGGTTGCTGACATCTGCTTTACATGTTGGGAAAACACTTCTGCAGGCTCAGAGGTCACTTGGCAGCCCCCCAGAGGTTTATTCAGGGCTCGAAATTGCAACCATTTCGGTCACATATGCTCCCGAAATTTCATCTATGCGACCTTAAAATATATTTGGGAGCGTCGGTGCGAGTGCATGTAATTGTTGT
>JBBJLR010000001.1:19138683-19149097 GCA_037577145.1 Brachypetersius gabonensis | reverse complement strand
GTGCAGTGTAAGTGTAAAGTGTTGTGTGCTACAGTATTACAGTATGAAGAGCAGATGTATTGCACACAGAGAGGACCTGTACTGTTACTGAGTCTTCTGACTCTACACACGAGATCACTTTCCCTTCAGTTCACATACTCAGACTCACAACAAATGTTGAATGTCGGTGAGCACGCACCCTGGCTCTGGTTCAGCCAGTCGCACACACATTCACTCACTTCCTGTCCAGAGCCCTAACTAGAATTCAGAAGAACTGCTTCTTCTCAAACGAGTCGAAGGTTCGCCAGACGTCACAGTACCACCCACCCTAGGACCGGCTTCCAGGGAGGAGCGCAGAACCACCCTCTGGCCGAGGAGCCGGGTGATCCTGCCGGCAAGCATGAAACTCGTCAATGAGTTCCTAACTCAAAACGTCGCTGGCCGGAACCCAGCGCCTCTCCTTGGGGCCGTACCCCTCTAGGTACTGGAGGGACCTCTTGCGTCTCCGGAAATCCACGAGTTCCCTAACCCGGTACGCTGGCTCCCCCTCGACTTCAATTGCCGCAGGCTCCGTGGAGAACACGTTCCCCTCATCAAGTGGACCTGCAACAGAGGGTTTAAGATGAGATGAAAAATGGGGTGAATCTTTATGTGCGGGGGTAACTGTAGTTTGTAGGTCACCGGATTAACCTGCCTTAGAATTGGATAGGGCCCAATAAACTTTGGCGATAGCTTTTTAGATCCGCGTGCGGATATCTCAGGTGGAGAGCCACACCCGATCACCTACCTGAAACACAGGCACCTCACTCCGGCGTCGGTCAGAAGCTTGTTTGAACTGCCTAACCGCATTACTAATTGAAGTGTGGGCTCGTTCCCACACTCGTTCAGCCCCACAGAACCAGGCATCCACCTCTGGGATATCCGTGGTGGACCCATCCCAGGGACTGAGCGACGGCTGGAACCTGAGCACACATTCAAAGGGCATTAGGCCGGTCGACGAGTGACACAGGGAGTTCTGTGCATATTCAGCCCAACCCGAGGAACTACGCTCAGTGGTGCTCTAAAACATAGAACATCAGCACCTCCTCATGGCCTGGGTCCACTCGTACCGCTACGGATACCGTGCGCTACTGCACCGCACTCCCAGCAATCAGGTGTCCATCCAGGGCTCGCACAGGGATCGGGGCCGGGAGGCGCTCCAGTCCGAGCCCGCATGCCGCTACCAGGGCTCTGGACACGAAGTTCCCAGCTGAACCAGAGTCTAACAAAGCAAACAACACATGGTTAATAACTTGGTTAACAATAGTAATTTGTATCTTGAATTGCAAAGAAGTGTTAGGAATGAGAGTCAGTACCAGAGGTGCAGGCTTCTTAACAGGAGCTTCGAGGAATGGGCACTGTTTCACCCTATGCTCTGAAAACCCACAGTACAAACATAACCCGTTATACATGCGTCTCACTCGTTCTTGCGGAGAGAGGCGGAACGTGCCCACTTCCATTGGTTCCTCTCCTGTTCCACGGTGGATGGGCTCTGCTGGTTGGAGACTTGAGCGCGCTTTTCCAGTTCGACTGGGCGTGCCTCCACTGCGGCTTCTGACATGCTGATCCAGCCGGATACTCATCTGAATTTGTTGGTCCAGTGTGAGACCCGTAATTTCAGCTGTAGTTCAGCGTGGAGACCTTTACAGTAGACGGCGGCGAGTGCTGCTTTACTTTATCCACTTTCGGCAGCTAGCACTCGGAATCTGATAGCATACTCCGCTACTGTATCAGTCCCTTGATAAAGCTGGAGGAGTCGGGCGCTACTGGGTTTCCCATGATCCGGGTAGTTGAAGGCGGCTTGGAAACGGGTCTGGAACGGTAGATAGTCCAGGAACTGATCGTCACAACCGGCCCAATACGCCGAAGCCCAGTCCAATGCTCTACCTGTGAGCCTCTGCGTGATGAAGGATACAGCAAATATGCAGCAAATAAACTGTAGTTTTAAAAAAAAACATTAAATCTATATTAAGCTATGGCACATTTATTATGAAAAATGTTTTAGTCAAGTAGTTAAGGTTGTGAATTTCACACTCATATCTCTGATCTTCACTGGAGATGGTAATAAAATGTACACTGTACTTTACATTAATGTAACACACAGGTATGTATTTCTGTTGGTTCGTTCATCAAGAAATGTTCACACACAGTAACTGGTGTTTTGCAAATATAAACTAACAAAATGGAGCTTTGATATGACAATGGCATCTGAACGCATGCTGAATGTAGTGGGAACAGGAAACCATGTTCAGTGGGAATTCATTTGGAAATGGCCTCCACTGACAGAAACAGAAGAATGGAGAGAAGTGGTCAACAGCATGCTGGGGCTAAAAAATTACATTCCTTTTCTTTTGCACACAAATATGAAAACTGAAAGGCAATTGAACCCCAGTTGCTAAGGGCTAACACTGCAAGTGTTTTTCTCATCCAGGTTGCAGATAATCATGCGTAATGGATTCGTTCTCCAATTGCATTTGACTCCATTGCCCGACTCTTCAAATGCCGAGAAGGTTCATGATCTCGACCAGTGCCTATGAGGCGAAATATGAGCCTGTTCAGGAGCCTGAAGGGTTGTGGAGACCCCGTAAATGTGCAAGGTCAGAGATTCTGCCTTGTGCCTCTGCGCCACTGAGAGGACAATGGCACCGGATTATCCGCCAGTGCTGCAGTTTCTCTGTGCTTTTTCGCTCCAAAGGCCAATTCCGGAAGAAGAGGAGAGGAGGATTTATCATGGCGTGTAGAGACCTGTAAGTGTGCTGTTACTGCAGGCTCTGATTACACTATCACTTATCTCTATCATATGTGTTTCAAGGCAAGACCCAGTAGATCTTCTGGGACATTACAGACACTTACCAACAGGCTGTCCTCAGTGGAGCAAAAAGGAGTATGAAGGCCAGAAGGAATTTGTCTCACCACGAGAGACTCATTCAATGCCATTTCATTTCAACCACCCAACACAACAGACTGCTCAATATTTAAATTCTGATTGGCCTTTACCTCCTGAGTCCTAACAGATAAATAAGGCTTAGAGCTAGAAATAGGTAATTATCTCAAATATCTTTTGGGCTCAGTTGAACTTTTATATTCAAATTTCTCACCTTTAAGTACTAGGAGAGACTACCCAGGATTTCTGTACAGTTTTCAACCCACATATGTTTGCACTAGTCCCTCTATTGATGTCCTGTCTACTTGGCATTATGTGTATTTATTGTCCTGTTGGCTCATTATAAGCTGTATTGATTGTATATACTGCGCTCATGTTTCTACACTCCATGTAGTCCTGTGTAACATACTGCTGTTATGGGTTTCACCGCAGGTCCTAAAAACAACATTTTGTTTCAATGTGGTGAAAGTAACGACAAACCTGATTTCATTTGTTCAAGGCAATGTTGTTTTTCAGGTCTGTGTTGAAACCCACAACTTCAACATGTTACACAGGACTACATAAAACACAGATACACTATATGGACAAAATGACATTGCATTCAAATCCATAGACTTTAATATGGAGCCGGTCCCCCCTTTGCAGCTCTAACAGCTTCCACTCTTCTAGGAGGACTTTCCACAAGATATTATAGTTTCTGTTGGAATTTGTGTTCATTCATTCTGTAGAGCATTTATGAGGTCAGACACTGATGTTGGACACAAAAGCCTGTCTCACAATCTCCGTTCCAGTTCATCCCAAAGGTGCTGGATGGGGTTGAGATCAGGGCTCTGTGCAGCCAGTCTAAGTCTTCCACATTGAACTCCTCCAGCATGTCTTTATGCAGCTCGCTTTCTGCACTGGGGCACAGTCACAGAAAAGGTTCTTCCCCAAACTGTGTCCACAGTTGGAAGCGTGATGTTGCCCAAAATGTCTTGGTCTGCTGAAACATTAAGATTGTCCTTCACTGGAAGTAAGGGGCTCAACCCAAACCCTGAAAAACAGATGTGTCCCAATACCTTTGTCCATATACTGAGCAAACAGGAAAATAAATACACATAATGCTAAGTAGACAGGACAACACAGGCTTGGAGAACAACATTAATACTACTGAGGAATAACAAAGCTGACCAAAGTCAATGTGAAGCAGATTTCTGTACATTTTCCTTCTGTATGGTGAAACATGGTATCAGGAAGGTTTGTATTCTGCTTAATCATAGGAGGGGTGGTGGCAGGGGTTTGTGAAATATGATATAAATGGATTTTATTAAGGAAAGTGGCCCCTTACAGCCTTGTGTGAACACCCCAGCATACAGTGTAGACTTCTTTCTCTGCATTAAACTCACTTACCGAGAGAAGCAGTGGACAGCTGCAGCACCTGGGGTTAGCAGTGTGTGAGGACAGAAGGGTACCTCAAGGGTACCTCAGTGGTGCCACTAGCAGCCCTGGGATTCAAAGCCACAACCTTCTCTTCGCAGGAGCAACACCCTAACCACTAGGCCACCAGCTGCCTCATTATTATCGTGATTGCCTTGATGATCCAAAATTAGGAGAGCTTTTAAAGCCAAAGAGAGTCATTTCAGTGATACTTGTGATGGACGTTTACGGAAAAACATGGTTAACTAGAAAATTGACTTCGATCATGAACTAACGAGTAACAAAAGGTGAGTTTCATGTTGGCTACTTTACATACATTCGTCTCTGCTTAAATTTCTCTCTCTGTTTTAAGGAGAGCTGGTAGCATAGTGGTTAGGGTGTTTGCCCGGCGATCAGGTAGTTGTGGGTTCAGTTCCCAGGATGTCAGGAAACCAAAAACTCAAACTGATTGTTAAGGAAAATGATGATTGCTGCTGTTCTTCACTTTAAGTGCTATCACACAGGTTTTTTCTGGTTAAAACGTGCAGCTGTGGGTTTTGAGTAGGACTCAGGCTGTGGTGACTCAATTAAAGTTGGCAAACCACTTAGTTCACCATTTCACCATTGGTCCATTTCACAGCAGCAACAGGGAATTAGTGCTGCTCTCTGTTTAAGCCCAAGAAATGTTTTTTTCAGAACTCATGCAACCTGAAGGCTCTGTGATGAAGCTTGACATGGTCTTTAAGATCTTGGCTTGTTGTGCCTGTCTGCAGTGATGCATGCTCACTCATCCATGCTTCCTGGAGTTGGCATTGTCCTCCAAGATCCTGGCAGGACAACAAAACAAACCGCCTGCAGCCATTTAAAAAAAAAAAAAAAATGAATAGGCCTGTGCTATTGTAGAGCTGTCATAAAGAATTCTATTCACTTCTCACATTTATTTATTTATTTATTTATTTTTCTGTAGTGAACTGCTTAATCAGGAACACAAAAACTAAAGCTGGAGCTGAAACACATGCACTGAAATGGAAGCTGTCGGCAAAAAACAATTTTTGGAAAATGAAGAGAGAAACGAGAGAAAAGACAAGAAAAGAGGCGAAAGATGGCCAGAAATAACAGTCATTTGATGGCAATTCGACTCCCCATGGATGACGACAGAGAACAAATGCGAAAAGTTATTTTTACTCGAACAATCCCTGTCAGTGCAGTCATGACTCACACCTCTGCAGCAACAGACGACGAACAGCTCGCTATAGGAAAATATTCTGGGCTCTGAGAGCAGCTCTGAGTGAGCTTTAATTTTGCAGGTAAGCCAGTGGCTGTGCTCATCTCCCTCATCTGGCCTGGCTTGTTCAGGTCTCCACAAGGACCCATTTAGAACCCAAAAGGATGACGTAACTGCACTTTCTACGTGCCGCCAAGACGCGTTCTATCCAGACTCTAGTAATATAATCTCCATCCAAATCAGATCAAATAAAAATCACCCTTCTTAAAATAGATTTGCCCTTGGAGTCATTCAGCTTAATTGTCCCTGCTTTGTTCCTTTAAAAAGATTTCCAGTCCTTGCGATAATGATAATGAGTCATCAGCATATGGTTCTCTCTACCTGCTGCCAAGGGCTTCCTTCACTCACAGCACATTAGCTTTATTCAAAAAGGAGGAAGTGTTGTGTTATCTTTTCAGTGCGGCTTTGGGAACTGGCAGCATAGCAGTAATTAAACTTTAATGAACCAGGTAGAAGTGGAACAAGTAAGGTGGTTATCGCTGTGAACTCCACAAAGAGACATTCCACTCAAAGAGTTTGTCTCAGTGTAGACTGAGCTGCACTGTTTTCTTGCTAAACAACATTTTAACCAACATGGAACTTAATTCTGCTTATTGGGACGCCATGGTTGGGCAGACATCATCAGGGCAGACATTTCTGCTTCCCTGACATTAACTAGTTAGCAATGTCTCGCGACAGGGAAAGAACAATGTACACCACTTTAAACCAATTTAAACAAACACATTAGCTTACTGGCCATAAAACAGTAGCTTAAGGCAACAGGTGACACTTGACTTATCAAGCCATGAAGCCAGTGTACATTCCCTCAATTGTTTTCTTACATATGATGCTGAACATACACTAGATGGACAAAAGTATTGGGACAACCCTGTTTTTTCTGGGTTTGGGCTCGTCCCCTTACTTTTAGGGAAGTGCAATCTTATTGCTTCAGCAGACAAGGAAATTTTGAACAATGCCATGCTTTGTGATTACATGCTTTGGGGGAGATTTTACAGTTTTGTAGCTTTATATGAATAATTATGTGTGATTTGTTTGGTGCTATTAGCAATTTCAGTAAACCTTAAAATAAATATGTGGGCTTGGCATGAGTCCAAAAAAAAAACAAAACAATTTTAGGGTTTATCCAGGAAACTTTCAGACACTCGCACTTCAGTGTCCGCAACCTTTCACCAGGGGCATTGTTAGACCTGGGGTTACAGATCTAAAAAATAATGATAACAAAAATAGCTACTTGGCCCGGATGTAATCATCTGTCATTCTGATTATCTCTGACCCCATTGCTTTTCAGACACCACATATGCCCCCCCTCCCTCCCCACACAACACATTAAGACTATAACCCAGCATGTTTCAAGATCTTAATGACGCCTCTGCCCTTCAAGATTTTATAACACAGTGAGGGCTACAGTCTAGGAACCATCTGGTCTTTCAGATGTAAGGTTGCATGTTGCAAACTGACATTAACAATCATTTAGTCATTCACAAACATTTAGCAATGTTCTTCAAACAAAAGCCAAGGCAGAAATCGGTCTGGTGTTTACAGCCTCCTGGAAAGGTAGTTAGTCCTTTAAACAAACAAGATGCACACATGGCGCCCTCCCACAGCGCCTGTGGATCGGATTGTTAATATTATGGAAATGGGTGCCCTCAGACAGAAACCGGAGATCAATGGTGCCTGGAAATGTCAACATGTGGGTTTGGGCGTAATTGCTGTGGCAGGAGGCTCTAGGTTATCTGCAAATCCATGTTTGAATCTTATCTTTGACGTGAATCCTAAAATGGCATCATAAAAGAATAAATACGTATTACATACCCATGAAAACGGAGAGTACATGCAGAAAAAGGTCTAGTGTCTGTGGTGATCAATTGATTTTTTTTATTCTGTCAGGCCTAAGCAAGATCAAACCAGGACAAAATGTCAGAAGAAAGCCGTAAAGTAGTACAGCGTGGGGCAAAACGTAATACGGAGTCTGACTCACGATCAAATAATGCAGGCTTTTGGCTTCTTTCATAATTAAAAGAGCGGCAGAGAATAAGAGCTTTAAAAGCTCTCAGAAGGTGGGTGCAACGAGCCGGAAGAGCACAAGTAGAATGCACAGGACAGTGGCCTGGCTGCCTTTGTGTGGGACGATGACGCAGCAGTGGGCTTGCAGGCAGGAGATGGGGCAAAAGCCCAGCAGCCCCACAGGACGGCACGCTGATTCAGAACCCTTGCTGTCTTGCTGTTAAATCACAGCTTCAGAGCTCGTCTGAGAGGTGCCAGACGGCTCCTGAGAGGGGACAATAATGAGAAATCACACGTGTACCTACACACATGAAAGTGACAATCTGGTCATACGTGAACACACCACAGCACACGGTGTGAACAGCACGAAATACTTCCCTGCATTTAACCCATTCACCAAGTGAAGCTACGAACACAGCGCCCGGGGAGCAGTGTGTGGGGACGGTACCTTGCTCAGGGTACCTCAGAGGTGCCTAGTGGTTTTGGGAATCGAACCCGGACTTTCTGATCACAGGGCAAAAGCCTTAACCACTAGGCCACCAGCTGCACATTATGGTACTATTATGTTTGTGAGTACCAAGGTTGATTTGGGAATTACTGAAATTGAGAAAAAAAAAAATGTTGTTTTTGGCTAGAACGCATGCTGCTAGGAAAATCAGTCAGTTCATTTAATTAAAAACCAAAAAACCAATGGTCCAACCAAATGGTGTCAATCCAAAGAACCCTTTTGGTTCCATTTTCCACCTTTTAGTCATGCATGAACACACTACAGCACACACAGTGTGAGCCTCTTTCTCTGTATTCAACCCATTCACCAAGTGAAGCAGTGGTGCCACTGACAGTTCTGGGATTTGAACCCACAACCTTCTGGTCGCAGGGGAAACTCTCTGCTGTGCATTTACCTGAGCCTAAGCCCCACTATTAACATTAGCGACCAAAGGACAACAAAAACATAAGAACAAACCTACATCTATAAAACTAGCACGCTTTCCCATATTAACGACAAGGCAAACAAATATAAATAAATGCATACGATGCTATAAGGGCATGTAGCACGCCACAAAAAAAGCACTGTTTAACTAAAGGCAGTTATCATGATAGATAAAGCCATGACAGGATTACAAGAAGGTGGTGAACCCAAGGCAGGATGACATTACTCTGTAAAAAGTAATGCGAATTCATGTAATATTAACATGTAATGAGGGTAAACCACTCTAAGGCCCAGAAAAATAAAGAAATGGAAGAAACGGCTGTGAAACTGGGTTTCTCTCTCCCAGCTGTTCAAATATGTGACCAGGCCTCAGCTAAACATAGGTTCAGTCAAAAGGGATGAAAATGCAAAGCAACCTAAGTTGTCTTTACCCATTTAGGCTTCAAGGACCAAGCAGTGGTTCAAGGCTCACCCCCTTCACTGGAATCCATCCATCCATCCATTATCTACCCCTTATTCCTGCAATCAGGGTCGGGAGGGGGGGCTGGAGCCTACCCCAGCTGCAAGGGGCGAAGGTGGGGTACCACTGGAATCCAAACAACCATTTTTCATAGCACTTAATGGGTAATAAGCCTTAAAGAAAGTGTTCAGCTAACATGTTACACCCAAACCAGTATCAATATCATTCAAATCCACTTTTAGATTTTTGGCTAGAAAACCTACTTGTGTTTTTAAATAACAGTTATGGATTTAAATGCCATGCAGTATCAGAAACCACATGTGCAAGTCTATTTGAGATCACTCAACATAACTGTGATCATTTGGGACTGAGGTTTGTGCAATATACCGAATGGAAAGTAATAAACTTTTATTCCTTATTAGCAAAAAAAGCTTCAGCTCCAGAAGAAATCAAAAGACTTCAAACATATTTTCACAAACTGACCTTTAACAATTTTAACACCTCACATTTACACACATTGTTCTATCAGTGGATTAACCCATTGACCTTCTTGAACCAACATATTCACTGCAGCCTTATTGATAAATGTGAAATGAACCGCCCCACACTTCTTTACAACTGATTTCCTCCTTGAAGCTTCAGTGAAGACGTCTCTGGTGGCCACCTGGGAGTCTTCACGGTGTGAAATTAATGTTCCTTGTCTAATTGACTGTGCCTTTAAAGATATCTTGGGACTTATCTTCGCAAAGCTCTCTGCCAGGCTCCACTCAAACACAAGGATCTATTCCCTGACTGTGAAAAATCACACTGGAGAAAAGCTCACGACTCGTCCAATTAAGTCAAGTAGGTTTTATTTGTTATTTCTGCCATATACACGCAGTACATAGTAAAAACAAAACAATGTTCTTCCAGGACCATGGTGGAACACAAGAACAGAGCAGAACCGTATGCAAGAACAATACAACAATTAAGCAGCTCTTCGAGTCCTGGGTAGGCCGATGTGCCACATTGGTCACAAAAAGTCTATCAGAAAGTTTGTGGAGCTGAATGTGATCAAATCCACTTGATGAGTGAAAGAACAAGGGGCTCTGTTGCATGTTTCAGTGCCTCCTTCACCAGTCACTTCCTCAGTGGCATGAAGTTTCCCTGCATAGCTGTGGGCCAAGTGAGCAGAACAAGTAAAAGAGACCATGTGGTCCACGTTTGGATGTGTCTCTGCTTTTGGGCTTAGCGCCTGACCAAGTCATGAGTGGAGTGTCCACTGAAAGGTTCTTTGAAAAAACTGAAGTGTTCAGAGAGTAACAAAAGTCTGACTAAAGAAAATCAGACCAGAGATGTTCACAAGTCATTTTTTATCAAGTCAAGTCTTTGAGTGGCAATGTTTACAAACAGCGACTCTAAATGTGGGATGTTTGAGCTGTAAATGTTGAGCTCTAA
>JBBJLR010000001.1:19054719-19077019 GCA_037577145.1 Brachypetersius gabonensis | reverse complement strand
TGTAACTCAGTTACTAACTCAGTTACTTTTTGTGAGAAGTAACTAGTAACTATAACTAATTACTTTTTTAAAGGTATGTGCCCAACACTGCTAATAAGGCTGTCTGTAAGAAACGGTGAAGTGGGCCAGGAAGGCTGACCATGTGGTCCCATCTCAGCTGTTAGGAGGTGAAAAGAATGAAAAGAAATAGTTAATGAAAGCTTAAAGGGAGCCCCATACTGGAACACAGTATTGCACCTCACTTACACATGAGGAGTCTGTTCATAATTCAACTGAATGCAGCTTTAGTGTGGATGAGGAAGGGCCAGAATCCAAAGCTGACAGATGCAGTGCCACATCAGACACACTGCAAAATGAATCAGGGCCTGCTGTTAAGACTAAAATATATCCCATCGCCTGATCTGCAGACTTCGTTATTCTGCCTGAACGGGTTTTCTGATCTCTTTACTGACAAAAGAAGATTAAGAGTAAAGTGACTATTTGTCAGACAGGAGCACACCACAGCACACGGTGTGAAATTGTTTCTCTGTATTTAATCCATTCACCAAGTGAAGCAGCGGGCAACCAGGAACACAGCGCCTGGGGAGCAATGTGTGGGGACGGTATCTTGCTCTAGGGTACCTCAGCAGTGCCACTAGTAGTGCTTGGGTTGGAACCCATAACCTTCTGATCGAAGGGACAACCCCCTAACCACTAGGCCACCGGCTGACCCAAAATGGGGAATTGCTGTTTTATTATTATTATTATTATTATTATTATTATTATTATTATTATCATTATGATGATCATCATTATTATTATTATTATCATTATTATTATTATTATTATTATCATTATTATCATTATTATTATTATCATTATTATTATTATTACCATTATTATCATTATTATTATTATTATTATTATCATTATTATTATTATCATTATTATTATCATCATTATTATTATTATTATTATTATCATTATTATTATTATCATTATTATTGTTGTTGTTGTTATTATTATTATTATTTCTGCATGATAGTTATTCAGACGTGAATAGACACATAAGATAAGATAAACCTTTATTATTTGCATGCAGAGTGTTTTGATGTGAAAAGGTTTACTTTCCTTGACAGTGCTGGTGACAGAAGAAAATAACATAAATATAGGCCTGTTTTTTAATATCCCAATGAGATAAACTTCATGTACATTTTTTTTTACATGAAAACTGTAAAATAAAAATAAAACTATTTGTTTTGGTGACTTTTTACTTCACAACGTGCTACATTTCCCTCTTTGCTTCAAACATTCATTTTAGAACCAACATTTCAGGCATCAGGCAGCATATCTGTAACTCCCCCTTCCATTTCATGTATTATGTGGTAGCTTTTAGAGGCCTTAGATGGTTTACATGTAGTGTAAAGCACACACAAGCAGTTCTGACTAAATATTTCTGCAGAATGGAACATTCACATCAGACCCCTCTGAATGACTAATTTGATTATGCCCAAACTTAAAAAGAAAAGTGGGAAAAAAAAGGTAGAATTCATTTTTAAGGCCAACGTGTAGTCTATACTAACAGACAGTTTAAATGCACGCTCTTCATATTCCAATAACAGTAACAAACAGTTCTGCTTGTGTTTGAATCAAATACAAAATTCTGCTGAACAGCAGCAACGTGAAGGCAATTGCTGTTTGCTAGTCGGCTGGTGGCCTGGTGTCCTGCTTAGAGGGAGCATGCTGTTCCCCTGAATGATATGAGCAAGTCTATGTACAAAATAAACAGTTCAAGGCGAGGAGGTTGAGTGTACACGTGCATGTGCGTGTTGTTTTGAATACACGGTTGATGACAGTACCAGCACCATTCAGTGGAAAAGTAAAATATCCCAAACCCGGTTCAAAATGCATTTTCACTACAGGTTAAGGAGTAGCCTCATCATTTTTTTTCATGTAAATTCCAAGTTTTTGCACTGAATTTATAATCCTCTGTGTATTTCAGTTATTGAGATGAAACTGTAAAGAAGTGTATTAGCAATATTGGTGATAATTGTAATACTGATCATCGTAAAAGTGTGGTAAATATGAAAAATGTAAAAATGTGTTTTCTTTGGACACTGTGTTACCTCTCTGCCTTGTACGCATCTAAAAAAATGTATTTCAGGGTAAATCATTTCTCAAAACTATCTTGAAACAATGTTTCAGTCAAGGGAAAACACATTCAGTCATTTTATTTAATGAAAGCTGTATTTCTGTGAGCTCACTTTTAAAGCAACTGCAGACTACGAGGTTTCATTACTCTTGTAAATGTATTGCATGGATCTAATAAACTCGGGTATTACATCAGTACTGATGTGTGCAGACTGTCTGTTAATAATACCTTATGAATCTTAAGCGATGACACAAGTCTACAGACAAGAATAAAACGTCATAAACATTCGTCATTCATCTGAACCGCTATATCACTGCATCCTTTCAGGTTGGTTAGTAGATGGAGGTCGTAGCAGAGGTCGCACTATGAGATGTTTATCCTAAAATCTGATGCTGTCAGACATTTCGGGCTACCTTTGGCCCGTAACGACACACACTCCCAAAAATATCACCATGTTTTTTTTTCACATTAGAGAATCAAATACTTTCTGGATTTCTGGTTCAGTTTGCAAACAATCTCTGAGTCTCTCTGAAACAGCACATCAAAACACACTCTTTGATTATATCCTAATTATTTAATGCAGTCATGCAGAAATGTTGAAATATTTATAAAATGCTCCTTTAATCATTTGATAATTAACTTTTGAATTGAACCATTATTCATTGCACCTACCTTCAATAATCATCAATATACAGAAGTTGCAGATTATCATTATACTGTGTCATTCTTGGGGCTCCATAATATGGACAAACTATTAGCATTCTGATTATATTGCTATGACTGCAATGCCATTCAATATATTAAAGGGTCGATATCATCACTTTTCTGGAATTAAAAAGGTAAATAGTATGCAAATTTCAAAATGTATATTTACTTCCAAATCCATGTAGAAACCAAGCTGTAAGAACAGCCAGGTTACAAGTAACAGTTTTTGTGATGTCACAAAACCAACACATTTACACAAAACTTCTTATTCAACCTACAGCAGTTCAACACCGCCCATTCATGCTGAAGTTCTAAGGAGTATTTCAGCCCTGTGCTGCAATACAGAGCGGCCAATCAGAAAAGAGACCATCTATCAGTCTGAAAAGCACATTAAGTAAACAAGCTTGCTCAATTCTAAGGGATAAACAGAGTTGGGGAACGGTCATATAAGAATTAGCAATGATTCATAAACGTAAATTTAGAATATGGGCTGTTTAAAAACCTTGTTGAATCAGTGTCTTAATAGTTAAAGACTGTCCAAAATTATTTTACATTTGCTGTATTACATCACATAAATACCGCAGTTCATCACCTTGAGCTGTGATTACAGGCTTGTTTGCGTATTGCAGCCTCCTGCACTATCAACCGACAACGATTAACAGATGATATTTTGTGTAGCCCAAGCCATTTTCTATGTACTGACAACTAATGAAGTGTTATGAAGTCATATAGCCTGTTAGAAATGCAGCAATAGTATGAAACAAATAAATAAGTAGCTAAGAACAGAGGTATAAACTTTGCCGTTTAAGCTCACACAACCTTTTGTGTGGACCTACAGTTACAGGGAGGAAACTCCATGACATTTTTTGTGTTAAAAACTCCCCAAATTCTTGTCATGCCTTGATTCATTAAATTCAAACCCATTGTGGTGGTATAGGGAGGAAATTACACAAATTACATACATGTCCAAATACTTATGGACCTGTAGAAGACTAAATAAGCTTCTAAAATAATGCCATGTATCAAAGCGCAAAAGTAAATTCAGATCTTTGTCAGCAACAGTGCTGATCCACACGGCTCACTGAAGACATGACAACACCAGAGGGATGTTCTGTTCAGCAACAGAATTTACTCCCCCTTCCACTGCCTGTGGCGTACTAGAACAGAACAGAATAATTCCTGAACTGTTATTACAAGCATAACATTGACCTCACTAAGAACCAAGTGTGTCTGTGCCAAGAACACAGACTCGGCATAAATGAGATATCATCTTTTAGGCGAAGTCTCGCAGTCTACATTGGGATTTTAGTTGGTTTTTGAATTCAGTGACCTTGAAACACAGTGTGTACACTCTACTCCAGACGAAATACAAAACCATACAGCAAAAGTCAGTCTGGAACAGGCAACATTTTCTTTTCATCTGAGTCAGACTCGCAGAGCTCAGACTGGCGGGAGTCTGGCAGAAAAACTGTGTTAATGCTCTCCAGACATATAATCACTCCATTACTGACTCAGCCACCGCGGCTACTGAAAAACACGAACAAAATATGCTGCTCTTGGAAATGTGGTATTTTGTACCATACAGTAAATACAGATCTGCCATATTTGAGTGGATCTGTATTTATTTTAGCCCTTCTTTCAGGGAGGCAGGGTCATCACTTTATTGCTCTGCAGGTAGACAATGCACCTCTTAAAAAAGCCAAGTAGTACAGCTGTGGAACATTTACTGTGCAAAACCGAAGTTTACGATTGACAAATTGCTCATGATGATACAAATAATGTCCGTCAACATTCCCTGGTTCTACATGCTTCTCCTGACTCTTTTACCATTTAGATTCACTTGTCCAGTGTCTTCATTTGTGCCTCCCGACCTGGTTCACTGTCATCTAAATGTCCTGAATTCAGTCAGCCCTGGGTATTCAGGGCATTAGCAGGAGAATTAAAGTGAGTTGATTAGTGCACTTAGGTAAGCACTGTTGAAATGATTGGTTTGTGAAATTCCCAGATGTGTAGACTAATCTGTTAAATCCCGACCATTCACTCTGAAGGCAGACAGACAGTGCTCCAAATTTAGCTTGGTCTCCTGTGTTGACAGGCAAGGGAATTAATGATAAGCCTGACAATTAATTAGACACCTTCAGTGCCAAAGGACTGTCAATCACAGTCATGTTGGTAATGCTAAATTAAAGCACACCTATCTTAAAGTGAAAAGATTCTATGTCTTTATCGCACAGCTAGCCGGGATTCAGCAGCTGGTACCTGAACTCCATAAAAGACGCACACTGTGCCACTTTAGTGTCATATCTGAGCCGTGACTCAACATTCTTTCCACGTGTCACAATCCCCCTGGATGCCATTGTCCTCGGTCAAATGAGAGACTGCACTCAGTGCCAAAGACACTCGGAGAGAACACATCACTCCTCGGATAAAAGACTAAACTGACTGAAATGACTCTGGGGATGGAAAATTTTCACACAAAATGCAGTGAACATTTCCTGCGTCCTCACAACATGCGCAAATGAAACTAGACCCTGCACAACAGTGCCCCCTGATGGAGCTCAACAATACAACATCTATAACTGCAGATGAGGCATTTTCTCACAGTAAACCAAAATCAAGCATAGCACTCAGTAGTGGCTACTCATGAATGTGAGGGAGCTTTAGTCTTACCAGTGAATCCCTGGCTGGTGAGCTGGAGTGGTCATTGGAGGTGGAGTAGCGGCCACTGCAGGTGCTGCTCAGGGCCTCCTGTGTGGAGCTGCGGGATAACCCATAGCCTGAGCGCGTGCCGCTGCTGCTATAGGACTCAGTGGCATCACTAACTCGGCTCCTGTAGGCCTGTTTCAGGCTAGAGCTGCTGCTGGAGGCCTCACTCAGTCCCAGTGAGGACAGGTCCCTCGTCAGGTCACTCTGGCTCACTGATTTGCGCCGGCTGAGGGAGACGCTGGAGGAGATGCTGGAGGGTGAGGACGAGAGGTAGCTGGGCTGGGCTGGAGAGTAGCTATAGCCCGAGTAGCCTGAGCCCCCATTGAGGCCTGAGCCATAGCCTTTGACAGGTGTGCGGCTCAGGCTCTCGCTGCGTCTGCTGGTCAGCAAGTCAGTGCTGCGGGGGACGGGACGACCGCGGTCAGAATCGGACGAGGCACTGTAGTTCCGGATGCGGCTGGTGCTGGAGGTCAGGTAACTTGAGGAGGAGTAACCAGACGAAGAGGAGGAGGTTTTGTAAGGGAGCTTGTCCCGATCGAAGGAGCTCAGCGAAGGGGTCAAGGAGGAGCTGTATGAGCTATAGTGGCTCGTATAAGAAGAGCCAGCATAGCGCTTAGCCGTGGAGGAGACACGAGACATGCTGGGAGGTCAGCCGGAGGCGAGGCAGTGACAGGACGCATCGACTGCAAAAAAGGCAACACCAGCAATTAATACGCGGTTCTCAGCAAGGTGACAGTAACATTAGAGACACTGTTCTTCAAAGAAGAAATAACATACAAGGCATATCCAAAATACAGGGGGGAACATTTTCAAATCTGAGACGGGAGTGTTTCAGCATATGCCGTTAGCATCATACTTGCAGACTAAGTGGGCGAACTAGGCGGAAGAATATGTATTATATGCAGAATACACAGAAAGGTGGCGTATGAGTGAGGGAGTTGCACCCCAGTACGCTTACCTGCTGCATTTTGGACTGTTAAAAGTACAAGTACAGTATATTTATGTCCTTTTCCATTTTCTGTGGCTTAGTTGTATTTTTATGTTCTAGATCAGGCCTATTCAACTAGTGGCCCGCGGGCCGGATCCGGCCCTTTTGAATTTTTTAATGGCCCACAAGACTGCCAGTAAATCAGTGTGTGATTCTTGTGATTTAATAAAGTTATGGGTTTTGGATCATGATTGGCTGGTAATCCCCTGCAACGTTTGTCAAGTCTGATTGTCTGCTGTGTTGAATAAAATTAGCCAATCCGAGCACAGAAGTTGCCAAATTATTAGCCAATTGCAGCAGAAAGAGGCGGAATTTGTCAGAAAATGGGCAGAGCAGAGCTGGCAGTAACGAAGGAGAATCCGGTTACACACACAGCGAGGGGAAATTCTTGGTAGTTTTAGTTTGGTGGTGTATCTACTCTACTCTATGTTTGACGGTTAAAGCAGCACTGACCCAGTGCTGGACTGGCCACCGGGCTGATGGTAAATTCGGGCCGGCGCGGAATCCCGTCAGCCCCCTCCCCCCGGATAAATGGGCCCCGGGAACAATAGCCTGGACAGCACGAAATTCTGTGGCCCCCGAACCACCAGTGACTTTTATATCCAGCCCACTTGCTATTTAAGTTGAATAGCCCTATTCTAGATAATACTTTTACAATTGTGTTAGGAGAGTTACGTGACTGAGGCTAGGGTGTGTTTCGACATACACCAAATTCGGGTTACATCACTGTCGTAGGAATTTGTGTCGTACTCTAGGAACCCTGTAAAGGAAACAATCCAACTTCTCCATCAATGGAAAGGGACCACTATAGGACTGACCAGATATTGGCATCTGGAACGGTAATGTATGTTACACTGGTAGGACTATACACTGGTGGGAGTGTAACTGGTAGGTTCATACATGTCTCAGTGTCACTGTTGAGTTGACAGCAAAATGTCCACCAACCAAAGAAGATCAGCAAACAGAGGTCTGGTGGCCACACAGACACTGGAAGGGCCAGAGGATGTCCGTGAAAGCATGTTCTCTGAGTGCACACCTCAGACTCCCAATAATGTTCCAAACTACAACTACAAGGTTGGCCTTTTTAAATTTCTCAGATTTAATTGAAATAATTTGATAATTTGAAATAATTTGATAATTGCATGGTTGACTCAGGGACACATTTCACTATCTGTTGTGCATAACTTTGTATTTGACAATTAAATAATTTAGAATCTTGAATAAGGAAAGTGTCCAGTAAGTGAGCACACTGTCTAGAAGCTAAAGCAATGCTGCTGAGCCTGATATATTGTTACAATACCAATGTAACAAATATGCCGCTACTATTTTGGTATCGGTGCTATGCTTAGCATGAAACATGACTCAAATAATTTCTGGTCAGAGGTGGTCTTATGGTGATCCATTCCCACTGATGGAGGAGGTAGATGGGGTTGATAAATAATGCCTCCATATGAAGTGCACTCGTATGGTAGGTGTACATGATAAAAAGGACCAGTATGTATGAATATCTAATGCAGCGTTTCTATTACAGTAACCCCTCACTTTAACGCGGATCAGCAGTCGCGGATTCAGTCTAACACAGAAAGCGGGGGGTTACTGTATTATGAACAACTCTTGTATGTCCACTGATCGGTGTTATGCAATACTATCAGCTGCACTTCTTTAATTTAGCATTTGCCATTATATTAGCCTTGCAAGTCTTCTACATCCACAAGTTTCTGTTCTTTTACTAAGTAAAGAAAACACACACACACACACACACACACACACACACACACACACACACACACACGTTAAAGTTGATACATATAACATGATAATGACATCACAATACACACAATTTTTATGTCTGAACTTTATCTGCTAATCTGGAACAGGAAAAAAATGGAAAGAATAATATCAAAGACTATGCACTGATTTTTATTCACCATTTTACTTTTCACTTCATGCACCATATCAACTTGACCAGGACTACGTACGTTCTCTTTTAATGAAATATGGAGTTGGACGGTACTTTTAAAGTGCTCATGATATGTTCAGAAAAGCATATTCTGATGTAGGTTATTACAATAACAAAAAATACCATCATATTGCCTAGCCCTGTATCAAATCCTAACGGCCCACATTTCAGCTATTCACTCTCAGATCAATTTCAAATTCGTTTCATAACAGTTGCCAAACAGTTAACACTAGTTAAGATTAGTAAATATATAATTGGGTTAAGCTTTAGGGGATTACCATTCACAGACTTGCATTACCTTATAAGTTGCTAAATGGGCCTTTGGAAACGGAGGGCCATCAAAAGGTAAAGTCATATTGCTTTTTATCATTTCCTGACCATAAAGCACATGGCAGTTCAAGTTAGTGAGCAAAAACTGCAATTTTCATGTGTAGGTCTGCGCAGTGGGAAACTATCCATGCACTGGGCGTAAATACTGGATGACTTGCTGCTGGATTGAGAGTACTGAGCTTTTAAACCTTTAAAGCATTGATGACTAAGAGCATGTGACTGTCCCCTGAACTCAACATACACTATTCGTGTGTAAGAAGGGGACCTGCTGCTTACGCAGGGCGCTGCGTCAAGCCGTGGCACTAACTGCCTCCCGCATTCTTTCATGGCAGACTTATCCGGCATTGCGACCCGGGCTGTGTGCTGCAGCCCCTGCTGTTTTTGTGTGTAATGTGAGAGCCTCCTGAGTGGTGCTGCATGTTAAGGTGGCACAGTCCGTTCTAGTGGAGAGAGACGGGCTCTTGTTCACAAGGCAGCGCAGCGTCTGAATAAATAAAAGTATCTAGTGTTGTCGATCCGTGTTGGGTTCAGAAAGAAGGCTCCTGTTTCTTTAATTGGTCTCTCTCCCTCTCTGCGCTCTCTCACTCATGCACACACGCGCACACACACACACATATGCATTTTGCTTTCTTTCCTCTCTCTCCTTCTTTCTCTCGCTCTCTTAGTGCAGTCCACAGAGGCATCAATAATTCAACATATAGATCTGGGGTAGGCGGCACGCTGGAGGCAGTCCAAAGCACACAGCACACCATGGCTGCTCACATACACACTCACTACAGACAAGAAGCCTTGAGATAGTTGTCTACTACTGTCAAAGCATGTTCCCTTCTTGTCCTTCACAAAGCAAACAATAGCTAACCGTCAGCCTGGAACATTGTAATACGTTTCCATGGTACGTTGCTAAGCAAAACTAGTTTCCTTGACTTTTCATTATACTTTCTCCCCTATGAATAAATGCAGATCTTTTTCCAGTCTAATTTGTATATGTTCTACATACAGAGTATAAAGAGTTTTATAACTTAAACAGATTCAAATGGGAGCTTTCCCATTTCCACTAGTTCTTATACTTTGTAGTCTGGGTGATAATGGAGACTTCTTTCTAGCCTAATGTCAAAAAAATAGATTCTCAGATACTAATCGATACTAAACTGTAGTATTGAGTTCTTTAGATTCTCAGATACTAATCGATACTAAACTGTATTATTGAGTTCGATAGCAATTAGCACTGGTATTAATACTTAAATGCCAGTTTTGCATCTGGCGGTTCACGGAATTCGCCGGTAGACTATAACAATTTTCAACAGGCATTGCAGCGGCCAGTCCCTCCCCCGGCTACCTAGATGACCCAATGTTTACATGACAGCCAGCTCAGAACTCATTTAAATGTGTGTGACACTTTTTTCCTCCGTAGAGAGTCGGGGGAAGCTTTGGGGCTTTGGAGGTCCAAGGCTCTCGCCCTGACTCTCTATGGAAGAAAAAAAGGGGGCACGCACCTTTAAATGAGTCTCGAGTCTCCCTGAGACTCGCGAAGCACACTTTAAATTATTTTTTAATTTAAAGTGTGTTTGTTTTTTCTCCCCCTATAGTATCGAATCGAGTATAGTATCGAGTATCGCCACAAGCCTTTCCTAGCCGAACCTTTCATGGACTTTTTATAACACTTTCTAGCCTATAAGACCAGAAAACAGAACCTTATGTATATTCATTATCACCAATTCATTGTTCATTAGTTCTTATACTTTCTAGCCTGTAAGTGGAGTATAAAGAGTTTTATGGCATAAACAGAGCCATACAATTCTTGTCAATTTTTGTCATGACTACCTTTTCTATTCAGTCCCGAGCTCAAAAGTTCAAAAAAAGCAGATTTGACAAATAAATTTGATAAAGATTGAGCTCTTGCCACACTCTTGTGGAGTGTAAGAAATGCGCTTTAGGCACTTCTGGCCCTTTCGGCTTGAATCAGCATGAAGAGAGGTGTGAAGTGCAATGGAAGTGTATGTGTGTGGACTGTGGCTGAGTCAGGAGAATGTTTCGATTGCGGCTGACACGTTCAGCACAGACATGGCCTAACAAGGACTACCATACAGGCTTGTGTCAATGGTAAGAGGGCTGAGAATAGACTCGAGTGCCCTAATCTAAAAGAAAAGATCATAACTCTGCAACATCCAGGCGCAACATACGTACGGCTTACGTCGAATTCTACTGCTTACTTTAAGTTAAATAAATAAATAAATAAATAAATAAATACTTCCTTTCTCTTCTCCTGACTTTGTCTATGGCTTATGTTGCTCCGGTATTGTTTGGCACGTGTTGGCTAATTATTATTTGATAGATGTTATCAGGTGATGTACGTTGCTGTGGATAAGAGCGTCAGCCAAATACCGTAAATGTAAATGTAAACATATGTTTATTTTGCTATGCTGCGGACTTGTAGATTGCAAAGACAGACCAAAGTGCAGCAAAAAAGAAAGAAAAATTGTTACAGCAAACAAAAAAACTGAAACAAACAGTATTGTGTTACAGTGGTAAGCAAGTAACACAACACATCTAAACACAGGGACTTTATTTACCCCCGGGACGTTTTCGCAACATAAACAGTGCTGATGGTCAGCATGTTGAATACTTAAGGCAGAGTCTCAGGCACAGCTATATTTACCTTGAAACATGAGAAGA
Organism: Brachypetersius gabonensis; assembly: GCA_037577145.1. Classification (NCBI taxonomy): domain Eukaryota; kingdom Metazoa; phylum Chordata; class Actinopteri; order Characiformes; family Alestidae; genus Brachypetersius; species Brachypetersius gabonensis. The sequence goes on along the minus strand of JBBJLR010000001.1, from coordinate 19,065,526 downwards.
TAGGAACTCTGCGTCCGCCAAGACCACACTGACGCCTCGGCCCTCAATTCTGACCAATGACCAGCTGCTATGATTCGGCTGTGAGCCGAACTCAGCCCTTCCTCCAGTAACTTTAAGATTTGAAATGTGCACCTTCACAGATACCATTTCAAGCAGCGGGTTAGTTTTTAGTGCAGTTTGTTCCCTTTAGTTTAGATAAATAGTGATCAGATACTAACTGTAACCGTCCTGTCTTTGTGCATGCAGTCAGCCCTACTGTCTCCCTCCCTCCCATGGATGTGGTGTGTACTCTCATAGCTGATGGGTGTTAGGTTGTGGGTTACCTGCTGTAAGTAGTTCCATTCCCTCAGTTCCAAAAGAAGAAACAGTTCCGGGGGCTTTTCATACCTCAACTCCACCTCTTTTACGATGCAATAAACCTGACGTAATAAAGGCACAAACACAGAGAACAGCTATTAGACATTAAAAGCACTGTAACTATTTGGCTAGGCCAGAAAAACAGAGGTGTGGTTCATGTTGTGACTGCATTTAGCCCAAATCCAAAAAAACGGCACTGATGTCCAACTATCAGACATTTGACCCAGCAGCTGCTGACAATACTGCCATGTGAAGTAGGAAAAGGTACAGGGTTCTGGTTCTGGTACCTTAACCCTAAATAGAAAACAGACCTTTAAAACAGGCACAAAAATCGAATAACCTTATAAATATAGATAATTCCACAGGTTTGTTTTTAATCCGTGCCATAGAATAACACACTCAGATCTATAATATTTAAGACAGTTCCTTCGAACAAGGTACCTTACACAAATATATCACTTTTCTAACACAGTAAAACATGCAACCGGCTTCCGTTACAAAGTAAGTCTAGTAAAATCCTCTGTAGATCCACAAAAAATGCAAGTGTGATGAACGGAAAGCAACAATCCTTTCTTCCCTTAGATCCTCTGGTCTGGGTCCCCAAACAGGAGGTGAAAATGAAAATAAACAAAAGCAAAAAGGTAAAGTTTGTCAAGCAGAGGTGAGGCTCACCAGTGGTGTTTTCTGTAGCTACGCAGTGGCTGTTTAGGAGGCTGTGGCTCCGGAGTGAGAGGACCAGCGAGGGATTGTATGAGCACAGTGATCCAGAATGCCAGAGATCAGGTTACTAGGACGGTAAATATAGCTATCGCCTACGACCTCGGCCGGTCATTCAACACTTAGTGGCATTCCACTTTGCTCTTAAAGGCCTTGCATTGATGCTTTTCATGGGTAGGTGGGCAGTGGGGCAGATTCTTTTCCACACATTTTGCGAAACTGTTTCCTTTGTAACGTTCTGTCACTGGTGACCCCTGACTGCCTTGCTCTCGCACATTAAGAAGATGCACAACTCGCACACGACCTTAGGACTGTAACGTTCTCAGAACTTTCCCATCAGCTTAACTTCCCCTCCACTCTAAATGTAGTCAATCAGTCAAGACATGTTAGACACAGTCTAAAGCTTTTTTATTCTTCTTTTTCCACTGAGCTGCAGGGGGTCAATATAAAAGGTTTTGGTGAATCTGATTTTAGCCCCACTGATAAACAAGAAAGCACCAAATATATTTTACTGACTACCTTTGGGTAAAGTGAGATTTAGGACTTTTTTTTTTTGCAACAAAGTGGCCCTTATTTGTTAGACACCATACAATGTGAACTGTGAGAAATTCTCTCTCTGTATTTAACCCATTCACCAAGTGAAGCAGAGGGCAGCCAGCAAAACAGCACACAGGGAGCAGTGTGTGGGGACGGTACCTTGCTCGAGGGTACCTCAGTGGTGCCATTAGCAGTCCTGGGATTCAAACCTACATTCTCCTGATTGCAGGGGCAACTCCCTAACCACTAGGAGACACAGATTTTAGCCCCAGGGAGGAAAAGAAGTAAATCTAAGACACCAAACCTCTGACAGAGTGACCACTTTTGTAAAGTAAAGTTTTTTGGGGTGTTTTTTTTTTGGGGGGGGATCTTTATAATAAAGTGCGGGGTTTAGTTGGGTATGAATAAGAAAGAGCAAAGAAAAGCTCTTTCTTATTCATTTTCAGTCCTGCCACCTCCTAATGGCTTGCGTGGGTTGTGCACTTGGGTGGGCTTTCTGGCAACTTCTAGAGCTGAGGGCTGAGACCATGCCATTTCGTGCAGCCTTAGCAACAATAGAAGGAAAGGCTGCTTGCATGAATCCGCGTTTTACATGCAAAACAAAAGCTGGAGCAGGCTGATTTCTGAGCCGAGTTCTTGGAGGAAGAGGATGCAGGTAAAGCAGGTGATGCTCTGGAACTTAAGACCGGCTTAAAGCTTTCTCTCAGTCAGCTTTCCAGTGAACTCCATGACCTGCACTGCAGCTAAAACCCATCCGTGCAAACTTTGCAATGCTGATTTACTTTTGAGCACTACGGGTTGATGTCTAATACACTGTTACACTGTCAAGCGCTGCTGACAGTATCTACTCAAAAAGTACTCCGGTTAGGACTTGAAAACGGCTCGAAGAGAAAATAATCAGTTATTAACCACCTGAAACCAATGGGAGCGAGAGAAAGGGCTATAATGCACAGTTATAACACACTTAGTCGATAGCTGGAGAGCTAACTGCGAATAAAGGCTCCAAAACCGAGCCCGAACCGTGGGAAGCGAGAGAGAGAGAGAGAGAGAGAGAGAGAGAGAGAGAGAGAGAGAGAGAGAGAGAGAGAGAGAGAGAGAGCGAGAGAGAGCGAGCGAGAGAGAGAGAGAGAGAGAGAGAGAGAGAGAGGAATGTCAGGGGTGCATTACTCACCACAGTACCGTAACCATCCTCCTGTGGTCCTCCAGCAGAGCCCCCCACTTACTACCAAGCCTCCTCAGACTCCTCGAGATACTATTTAACGGAATAACCTGCTAGTAATTTTTTAAAAAAAACATCGGAAGAATCTCGTTAAAATGTCATTTTGATCGTTCTCCGCTGCCTTTGTAAAATTCCAAGCCGTGCGGTCTAGTAACGGTCCTCGCTCTTTAAGTGTGACGTCAGTGGCCAGTCTTGTCAGCCCATTGGTCAGTGTCAGTCATCGAACGTCACAAAGTATCACCGCCCACACCATCGCCTTGGTGACGGAATAAACACTTCTGAGTGAGTTATTAGTATTGTTTGGAAATGTGAACCTCAGACAAGGGAGGTGGACAAAGTACAACTCTTCTCTAACAGCACAGACAGTCCTAGTAAAATATTACTTCAGCAAATGTTTAAGTATTCTGTTTACACTATATGGATAAAAGTATTGGGACACACCTGTTATGGGCTAGGCCTCTTACTTCCAGTGAAAGGCAATCTTAATGCTTCAGCAGACCAAGACATTTGCTCTCAACTTTGTGGACCTTTTCTATTCCAGCAGGACTGTGTCCCAGTGCACAAAGCGGGCTCCATAAAGACATGGCTGGATGAGTTTCAGTGTGGAAGAACTTCTCATCCAACATCAGTGCCTGACCTCATAAATGCTCTACAGAATAAAAGGGCACAAATTCGCCACAGAAACTCCACAATCTTGTGGAAAACCTTACAAGAAGAGTAGAAGCTGTTATAGCTATAAAGGTGGACCAACTCCATCTGAAAGTCTATATGTTAGAATGCAGTGTCATTAAAGTTCCTGTTGGTGTAATGAGAAAGCGTCCCAATACTTTCATCATATAGTGTATATCTCTACTTGAGTACAAAAGTACCAGCTTGTAAGTGTGCTTAAGTATTAAAAGCAAAAGTACTTTTAGTATTTGAAGATACTGTGTTGTTTTACTATTAAGGAGGTCTGTGTTATTGGACACCAATGGGCTTTTCAGAAGAACTTCTATTCTTCTGGGAATTTGCTGGGTAATATTTTACAAAGAGGTAGCATAAGCAAGTTCCTCTGGGATCAAGAACGTTTTCTGATGGTGATCTTTTATTCAAAAAACCTCCAGTTCTGTAGGCTACCTCATTTTTGTAACCATAATTAGATTCAAATTACAATTAACATGTTACTAGCTTACCATCTACAGGAATATATAATGATGTAAGAAGTGAAAGAATTAAGCGTAATTACCATTAGAAATGAACTACAAATGAAATGAAGTTATTTGTTTGTTTATTTCCCTTCAGCTTTCAAAAGCATCTCATTTCTACCAAATAAACATTGACAAGTTGTTTGCAAATGAAGTCATTTCCACATCTTTACACAAACAGCTTAGATCTGTCAGTTAGCACATGCACTTGGATGGGTGGCATGGTGAAATCCAAAACAGTGCTGTTCCATTTGAAAGTCACACTTCTGTTTATGCAGGGCTGAAATAAACAGTGTGTGGATGTGGCAATGTATTAGGATGTCTAACCCCAATCCTTCACAATGCAAATACAATTTTGGTCGTTCGAACTTTAAAGCAAAATTAACGCTAGAACTAAAAAAATAGATTTAACAATTTAACAGATATAAGTAAACTAACTTTAAACAAGGCCGAATAAAAAAAAAACAAATAAACAAATAAATCCATAACATCCAGGTCTCAAATAAAACATTTGAAATAAAATTAGCGAAACTATTTTTTTTCCATTTAATAAGATTAGATTCATTGATATTGTCAGTCTATAATCCCTTAAATACTTAGACACCCCCCCAAAATAAACAAAACCACATGCACATTTAAATGATCCCTTAATTTCCCATTATATATTAATTCCAAGATATTACTTCAAAAAAAGAACACAATATAATCCCATTCCCCGCTTCACTTTAAGCACTTTCAACAACGTACAGCTGTATCGACTATAATCAGCTTCTTAGTTAAGAACTCAGACGTTTTGGTGGCATTTATAGTTACAGGGAGTGAAACAATAACATCCTTAAACAAACCAAATGAAAGAGAAAGTCATATTTAACACTAAAGCTACTTCAGCCTTCCTTCTGATGCTCATGTTCACCAATCATACGTCGTTCTACACACAACAAATATAGGATGAAATTAAAGCCCCTGAAAGAATACAATCCTAAGTAACGTTGTCTTTTTTTCCAACATAAGCTTTACAATATTGGTAATCAAAACACACCCAATGCAACTTTCAATAAGGACAGGTCCCTTGATTAAATATACTACAAAACAATGAGCTTGCTTCTTTTCTTCAGTTATGGGAATGTGATTATACATATTCAGTATTCTCAGGTTTAATATAGGTTTAAGTGACTACTTCCTCTCTAATCGACTACTTGTGTGTTTAGTTTTCATAATAATTGATAAGGAAAACAAAAATGACTTAATCAGATTTGGAAAAATGTCATCTTGAACCCCCTTTTGGTGGAAAAAGTACAGTAAAATTCAAAGGGCTCTGCTGCACATATTGATGTACTTCATTTTAATTGTGAAGTTTGGTTTCTATCCATATACGATCTCAAACTGGAACTGATGAAACTGAAATGCCATTGTCGGTCCACTGGATATGTCTTTTTAAGGTCTTATTTTGTGAATATCATGGTATCGTAAGATACTGAAGCTTTGTCTACCATAAATAACATCTGTATGGTCAGTGTTGATCATTTATAACCTATGATAAATAAATTATTATATAAATTACAGCAATAAAAACGTATACGTAATATTACCTTTAGAGCAATAGTTTGTTTTCCATAGGCTTTTGCAAAAGTTATTCAATAAAAAAGAAGAAAAAGAAGTAAAAGAAATGACTAAAGTGCCAGTGACAGTAAATGCTGAAGGATTCTTGGTATTATTCTTCCAGAATATATTGTTCTATACTGGAGCATACTTAGAGCCTAGCAACAATGACATACAAATGGTCACATACAGTAATATACTCTTTTTTTTAAAGTTTGCCTTGAATCTATCAATGTTTCCATTGATCAAACCAGGCAGTTCATTTGGTCTAAGCATGTACGTAGATCTAAACCACTTACTTTCCCATCATCTGATATAGTTCTTAACCATTTTTGTATTTTAAATGTCATGGTTTTGCCCTAAAATACTATAGACAGCGTTTTGCACTGAGTGAGAATTGTGTCAATTTCCAATCAGCATTTTGCTGCCAGCTCCATCTTTTCAGTCATTTGACGACCAATAACAAAGACATACAGTGCAAAACAATGACCCAACTGTTCTTCGGGACTGGCTGATTGATTCAAGACTCCATAAATGGCTTCAGATTCTATATATCAACAGTCCTAAACTCCACAGTCACCTTGTGTTTGTAAAAAGATTTAAGGTCGATGGCACAGAGCAACGCATTCAGTGACATTTTCTCCGCCACATACAGCCATACATATGAACAAACAGCACCAAACCTTAAACAAGGCAATAATTAGTAAAGAGTAAATTGGCAAAAACACAACAAAACAAACAATCGAAGAAATCAGTTACACAGATTTACCCAAGATGTACTTAAAAGCGTATGTGAATATCAGTCACCGACATTAAGGGTTTTTTTTGTTTTAGTTTAAGATTTTAAATGAATTCGGAATAATTCATAGGTAAACCAGTCATTCAGAGTGATTTGATGCAAAATGCTCCATTTTAGAGAAACCTACAGAGACAGAATTGTTCACAGCAGAACGAGTCTGAAGTGTTTACACTTTTCTTAAAATTCTGTTCACGGCAGAGTGTCGTGAGACTAGGGATGAGTCAGTTTTTAAAATATTTAAACAGTCATTCTTGACTGTTTTTGTGGGTTTACTGGTTGTTTAGGATTGTAAATAAAATGGCTAATTTGCATTTTAAACATAGTAACCCCTGGTTCTTTTTACCATCATAGTATAGAGATATGTGTTGGTACGTTTCTGTACAGTGAACTATTTCACATCAATCTGAATGACTTTGAGATGTAGCTGGACATATGTAGATTTTTTTAAAGCTAAAATGAAAATGGATATGCATTCCACTTTGTATTTGTATGGAAAAAAAAAACAAATTTAATAAAATTTTCATTAAATTTACCTACTGATAACTGTCTGGTCCTCGTCACCAAACCAGTTAAACCAGGAGGAATAAATAATACAATAATGAAATAGCTGTCTTCTTGAAAAATACATATAATGCACATATGCCCTGCATGCTTTGACTGGGTGTTAAGATGTGCCTAGAAGTGTAATATTTCAGCTGCTTCAGTCACTTCACTTCAGAACAATATACTAAATAGCTGTTTTGCTGCCTCATATTCCTCTTGTTTTAAGCATAAATACATATGTGTATTGACTAAATATCCTTTCTAGTGTATAACCACCAGGCATATTTTTCCTAGATGGTATTTTCTGTTTTGCGCAGTTACAGTGCAGCTCTACTCTTCCAACGTTTTTCATCTCTGAATATCAGCTACTTAAAGGAAAGACTGAATCGATACTGCTGTTGAGGTTTAAGGTCTGATTCTCATATGGTGCAGATACTTATTGCCGACACTAACCACCAGGGTAAATGCTAAGCTGCCTTGAAGTCATGCAATAACTGAACATTAAAAAATTAATTGAAAAAAGGACTCTGCAATGTCCAACACCGCTGCCTAGCATCTGATACCACAAAAAAAAAAGCATAAAAGGCCAGCATTTCCTCTCCATGTCATTTACTAGGCTGACACAGCATACATTAAATCACCAGCAAATCCACCATTTCTCGTCAAGACATTTGCACGGGTCGACGCCTTTTCCGCACCTGCTGCGAATCGCAATTTGATTGGTTGCAGACGATTGTCACATTTTCATAGGATGGATAAGAATCGAACCGCCAAAAAATGCATCTTTTTGTGCTTTTGTCTTGAAGAAACGGGCATTTACTGAAAGTTAAGAGCAAACCGCATACAAGGGGAAAAGTCGACAAAAACAAAGGAAGCCACTTATATATACTATGGCAACAGGTGCATGGCCGCACACACTGAGCAGTGTACGGTGACTGTGTGGCGATGTGATCCGTGAGATGCCCTTTAAAACACAATTACAACGTCTTCAAAATCCAAACCAGTCTGATAAGCCCAGATCTTTTTTTCCTGAATCATGTCGAATACTGTGGAGCCTAAAGAAGGCTAGTTCAGGGATTCAGGATTTCATGATCCCAAACAGTTTGTCCAAGTCCTTTCAAGACCTGTCAGTCATTTGGTCTTGGGCACCACCAGGATCTCGTCCCCATCGCGGATGCTGTAGGAATGGAGGGCCCTTGTGCTGTACTTCATCTCCTCGGGGCCGAAAGCAGAGCACATGTCCTTGTCAATGTAATAGAGGCGCATGTTGCTGGTGTGGAGCTGAACCACTGTCCTCAGCTGCTTCTTCAGCTCAGCCACAGTCTGATCCAGCCGGATGCTCACCTGCTCCACCCGGTCCTCACAGTGCACCTCTACCTTTGCATGGCAGCGCGGCCGCAGGTCAATCTCAGCCAGTGGAGCCAGCTTTCCGTACTTGGTCACCAAACAGTGATATCTTTCAAATGCAGGCATAAATATGTCAAACAATCAAAATGTATGTAATGTCCCTTAACCAAAAATGTCCAGAGTTAGCAAGACTAATGTGTTTTACAAAGAAGTGTAACACTTTGTACCTCTGAAATCATGTCACCTCTGAAATCATGGCATCAAGATTATTTTACAGTTCTGATAAGTTTTCATGGTTTGAGAAAATGATGTGGTGATTCAGGCATGTAAAATGTCGATCTGGCAGCTATTAGTCTCGCATGCTTACTATCTGGTGCGGAATATAGTCACTTAATGAGGCCAAGAACTCCTACTTTGATAGAAAGGGGCAATTTGGCCACCATGCAAAACAACCAATCACAATCTGTTGTTTCTGCACAATGTGTGATTTTCAAAATTGTGCAACAATGTACTCGCATTCACAAGGAGTTCTGAAGTTTTAGCCTGCATAAATACGGCCTAAATCATCATCAGATGATGTCCTAATAGTACATTAAATAAAACACAATAAAAAATTAGACAAAAATAGTTATTAATTGTGAGTGGCAAAAGTATGCGAATCTCTAGGATGTTTTCAGTCAATCAGCTGACAATCAAGTGTGAGCAGGTGCTCTGTCTGATTTAAAGAAAAGCGATCTATAAAACTGATCTTTAAAATTAGCACAATTAGCTATTCATATAGCACATGTAAAAGAAACAGTATAGTTTCTTTTGGTTGTAGCCAGTTGGAAATGAAGAGTGGAAAAATATTAAAATACAACAATATTTTGAACACCAACAAATAACGATGCATGTTTGTAATAAATGCTTCTGTGGTTTATCTGAACTTTTCTGAACGAATCTTTGTACTGAATACAGTGTACCTGTGAGGCAACTCTTCCTCAGGGTGATCCAGGTGGTACCGGATGAAGAACCTCTCAGCATCCTCACGTTCTCCCCCAGTCACCACGCTCCCATTCAGGCAGGTCACAGATGGCAGTCTGTGGTGGCAGGAGAGAAGCAGACAGGGTTTTCATTTTCACTCGCAAAGGAAAGTCTGAGCAAGAGAGACATACTGAGACACTTACTGTGCTATCATGAGACTGCGGCGCTCTGTGTTGGTGTACGTCTGCAGCAGAGGAATGCCCTGCAGTCTCACTTCTTCCAGTCTAGGTAGGAAAGTTAAATTTTCTATGTCCTCCCACCGATTTAGACCTACACAAACACACAAACACACACACACACGAACACACACAAACACACAAAAATCATACAAACATCATTTCTATTTACAGGTTTATATAGACTATAGATTGCAACAATTAGTAATAATATTTCTAATAGTGTTACAAAAAGTAAATTAAATCTAATTCCTGCTTTAAAAACAGAAGCAAGGCTTTAATAAATGAGGATTTATTAAAGGACCTTATGCACACAAATTACATAACAGATGTCCCGATTCACTGTAAGCTCCATAATTACTGAAACCATTTGTAAGGTTAGGTTAAACTCTCACACTGAAAATATGAGGGGAAAAAGTAAACAGTCCAGCACACATAAGCAAATCATGTCATATCACGACTGTTGGTTTTTATAATCAAAGTGTAACTAAATAATGTTATATACTCATCTTTCACCTTTATAAATTGGCCAAAAATCTGATGCAGTCATCCATAACTTAATGTTTCAGTGGGTTATAAATATAAGGCGTTATAGAGGCCATTAGTCATTTTTCACCATGGAGAAGATGAGAGAATACACAAATAAAATGAAACAAAGGGGTGCTGACCTGTAGAAATTAGGTAATGGTTATAAAAATAGCGAAATACCAGAAAATGATCGTATGCACTGTTAGGAAGCTTAAAAGTGGAGCTGCACTGAACCTGCATGAAAGTGTATATAGGATAGTTTGAGACAAAGTTGTGCATTTGACTGGAGTCACGTCCTAAAGTTAGATTAGATAAGAAATAGTGTTTTTGGTAACAGACTTAATATTTCAGATTTTTTACATGGTATCTTAACAAAGAACTAATCTGGTAAGCTGAAGAGAGAGGGTAGACTAAGGGGCCGTTCACATATCACGTCTTTTCCGCACGCAAGTCCATTATTTCAAATGTAGATGCGCGACAGCCGCGCTCATAAAGGAAGCGATGCGTTCGCGATGCGGTCACGACGTGCACGTGGTGTGAAGCGCCCATTTATTTCAGGCGCGTCCGCGCCGCGTCGAGTTGAAAACATCTCAACTTTTCAGAATGCCATAAGCGCACCGCGGGTCATGTGACAAGATTCAACCAATTAGCTTCCTCGCCTTTTCCGTTACACTGACGCCTCAGCAGAAACATGGAGGAGTAGCTCATCATTGTGGTCCAGGGATTTCCTGAACTTTATGATTTGTCAAGCCCCCATTATTTTTCTAAGCCAACTTTT
>JBBJLR010000001.1:19037445-19050120 GCA_037577145.1 Brachypetersius gabonensis | reverse complement strand
TAACAATGGTCATTGTCACAAAGCAGCTTCACAAAATGAAAAAAATTGTGTGTGTATGAATGTGTGTGAATGAAATGTCTCTGATGAAATGTGACGGTTACCCTTGGCTTGCTCATCATGAAAGACAGAAGATGATGGTCAGAGACATGTAAAGGACTGGACAATATATTGAACATAGGAAGAGACCTGGGGCCTGTTTCAGAAAGCAGGGTTAGGAAACTAAACTCTGGGTTGACTAATTCGGAGCTGGCAAACTCTTGAGTTTGCGGTTTCAGAACACATGGTAACTTTTAGTTCATGCAACTCAACCCCGAGTAGAGTTAAAGTAGAGTGAGTGCGCAAGGACGTTAAGAGGCATCATCAATGGAACGCAGATCAAACGATTCACCATGGAAATGGGAGACAAAAAGACTCGCGCGTCTTGTTTCTCTTTGGTGGAGCTGGAGCTTTTCATGAGCTCATATGAACACATATTCAATAAAAAAAGCAATACAATGACAGCCGCTAAAGAGCGTCAGCAGGCGTGGCAGAAAATTGCCGACCGAGTGAATGCGTGAGTACTGGTGAGAAAGGTTGGCATCAAGTGTCCTTGTACCACTTTCATACTTTACGCCCTGCATCTATTCCCTCTGTGTGTCTGTGTATGTGTGTCTGTGTGCTGAGCAACCCAACAGGGATAAAACGGAATTGTCAGCAATTAAAAATTAAATATAAAAATATAGTTTTGTAGAACTGTAATAGACGTGTACAGAATTAATGAATAATGTTTGCTAAACTGTATTAAATGAAAGTAATGGCCTGTTTGTAAAATAGATACTGCAGTGGGAACAAATGTTTTAGTGGGCTCTCTGCCAGGTCACAGGTGTAATGTAATGGACATAGCACTGTGAAGTAGACATAGCACTGTGAAATTCAAAGACGTCTGTCGATCCTGTAGCTCCTTGTGAAGTAGCTGTACAAGGTGTTCTTAGAAAAGCAAATCCAAAAAGCAGACCTTGAAATGGACCACATGAGGCTGCAAATGCAGAACACCCAACTAGAAATACAAATACTGGGACATCAGTTACAGGTGGCTATATTGCCCCATTTAGATTGTTTAATTCCATTCATAATCAAATATTAATTGTTTTCTATGGATCTGTTTGGATATTTTCTTTATTTCACAGTACATATGTAACTGGTCATTTAGAAATGATTATGACATATTGTGTTTCTGATCGCTAGTTCATCTTGCACGTCAGCAGGAGGGTCAGGGTTGCTTTCGGGGTCTGTCTCTGGTGTAGTAGGGCCACACATGCACACATGGAGAACCACACATGCAACTATGTCACAGGCCCTGTCTGGGGTGACCCGGAGCCAACGAAGGCGCTAGAAACGGGCCTTGAGCACGTAGATGGTCATCTCCACCATGGCTCGTGCCTTGCAGTGAGCCAGGTTATAACGTTGCTGAGGCTCAGGATCAAGGTAAGGGGTCAAAAAGTAGGGCTGGCAGCAGGACCCCCTGTCACCAGGCAGGTAACCATCAACCATCCTACAATAGTACACAGTGTAAAGGTTCAGTTGCAAAATAAGGAAACATCATATTAATTATACATATTAGAATATAGTTATACTGTGTATATAAGCTCACCACGGGCAAATCTAGTGCTTAGTGTAGACTCATAGAAAATCCTGCAGTCATGCACAGATCCAGGCTATTTTGCTTCCACATTGGTGATGATGTGGGATGCATCACAGATGATCTTCACAGAAGAACAGTAATTAGCTGCAGCAGCTGTACTGTGAAGTTGGCTTTTCATCTATGTGTAATACTAAAAGTCACAAATCCTAAAAATAATAAGCCTTCCTGCATATTGATACTGTGGATAGACTTCCTATTAACATAATCTCCTTCATTTACTGATGGAGCCTTGATAGGAATATGAGTTCCATCTGCATTCACACCTGGGAATCCTGAAATATACTGGGGACTGAGAACAGTTGATAAGAGGACGCTTGCCGATTTGATTGATCAATTTGAAGAAGACAGGCAGGTGAAATAAATATGAAATGGAACATTTAAAGCTTTCAGTTAGTAGTTTTGTGTGGTAATGCTAGAAGTGTATGAACTGCACACAGTCTCTCATCACATGAACTGATTAATGCTTGATATCATAACGCATTATACTGAACACGAGTGATAAGTGGAATTTGTGGAAGTCTTCCTTGATGATTCTACTGGGTCTGTGACTAGGAAACACCACAAACGTGTTCAGGAAGCGTGCAAGGGTCACATGTCTTACACAGCGACAGACGGTTGCCTTGGAAACGTGTTCAGCGTCACCAATATTACACAGAAAACTTCCATTTGCAAAGAAACGAAGTGCAATACTAAGGACTTGTTCAGAGCTGAAACGGAAACTAACAGAAAATCATCAGGTAACGACAAAACATCCAGCCGGGGCTGATCAGTCTCTCCCGACGAAGATTTCTCCGGGGAATTTGTGATTCAGTGTCAATGGGTTCGTTGAGGAACGGGCACGCCATGTCAGAGCACTTACCTCCTTTAGTTTGAAGGTGTTTAAAGTGGAGAAACTCCGAGTTACTGGAGTAAATCCTGCTAGCGAGCAAATTAGCTTCAGGGAGAATGTTGCCACAGGCTTTCTGAAACTCCGTGTTTCCTTCAACTAGGAGTCAAATAACTCTTCTGAAACAGGCCCGAGATGTGGTTTTATAGTAATGTTTATAATAAACAAGATCTGGCTGTTCTCCAGGCGACAGTGAGTCCCAGTCTGCGATAATGCCACGGAATATGGTTGAGCCGGACAGTAAAGGAAAGGTTATATGGCGTGGTGTGAGGTGGCGCCACTGCACTGGTTTAGCTCAGAGGTTACTTCACATGATTTCCGCAAAAGATCTTCTCGTCCTCCTAGTGGGGATTCGAACCTCGGGCGCTGTCCAGTGTTTTACCTATAGTATTATTATTAATATTATTATTAATATTTATGAGACTCGGGATCTGAGAACCTTTAGAATCTGTCATTTTTTGACATGATTCCTTTCTGACATTTTCACTACCAGTTTACGGTTAAGGGTTCAGGTGATCCCACATGAATATATATAAATATACATACTGTATTAATAATAAATAGCTCAGACGTTTTCTGTTTAATGCACTTTATCGTTTCAAATGAGTTTTTGGATAAACATCCAAATTTCCTCCAAAAACACAATAAACCTGACTGTTTATTGTGTACTTTATTGTAACGTTTTCACTTCAGTGAGCAGAATTACAGCGAGCTAACTTCACATTGTTTATGCAAAACTATTATTCTTATGGGAACTTAGGTATTTTGAAAGAAAATTCCAAGATGTTTTCTCCAAAAGCTGAAAATGTACTTCTCCTCCACCGCCTCCTACTGAGCAAAGCACGCATTCACACTGACTCCTGGATCAGTCGGTTCTGAATCAGTTCTTTTTGTAAAAGTCAGTTGAACCGATTCAGACGTTCAACTGAATTTGAATCAATTGACACTATGGTGGTACACTATATGGACAAAGGTATAAAGATCCCTTACGCCAACATTACACCATTACACCAACAGGGAATGTAATGACACTACGTTCAAATGCATAGACTTTAATATGGAGTCCCACTCTTCCTGAAAGGCTTTTTCACAAGATTTTGTTTCTTTTGGAATTTGTGTTCATACATTCTGTAGAGGATTCATGAGGTGGAGGTCAGGGCTCGGTCCAGTCAACCAGTCATGCTGGAATAGAAAAAGGCCAGCCTTCCTTGAACTCTGTCCACAAAGTTGGAAGCATGGCGTTGTCCAAAATGTCTCGGTAAGCTGAAGCATTAAGACTGCCCTTCATTAGAAGCAAGGACGCACCTGAATTCAGTTCGGTTTGTCCCAATACTATTGTCCATATGGTGTATTTCTCACATTGGCCTTTAAATGATCTATGTTTCCTTTCAGCACTATGCGACCTGAAATATCGGATATTTTACAACGGTTCCGAGCACTGTTGACCCAAATCAGGTTTTAAACCCGACTTTTTCCTGTAAATGTCAATCAGTAAATCTTCGGATCAGTTGTTCGATTCACTGACCAGACCATTTCAAAAGAATCGGTTCAGGAACCTGCATTGAACTTCCAGTGGTGTCGCCGTTCCAGTCTTCGTATCTCAAGTAAACAAGACAATAGCGGGACATTAAACAGTGAGTGGTCCGTTTTCTTTTTGAGTTAGGAGGACCTTCCATAACGACACATAATAATGCGGCGAATTAAGTATATATTATTGTGCCTTTTGCTTGATATTGGGGGAAGTCACAGACACAGTTAGCATTAGCTAGCTGAGCTAAATGCTTGATTCGTGCAAAAACATCCCACAAACCACTTTTTGAGTGCAAAACATAAAATTCCAACGAAAACCTAGTTTTGGTGCATCTAAATACTAATAAATTAACTTTAGATAGATGCATCCATGGGTATTTGTGCAGTATTAGGTGTTAGCATGGTGTTGTTGGTCGTGTTTCCAGAATAATTGGGCGTTAGTTTGTAGAGCTAATATGGAAACAAGTATTGGGACACACCTCTTTATTACTGAATTCAGGCAGGCCCTTTACGTCCAGTGAAGGACAGTCTTAATTCTTTAGCATACCAAGGGATTTTGGACAACGCCATGCTTTGTGCATCAACTTTATGGACACAGTTTTTAGGGAAGACCCCTTTTTTATATCAGTGCCCCAAGTCCACAAAGACATGGCTGCATGAGTTCAGTGCGAAAGAACTTGACCTTCTCGACCATCGTTACCTGACTTCATTAATCCTCTACAGAATGAATGGGCACATATTTCCACTGAAACGCTCCAACGTCTTGTGGAAAAAAAGAGTGGAAGCTGTAATAGCTGCAAAGGGGGAAGACCAACTTCATGTTACATTTTCTGCCTTTGAATGTATAGTCATTAAAGTCTCTGTTGGTATAATGGTCAGACGTCCCAATACAACTCGTTTTACCTTTAAACAACATTTTTTTTGTTCTTTGTTTTGAAGGAGAAGAAGGAGACGGGTGGATTAACCAGAAAGAGTGACTGATTTGCTGTTTCACTCTGCCAGTGGATATGAAAGGGTCAGAGCCTAAACATTCTCCATGATTTGCCCGGTGCTGGGACAATTGCCTTTTGCACTTGTCTAAAATATCATCAACTCCTTGTTTCTAAATGTGTTTTCAACATTATTTCATTTCCAGGCAACAGAAAAGTTCAGATCCTGATTGCAATGTTCCTGTAATAGAAGAAGGTATTATTAAAACAACACAATAATCACAGTTATCATAACATAAAACCTGGTGGAATTTTATTTTGGTATATATTGAGATGTAACCAATTTATGTTTTTGTTATTCATTTAGGGGCAGTTGCTACTGCGGAGGATCCATCAGCAATTGCAACTATTCAGTCGGCTGCCACCTTCTCCTCTGAACAGCCAATAAAGTACGTCTTCAAGACAGAAGGAGCTGGGGGGCAGGTAGGGGAACTGTACCCTCACACCGGGCAGGTAGGAGAGGAGTAGAAGAGATAGGCTTGTAAACTTGAAAATCAGGGCACTTTAATGATCCCCTGCTGTATCTTCATGAGTCGGAGTGGTTCTGTTTTACTAATTTTCTTTTACAAGCGAATAAGAATGCCCAACATGATGCCTGACAGATGCTGATCCTCATTTTTTCCAGGTGACATATCGGGTCATTCAGGTTTCAGATGGACAGTTGGAGGCTCAAACAGATGGTACCACGGCTGTCAGTGTAGTGGCTGGCTTCCCTGCTACAGCACAGCCCGTTACACAGGTAACTGTTGTGTGAAGTACACTGCTTTGTTCACAACTGAGCAGATTTCTTTCATGTTGTGCAGCTTTAGTTATACTGCTGTTGGTCCAAATAGGCTGTATTCTCCCAGTCAGAAGGTTTAGAGGGAGATGGCACAGAAACCCATTACACTTATTACCCAGCCACTATTTCGGATGCTGGAACAGGCGCTATGGTCACTGGTGTGCAGACATCTGACACTATCATCAGTCAGAGCACACCTGCAGGTAAGCAGTAAACCCTTGAATTTTTTTAGACAATAATCTGTCTTGGCACAGTGTCATTACCATACTTGGACTATACTTGCACTTCTGTGTAGTTACAAGTAAACGGAATTAAAGCTCAAAAGACAGTCTAAAGTCATTTTTCTTTGTCTGATTTTTAGGTCAGTTATACGTGATGATGTCCCCCCAGGAAGTTCTGACAGGAGCAAACCAGAGGTCTATTGCACCTCGAACACAAACTTACAACACGTAATTTTACCTTCTCGTTGAGAGTCTTAAACATTACAGTTTTTTCTTTGGAAGTAGAGCTGCACAATTAATTGAATCTTAATCACGATCACGATTTTAGCTGCCATGATTAAATTAAGATGATCGTTGGCGATTTTAATAGCAGCTCTGCTGCATACCAGATCAAACACTTTCTCAGCCAGACACCAGGGGACGAACGAGAGATTAGGGCTTCAGTAAGCTGCCTAAAATAAGGAGCGCGTGTGAGCGAATGTGTGTGTGCGCACGTGTGTGCCTGTGTGTGCGCACGTGTGTGCCTGTGTGTGCGCACATGTGTGCCTGTGTGTGTGCACGTGTGTGCCTGTGTGTGTGCACGTGTGTGTCTGTGTGTAGTGTTGCTTTCGTCAACTAAATGTCGTCAACAAACATTTATCAAGAGACGATACTGAAACTAAATATATCCTGTAATATTGTTGACGAATAAGAACGAGACTAAATGTGGTTTACAAAATAAAAACTACGCTAAAATGTCCTTACATTTCCGTTGACTAAAACGAGACGAGACGTTGAAAAAAGTCTCGTCTCTGGGAGCGGAGAAAAAAGTATGGGGACGCTCTGCCTTAGAGCTGAACGGCGTTACGGCCCAATACGTCCATTGAGAGGCACTGTGAATAAATACAACTAGAGTGGACAAAAGTATTGGGACAGCAGCAATATAGTGCCAGGGAGAGAGAAATGGCACACACACACACACAAAGTCTGTCTCTCTCACACACAGCACTTTGATAAGCAGCCTTTCCCATATCCATGCAATAAAAGATGATCCTAAATTGTTCTGATTTGGTTGTGTAGACTATATTTGTTCAGGAATAAAAAATGTTCAGGGAAGTTCACAGGGAAGTTCAGGGAAGGCCGATACACTGAGGGTGAAGACTTTTACCAGTTTTAAAAATGTGGGTTTTATGGCAATACACACACAATTTCATTTTATTTCCACGTTTTAGTGATGTGAGGTTATTTTATTTATTTAATTAATTAATTTAAATTTATGTGTATGTACTTCTAAGTTCTAACATGGTTGGTTGGCAAAAAAAAAAAAGTGTCTCCATGTCTGGAATGGATGGACAGTATTGAGTTTATAAGGTAACAAAAATATAATAATAAGATAACCTTGTTTGAATTATGAAATAGGTTTGACAAAGAAAATTTAGATTTGGTCTTTTCTACTAGGTACTTATACTATACTGACTGGGTTGAATAGAATTGTATCACTAAAAAGGAGACTAAAATACAAATTTATTGGCTAAAACTAGACTAAAATGTCATCAGTTTTGCGTGTGTGTGTGTATCTTTGGTAAATTTTATTTCATTATTTTTTATTTTTATTTTTGGTTTAAACTGAAGCCTTGTTCACTTACGGTTTGTTTAAAATTGAAAGTTGTTATTAATAATTGTGATTTCAATATTGATCAAAATAATCGTGATTATCATTTTGGCCGTAATCGTGCAGCCCTATTTGGAATCCAGGCTTTTTTAGCTTTTATTTTGTGCTAACTTGTTTCTGTTAATTTCTAAATGAAATGTAACAGTAAATTAAACAGTTTTTCATGTTGTCCCTAAACTCTTTGCTGAGAGCTTCTGTTTTTTTTCCACACACAGTAAGTCAGAACCACCAAGGACCTCAAGAGATGACAAACGGCGTGCCCAGCATAATGAAGGTGAGCATTCGCATCAGTTTTAAAGCAGAAAATGCAGAAATGTAACAGACAACCTCTGTTTAACATGTTCTGATGTGAAACCTACACCTGGCCTGTGGTACCCAGTGTGAGGATAGCTTCAAGAGATACTGAGTTTGGTAATACTTCTAATTTTTTAGACACTTTTGACCGTAGTGGTGAAATTCAGGAGTTTAGTTACAAACTTGTAGGCAGTCAACACTTTGATATAGACCAAAAGCATGAGCTAAAGGCCTCCTGCTCCATTAGAGTAAATAACAGTCATGGGCCCCTGTGGTCATTTACATTTACTGAGTTCTGTATTTCAGTACATTTTTAATAAGGCTGTACAAGAGGTACATGTATCTATGGGCTGAACAGCTCTTGTGGTAGTCCCTGTCCCCAAAGCCAGGTGCCCTAAAACACTTCAGGATATTAGAACAGTTGGGATTTTATGAGTTTAATGAGAACCTTGATAATCTTAAGAAGAATGGTCCCATACAGTTGATGCACTTGATCCCATACAGTTTCTATGTAGGCCACACAGAGGAGTGTAGGATGCCACAGTCACTTTGATCATTGTTAAATTCTTTGGGAGAAATCTATTTGTGGATTTTCCACTGCATATAACACTGAACTCCATCTTTGAATTAGTAGACTTTTAAATCATTTTGATTCGAGTAATAGTCTTGTGGGCTGCCTTCTTCGCTTTTTAATTGTGGGTGTTAAGATGGATGATGACTCATCTACTGAAAACCAAATCTACCTATGAGTGCAAAGAACGTCACCTGAATCTGCCTCATTCCTAAATGTAACACAAACGATTTTTGTGTCTTATAATGGTTTTTTGGGGGGGATTTGTTTTGTTTGTCTTCTTTCCAGTGGAGCGAAGGCGCAGAGATAAAATTAATAACTGGATTGTTCAGCTTTCCAAGACCATCCCAGACTGCACTTTGGACTCGACCAAGACCGGGCAGGTTGGTATCTGACTGATAGAAGGTAGTCCACTATATTTGGCAGAACAATATGACCGCTTTTTCAAATGATTTGTGATTTGTGACTTGTGACAGAGTAAAGGTGGGATCCTCTCAAAGGCCTGCGATTACATACAGGAGCTGCGACAGAATAATAATAGGCTGGCGGAAGAGCTGAACACACTTGAAAGGTTGAGGATGGACAATCAGCTTTTACGGCAAGAAGTAAGCGGTTTACGGCAAGAATTTATACTTCTTGCAGAAATATTGGGAAGAATGTTTGTGCGTGTGCTACATAAGTAAGCATGAAGGCCCCTCTTTGATTATGTGCAGTTTTTAATAGTATTTTCTGTCACATAGAGAAGAGCGTAAATGCTCACATAGATGAGTGTTAACAGTTAAAACAAATAACATGAACACAAACGCTGATTCTATTATTAAGCATTGAACTACACACCAAGTTGTAAAAAGGGTAGATAAATGTGTGTTTGGTGGGAGTGGAATGGCTATATTTAGTCAAGGCACTAACCTAGTAGGTAGCAAGCTGGTTAGCTCTCCTGCCATAAGCAGTAACAGATAAAATGTTACAATTTGTGATTTTGGCCAAATTTGGCAATGTCTGTTTATGTTTTGCTTAGTTTATGAAAACAGTCTAAAATAAAGAAAGTGCCATAACGTCTGCACAGGCCAGCTTTTATGTTTTACTAGTACAGAAGTTTGTTCTTTAGAAAATCAATAGCATGTAATTTAACCATGTAAGGTTTCTTGTGCAAGTTGTTACTGCTCATCATGGCAGATTTAATTGTAGTACATGTAAAATCAGGAAATTTCACTGATAAAAGCTGCTTTGATCAGGCCTTTGTGCAGTCATTATTATTATTATTATTATTATTATTATTATTATTATTATTATTATTATTAGGGGTGGTATCAGGGTTATTGTTGGTATTAGGAAAGGGGTACACATGTAAGTTGAGTCCAGCTGATTTTATGATCTCTATTTGCCAAAGGTGGAGGACTGGAAATCCAAGAATCAGCTTTTGAGGAACCAGCTCAGACAACATGGTATCGTGGCCGCAGCGAGTGCTGACTCCCAGTGAAGAGTGGTAGGGGTGCTGGAGAACTGCTGGCTGTGACCTGTCATGGAAAGTCCAATCAAAATTCAAAATGAGAAGAAGACACAACACTTTAGTCAGTATGTCTAACTGGTCACCACAGTGGCAATCATGGACAATGCTTACCGCAGGATTTATTAGTCTATTATACTGATGAGGCTCCTCATACTGGATGTTGCATTACCGTGTATATATTTATATTTTGTACGTTTTTTTACTTGCTCTCATTATGCATCTGCTTTTATGTATTGATAAAGTTTCTGAAGATGGTTCAGAAGTTTGACCGTTGTCAGATTTTTTTTCTGCATTAGTCTCTAAAGTGAGGACAACATTTATTTTTGCTCTCCTTTCTCTTGCGGCAATGAAAGGTTAATGAATTCCGTTAATAACAATGACAAGAATACACACACGTGCAGTTCACAGTACATATGTAATATATTGATGATCCTGCAACCAGGACCATAAATGATCTTTAATCTGTATGTGTCTCTCTAATACTGTTTGTAAGACCCTGTCTTTCACTGTCGGCTGATGCAGAATTTTCACCTGGGAAACTGCAAGTGTTCGTTAAGGAAGAATTTGTTTTATGACATAAAAATGTTTCTCTGAAATTTTTATTTGATTTAAAAGATTTGATTTTTTTTTTTTAAAAAGGTCTTTAGAGTTCTGTATTTTTGTATTTTCAAAAAAATTGTTTCCAAAAATCTATAATGTCTTTATAACCACTAATGTCTAATAACAGTTGGCCTATAAGTTGAATGAAAGACTGCCCAGGCAGGATGGAAAATCACTTGTTAATCTGCCTACTTCATAGTTCAGATTTATTTAGTTTTAAGGAGATGTGGGGGAGATAACACGGAGCACTTATTAGCTTCAAACATCCTGGCGGGAAATACAGTAATCCCCCGCTTTTTGCTGGGTTACGTTCTAGGAGCACCCACATATAGTGAAAAAAATGTGGTGTTTTTTTTTGTTGTTTGTTTTTTTAAAGCCTATTTTTATAGTGTAAACCCTAAAAATGCCCCCAAATATGCTCCCAGAACACTAACATGTCGTGTTAAACTCAGTTTAATGCATTACCCTTAAAGAAAATGTAATCAGCATCAACTTTATTAGTTAAAAAAACATTAGTGGTTAGCATTAGCAGCGTGCAGCGAGCGAAAACAAACAAAAGAAACGTTGAAATAACCCTAACCACATGTTTAGACAGGGTACAGCGAATGGGGATCCGCATAAAACTGAGAGGTTACTGTAGACAATACACAGGAATATACAGACTGGGTGTCCAGTTAGAATAGAAAAGTTTATAAGTATTTTATTTCCACTTCATTTATGTGTATATACTTACACATGTATATCACCCAGCCGCATGCACACTCCAGTTCCATAGCATTGTCAGATATTTCACAGCCAGTTGGGCTACATCACCAAATACATTAAAGAAATGCTTATTTCAAATGGAATTTTATTTAAAATTGAGTAAGTTTTACCCTGTCTGCCTAAGACATGGTGTAAAAAGCACTGACCGGCTTAACCTGAATGCCAGCCGTTCGGCTGCACAGACGGCTGTTTGCGCCTCATTATAAACCATACCTCAAATTTTCTTGGCTTTACTTGTGAAGCTCTGCGCCAACCAGTGCCCTTGCAGTCATGCAGCCATCATTTGCGCGTCTGTGAGGACCACAAGGCTGTAGGTTGTCCGGTTCCTCGTTTTGTCAAAGCAAACAATCTCCTGATGTTGAACGAATTTAAAGTATATTTGTTTAATTTTTACTTGTCAGCAGGATGTGTTACGTTTTTTTTTTAATCTGGATTGATAAACAAATGAGCTAATTTTAAAAATAAGTGAGATTGTTAAAGTAATTCGAGTGTGCAGTTTGTACAGTGTTTAATGAGTTTGCATGGCTCTGTCCCAGAAACACACCAAATGCCCCGAGTTCTCTTGACCACGACGTACACACACAGCATCACCATCAGAGAGTGTAGACGTGGAGGAGGAGAGCAGAGGCTTAGGGTGCTCTTTAAGAGACGCAAAGTCTTCCTTTGATTTCGCTGAATATGTAATAAGTAAATAAGTAAATGTACCCCTTTTTAAAGGTGAAGAATCCAAGTATTCTGTTGCCATGTGTGTTCAGCTATAGAAAATAATAAGAGACCTCTTTTTTTTCTGTTCACTGTACAATTTGCGGTAGTGTGTGTGCATAAAATGCACAGGTTGCTATTCTTTTATGAACTATTGCGGTGTGAGCTGTATGAAAAATAAGAAATATCTCCATATGTGTAAGTGCGGTAGTGTTTAAACAGCAGCTTTTCTATGTGCTGTACTCCAGCAGCTTCACTCCTGATTCAGTTTCTGATGGGATGAAACAGAGTCACACACACACTGCTCTTAACATCACTGTCCGAGTTGTTGCTGTTGTAAAATAATGTGTAGTTGAACATTCCCAAGGCATGACCAGTTATTTGTGTATTAGTTTGAACATATTTATGTGTGGTCAACAGTGTTGGGAGTAATGCGTTACAAAAGTAATATATTACAGTAACGTATTACTTTTTGCTGTAACGCAGTAGTGTAA
>JBBJLR010000001.1:19021760-19037345 GCA_037577145.1 Brachypetersius gabonensis | reverse complement strand
TCTGTCCCTCCCTCTTCTCCCTCCTCGGTCTCTCTCAGCCCCCCCCCCTTCTCTCTTTCTGTCTCTCTCTCTGTCCCTCTCTTTCCCCCTTCTCCCTCTTTCACCCACCCTTTACACGTCATACCTCAGAATGGGAGATCGGGTCTCTCAGGTGGTCTCTGTGTGCCTCTGTGTGCCTGTAACAGCAGAAATGGCTCAGACGTTCTGATCTGGACACTCTGCTTTCCACCGGCCACTCAATTCACTCTGATCTGGTCTGGCAGTGTGAGGAGGAGAAAACATTCTGCTTGTCTACAGCGTGTGTGGAGGTAAGCTGTGCTCTTTTTGAACTACAGGTGACTGCTGTTGGGATTTCCAGCTGGATTTGTCTTGTGTGTTTGTGTGTGTGTGTGTGTGTGTGTGTGTGTGTGTGTGTGTGTGTGTGTGTTGTTCTGAAAGGTTGTGGCCCCCAAAACTATAGAGACTACAGGACGGACAAAACCCGCCGAACCCTATTAATTCCCAGATTATCCAGTGTCAGATAAGATAAACCTTTATTAGCCACACATTTGCATTGATATGGCAGAAAGTGGACAGTACAAAAGTAAGAGCAGCCAAAACAAAAGAATAATAGAAAAAAACAGTCTTTATTTTATACTTATTTTGATTTACAGACTCTCACATACTTATTTTCCTATTTTACTATCCTTTATATACCAAAAGTTTACAGCTTTTACAGTAAAGAAGTGGACCATTATGTCACACCAGCGAAGGATCCTAAATTGAATTGAACTGAACTGAGTCATCTATTAGTTTTGCTCTAAAAACGGTTGACTCAGGCCCATATAGAATGACTCATTGTTGGGGAGGGGCTATTATTCGGACAGTTGTCAAGAATGTAAACCTCAGTAAAGGCTGGACACTGCGCTTTACTGTAAGAACACTTCATGTTTCATAGGCCATCACTCGCAGGTAGCACCTGCCATGAAGCTTCCCAGTTGCTAGAATGCTATAATACAAAACACAAAGACACATTTCAAAAAGAACATTTAGTTAAGCCCTTCTGCTACATATTATGTGCCAGGCATCATGGTGCAAAAACTATTATTCTCAAGGATTAGGTGCATATTTAGGTTGAACACCTAAAAGCCACAACCTTAGATTTATATGCTGCTATTTGTAGGACCATATGTGGGAATAGACCATTTTAAAGTAGTCCTTTTATTATTTACAGTTATTGACAGTTATTTCCCCTCAAGACATATTGACTGATTTCCTATCTCTGCCCTGGCCCTTCCACTCATGTTGCTTGCCATTAGGTCACTTCATCTTTTTCTTATAGTTTGTATGAAATGAACTTTAATCAGCCGTTCTAGCTGGGCACCGTTTTTTACCATTAAGACTGAAAGCTAAATGATTCTCATTGGTTTTGAGAGATCCTCTCTTAGCCTGTGGCGCTGAATAAATGGGGTCCGGCTCCAAACAGGCTACTCACATTTCCTCTGTGATCCTGATACTGCTGCTTCTTTCACTCCGGCTCCGGGGATTTGCTGCAAACGAGTCATTTTAATGCTTCTGCACAAAGCCGACTCTCGGTGGAAACCAGATCCCAGGCCTTTTTCAAAAGCACTAAAATCTAAATAACATCAACCTGGAGCTGCACCCTTTTGAACAGACAGTGAAAGGTAGAGGACCAGTCTGCATTCACACGTCTGTAATATTACATCAGCAATGCATTCCATATGAAACCTGCTTTATTTGCAAGGTCATCGCGTGAAGAATGTTTAAACGGGGTGATGTCAGCTCCCCTGCGTAGCTTTAGGCATCTTTTTAAGGTGGTGGAAACTGTCCAGTGGATTACAGTTATTGCACATATGATTGAGTTACACTAAATATGATTTGGGCTGTGTGTTCCAGAGCTCACTCTACCATTAACACTAAAGTTTGCAGGTGAGTTTTGACTTCCCTCTATTAATCTATAACAACTCAATTTGGAGATCTGTGTTAAAGGTTTTGTTGCAGGGCTCTGAAGTGATGACATGTGTATGGACATCTAACAATAACTTTGTTTGATTTCCTTCTTTTATTGTATTCCTAGTGAAATAGGAGTCATTTCTGTTTTAAACTAAGCAGCTTGTCTTTTCAGTTACATCATACACAAACCAGCCACAGTATGAAACTGCTCTCTGCATTTAATCCATTCACCCAAGTGAAGCAGTGGCCAGCCAGTAATGCAGCGCCCGGTGAACAGCGTGTAGGGATGGTATTTTGCTGAAAGGTACCCCAGTGGTGCCATTGGCAGTTCTGGGATTTGAACCCACAACCTTCCAATTGCAGGGACAATTGATCTGTACTCAGGCGCTTTATTTGTTGCACCACTGGGCCACCCGATGGGTCCCCCAATGTGGTGACCGGTCTTAGACTCTAAGTCTTTCTCTATTGTGCAGGCTCTCATGATGGCAGAGAAGTCGTGTGATATGGGATCTGTCAACATCGCCATGGAAGACAGCTTATGTAATGGGGTCACACAGACACAGCCGCAGGAGGCACCGCTACTGACCCATCTGAAGAAGGTGGAGAACCAGATCACTGAAGCGCAGCGCTTCTCTCACCTCCCCAAACGCTCTGCGGTGGACCTGGAATTCTCAGACCTGTCCTACACTATCAGCGAGGGACCATGCTGGAAAAAACAAGGTCAGAATGTCATCTTTAGCAAAAAAACACACCCTTCTACTGGCCTACAATGTCATTTAGATTCTCTCTAGGGATCTGTTGTAAATTATAGATCGCCTTTGTGTTGTATCCCACATAGAACACATAGCAATCATGACTTTTAGCATTTCTAGTCATTGTTAAATGCCAATTGAACACACACCTATGGGTCAAGATTCTCTGACTGTAATAAGAACGTGTAAAAATAAGCTGGACTCCAGTTAATGGAGCTCTTGTACATCCCAGAGGTTCTGAGTTAGCAGCAGCTTAGGAAGTGGACTGAATCAATACTAAAGGGGGAGAGTGAGACAGAGACAGGCAGACAAGTGAACAGACAAATTGAGCTTTACAGAAATGAGTATCAAATCTTCTAGGGATCAGATAATAAGCTTTTATTCTGCTTGTTAGATTACTGGTTCACAGTTGGCCTTATGACAATATAAGAAAATAAATAGTCTATATGTTCCAGCCAATTGCTATTTAACCCTTACCACTATATGCATATGTTTCAGTTATTAGTGATATGGATACTAGAAATTGCTAAGTAATGGGCCTTGGCAATTAAAGGAGTTAAAAAAACAAAAGCAGCTCACATGAAACCACACATTCCATGAGGAGGAACATGCCATAAAATATTATATGTGATTTTATATTTTCTTCAGATTGCCTAGTAGTGGGCGTTTTATCTATATTTCTACACATAAAGTATAAATACATAGAAATTTTCAATATAGATATGTACTATATGCCCAAAGGGATTTTATCTGCATGTCTACATGTCCAACAAACAGCAACTACCCCCCCTGCCCATTCACACTGAAGCCTGGATATTCTCCAAACCATCAAAAAATGTTTTGCTTTTTGCACAACGGCACAGTCATGCAGGAAAGAGCCTTCCCCAAACAGCTGCCACAAAGTTACATGTAATTGTGTCTAATTTGCTCAAACCCTTTTACACTCTCTCTAACAAATGTAGGCGTTCCTGCCAGATAGTGAAGCGTGATTTACCGCTCTAGAGAACACATTTCCTCTGCTCCAGTGGTGGTGCACTGTTTGGCATTGCCCATAGTGCCCATAGTGTGCTTTACACCGTTTGGCATTGGCCATAGTGCCCAAAGTGTGCTTTACACCGTTTGGCATTGGCCATAGTGCCCAAAATGTGCTTTACACCGTTTGGCATTGCCCATAGTGCCCATAGTGTGTTTTACATTGTTTGGCATTGGCCATAGTGCCCATAGTGTGCTTTACATTGTTTGGCATTGGCCATAGTGCCCATAGTGTGCTTTACACCGTTTGGCATTGGCCTTAGTGCCCATAGTGTGCTTTACACTGTTTGGCATTGTCCATAGTGCCCAAAGTGTGCTTTACACTGTTTGGCATTGTCCATAGTGCCCAAAGTGTGCTTTACACCGTTTGGCATTGGCCATAGGTTTGTGCGCAGCTGCTCAGCCACGGAAAACCCATTTAATGAAACTCCTCGCACACAGTTCTGGCATACTAACAACAGTCTTTAGCACTCAGTGGACCTGCTTTGTGAGTTTAGGTGGTCTACAGCTTTGTGGCTGAGCTGTTATTGCGCTTAGATGTTTCCACTCTACAACATTAGCACTTACAGTTGGCCAGAGCCGTTCTAACAATGCAGACCATTTCCCTGTAACTGAGCTCTTCAGTACTACTGTCAGTCTGTGTTTATACTTGATTTGACCTGTTTTACCTGTTAGCAAAGGGTGTGGCTTGAACACTTGATTTAGGAGGGATGTCCATATACTTTTGTCCATATCATTTTTGTCCATATTCTGCTAGCAAGTCAGCCCTATGTATCATGAGGTCAGTGCTTTGGCCAGCCTTAATGTATTTTTCTCTTCTGGCTTGGCAGCTTACATCACAAAAGTGATTCATTCAGAGACGCAGTGGTCCATCTTGTGGTCCATCTTGTGGTTTAGTCCCATTAGCAGAACACTTCTGTTCCCCTCAACAGTGCTGAGCAGGTCTGCACAGGTATGATGTGCAAGTAATGAGCTAAGAGAAAAAAAATAGACGACCTGGATGAACCCACACTCCTCAAATTAATCCCATGGCAGATTCCGACTGTAACATAAAGGGATAAGGCCACCAGTGATGGTTAACATGAGGCTCAGGCCTTCATCCAGAAGCCTTGCTGACGTGCGGGAATTAAAGTCATCTAAAGTGCCGAGTAAGGAATCACACACCATGAACCTGCTTTACTGAAACTGAACTGTGAGAACAAGGCACTAGAAGTCTCACGGGCAGCTAATTAAAGGGTCGGAGCATTGAAACAGATCAGACATTTGACAAGCCTGGGATAAGCTTTACGTTAAACTGTAGAGTTATATAATCATGGGTATTATAATTCCCTCCCATCTTTCAACATCTACCCGAGACCAAAACTGTCCTTTTTTACCCGCTTAGTACATGCCCCTGGTCAAATAATTCAAAATACAAAAAGCTATTAATATAAATATACAAATTGTTGCTAAACTGTTGGATATCTATGTTAGTACAGATATATACTGACACAAACAAGTTAATCACTTACGTGAAATGGGCACTAGAAACACATGCATGCTGGAGCCACTGGAGCCCTTGGTGTTTCTGAAAAACATTTTAACTCACTTTAAAATAGGGGAATGTTTTGCTGCATCTTTAATACTGCTTTTGCAAAGCAGTATATATATATATATACACACACACACACACACACACACATATACATATATATATACATATAGTCCATCAAAACGTATTGGCTTTTACCCAACTCTTTCAAGATTCAAGATTTTTATTTGCCATTTGCTCATAAGCCCAGCAGTCCATGCACATTGGAATTCTTGTGCAAACCTCTTCTGAATTTTGAATTTCGTCACCATGAACTAGCAGGTAGAGAGAAATATTAAACATAAAACATCATGTTTCACATTTTCCCCATGCAGCACTCTCACTTTCTTGAAAATGTTCATGGAAGGTTATGAAAAGTATGACTTCTGATTGACCTTTTAATGAATATACTATTTATTATTTATCATTAACTCCACACAGGAAGTTTGTATGGGTTTATATGCCAAAACGTTTTACAAACTTCAGTGCCTAGAATGCCTGATTTAGTATAGATGACATCTATTCTGATGCATGACAGATGTTTGGAGAGTTTACGTCTTTACATTAAAGAGTTGGAGAGTTTACGTGGTTTATCTTCATGTGGTTGCTGTTTGTTTAGCTTTTCTCTTAGCTTTCCTGTTTAACTGTTCTATCAGAAGAGTCTCAAATTAATTATTACTATTTGCCAATACAACTTGAAATCTATGTTGATATTTGGTACCGATATACCACATATGATGTATCAGCTAGTTCTAGACCCCAGCCATCATTAATGTACATGCTGGTACAGTATGACCCTAATTTTCCTCTCATTAGGTTGAGCCCCTTTACTCTCAGGCACTCACACTCTTTTTCTCAGCTTTACCGAAAATATGTAGCACAGTCATGGGGTTCACGGATTAAACCATACCTTTCTTTGTATTTGAAGGGATTAGTTAAAAGTGTTCCATTTATGCCAAATGAGAACAGAGCAGTTCTCTTTATGCTTTCAGGCTACAAGGCCTTACTCAAGTGTCTCTCAGGGAAGTTCTGTAGCCGGGAGCTTATTGGGATCATGGGACCATCGGGGGCCGGCAAGTCCACACTGATGAACATTCTGGCTGGCTACAGGTGAAGGAAAGTCCACATGCCTTTGTGTAAAGGTGTATATACACTGAGTTTCTGCTTAATTAGCTGCATCTGCTTTGTACCGACACTAACTGGCCATTTTTATTATAGGTATACAAACAGTTGACTAGTCACGTCAGTAATATTTGGTCAGTAATGGTTCTATGGTGGTTCTTTTGCTTTGATGAAAGGTGTAGACTGTGCAGAAATGTTAAATATATTAGTTGGCCAATAATACTAATATAATAAGAAGATACACCATTTGATTGGTATTGGGCAAACTGATGATGTGCCAATAATCAGGAATAGGAATCCTCTCTTTAATTATCTGGCCATAAACTAAACCGGTGAATTGGAACACACACAAAAAATAAATGATGGTTACAATAAAGATGTCTAAAATGTACCCAGATCTATTCTGTAGCATGAGAGTGATAAAGAAAAATGAGAGGTAAATATATTCTGGGTAGCTCCACCCCCAGTGTTTATTGTCTTATAAGTTTCTGTTGTTTGACAGACCTACAGTAAAGTCCTGATGAGCTACAATATTGGAGAGTACAATCCTAATATAAAATACAAACTTAAAACCAAACCAGCTAATATTACAAATGCACAGATCTTTGATATTGGTTTCGGCCAGCTGCAGATCTCCATTCAGTAACCAGGTGTACAGTAGGTGTTTCTGAAAACATGGCCAGTGACTGTAAACACTAGACAGATATACTTGATAACTAGCAGGAGTTTGTATAACCATTAAAATTCTACAAACTAACACGCCTTTGGTTCTTGGCCAAAACTGTCATAGGGAAACAGGCATGACAGGACAGATTCTGGTCAATGACAGGCCAAGAGATCTCCGTACCTTTCGCAAAATGTCATGTTACATCATGCAAGAGGACAAGCTGCTACCCCACCTGACAGCTCAGGAGGCCATGATGGTGAGTGAGAGGCTGTGTCTGGATAGAGCGGTGCAAGAGGCCCTCTGCTGCGTACTCTGTGCTGGTGCACACATTACACAAGAACGTGAGATTACTGGTTTAGTTTAGCCTCTGATATGATTGAGCCCTGAACTCATTACAGGCCACTGTAGATGCGGATGCACATGTCTCTACTCATTTTCTGCTGTTTCAGGTGTCTGCCCACCTTAAGCTCTATGAAAGTATCGAGGTGAAAAAAGAGCTGGTGAGTAGCACTTTGTCTGTGAATCACCAAATATTTATCCTTCACACCTCATAATAAATAAACATATTTATTTATTGATGTCCTACATTCTCTTGCACATCTCTGCTGCTAAACTACAGTCCTGGTCAAATACAGTTCTTATCCTGAATGTAGCCACTGTCATTTGCACTATACATTGTCTTGTCCTCGTCTCGTTTAGGGGTATTGTTGCTCTTGTTCTGTCCTGTTTTGCTCTTGTGTTGCACCATGGTCCTGGAGGAACGTGTTTTTTTTACTATGTACTGTGTATATAGTAGAAATGACAATGAAATCTACTTGAATTGACTTGATATCTCTCTCAATCACCACCTCACTTTCTGCTCTGTGTGTTAAAGGTGAAAGAAATTCTTACAGCCCTGGGGCTCCATGCATGTGCCCACACTCGCACCCTCTCTCTCTCTGGGGGGCAGTGTAAGAGGCTGGCCATTGCTCTGGAGCTGGTGAACAACCCTCCAGTCATGTTCTTTGATGAGCCCACCAGGTAAACATTCCACTATGAACATAATTCCTCTAGAAAAGACAGAATAAATATAAACTGCCAAGAATGGAGTGGATTTTAAGCATTCATAGCACACATGACAACAAATTACTTAACCAATAACAATTAAATGTGGAACTTTTCTTAGAAATAAGTGTGAATCCACCTTGAAAAGCCATCCGCACAGTGTTTAAAATGACGAAGCGAAATTCCAAGCATTCATACGGCCCCCATAGACTTTGCTTTGTGTTGAAGGCTTATTATCAATGGCGTTACAATGGCTACCAGAAACAAAAGAGGCTCAAACAGTTAAAATTTGGCAGATTTCAAACAACACACATCTCTATTTTTTGAGAGTGTATAGCAGGGACCTGGAGTCCAGCACAGTGTAGTAGTCTCCCTCCTCACACACTCGCTAAGCCTGGTAAGTGAGTTCAACAGGTGAGTTGAACCATGTGCATTTGAGCAGGAAAGTCACCAAACTGTGCTGGACACTGGCCCTCCAGAACTGGAGGTGGGGATCCCTGATGGTTGGAATCAGTCATGTCTCTCTCTGCTAAACTTGGACAGTTTCTCTCAGGAATTTATGAGGCCCACTACAACCACACCCTGAATTTCAGCGCCACAAATATCCCAGATCAGATATAACAGCTCAAGAAAAATCACAGTCCAAACAATAAGCAAGGGCTTCTTGTGTGTCCTGTTCTTTAGGTCGGCATGTTTTTCACACAGAATAAAAAGTGTTATCATGTGTGTATTAGATGTCACAGACCTTGACTCTGTATAACTGACTTTTTACGTGCATCATTTAGTAATTTTGATATGAACAAAGTTGGGCTGCACAATATCAGGAAAACCTGCCATATGCGATAATGTAGTTGAGTGTTGCCATGGCAATATCACGTGTGAGTAAAAACGTAGCCTTTATAGTGTTATTGTTTTTCTGCTTTGGATTTGCTGGTGATAAAGATTCCAGACGCTGACTAGTCTATGCAGAAACAAAATGAAATGCAATATTTCCATTCCAACATGTTTTTTTTTTTAAGAATTTACTTAAACTGAGCATTTAATGCCTCCCATAAAACATCTGAACCATTGAACATTGTCGAAAAAAATCTGAAAATATATTTTTGTAATCATTTAAAATCTATCATTTAAATTAAGTTAACATTTATTTAAGTTCTTAGCCAGAAAAAAATAGCAAAAGGAAGAATCTATAACAGCAGCACAGAAGATGAAGAAACTGCCCAGTGATGTTTTTGCCCTCTTCTCTGTGGCTCTGGGTGAAGAGTTTTGGGAAAACACCATTTATTGCAGTTCAGTCAGTTTTTCACGATATGGATATTTTTTTGCGATATGTATATTGCGCGTGTTGATATCGCGATGACGGTAAATTTGCGATATATTGTGCAGCCCTAGAGCAAAGTCATTCAGAGTGGTTTGGGATCATTGGTGCATTGTAGAGAAACTTATTGTCTTCTTCACAATGTTAATGGGATCACAGCGTCTACAATCTATAGGTCATTTTATTTATTACACAAAACATTGTTTATTACACCATTAAAACCAGAGGATTTTTTCCGAATTTTTTCCCCGAATTAGGTTCGACCCACATCAATTTTCATTTGTAATATTTTAAATGTTTGCTCTCTGTTTACACTGAACCGTCCACTGTCTTACTCTCTCGCTTTCTCTCTATCTTTTCATCATGGGTGTCAGTGGTCTGGACAGTGCCTCAAGTTTCCAAGTCGTCTCGGTAATGAAGTCTCTGGCTCAGGGCGGGCGCACTATCATCTGCACCATTCACCAGCCCAGTGCTAAACTGTTTGAGATGTTTGATAAGGTGTTGGATCTGTTTCACTTTAACAGCTTCACTTTAACATGGAAGGACTAAGTGTCCGTCTGACTACCTGCTATCTGACTGTTGTTCTCTCGACCTCTCCAGCTCTACATCCTGAGTCAGGGACAATGTATATACAAAGGCACTGTGCCGTACCTCATCCCCTACCTGAGAAACCTGGGCCTGCACTGCCCCACGTACCACAACCCTGCAGATTTCAGTGAGTTTAATCTGTACACATACTATAATCTGAAAAGTGTTATAAGCCTGTATTGCAGAAACAGAAAAGCATTGTTTCATATTGCGCTTGGTGATGCACAGTTTTCCAGTGAAGGTGGCATAGACTTGTTCGTGTGGTTAAGGACACATTATGACTTACTGTATGTAGCCGAACCACATCAGGAGTAGGAGCTCTGATTTAGAATCAGTGTTTGTGAAGTAAATGGATATGGAGGAATCTTATCCATGATCCGTCCTTATAGTTCCTTTGTGAAATACCCGCCCTGGTGTTGCCTGAAGTCATACTAAGCCCTGATACATTTCTAAGAATGTGCGTAACTGAATTATAGTGGTAACATTTGGCCATTTAGCTTTAATTCTAAACTAAATAAGGAACATTTGGACTCCTGACATGTCTTGGCTAATCAGTTAAATCGGGGATAATTGCAAAGAAGATTTTTTTAACCAAGGTTTTCCTTTAACTGCAGTAACATCACTGTTATGCTCTTCTGGCTTATTTCATTATTATATGCACAACCTGTTCCTAGTTTCAGAATCACTGAGGACTTACTGGATATAGGGAATAAACACACCAGCACTGCATGCAGGCGGAAACAAAATGGCATTAAAGACACCATAAAAGTACATGTATTTGTCATATTATGCCATATTCACATAGTTCTATATAAAAAAAAAAGACATTGATATTCAGTGACACCTCTACTGGTCAAAATGAAATCAAGAAGCTTTAAAAATAAAAAAGCTTTAAAATTCCCTGGAGTTGTTAATGCTCCTGATCAGGCAGAACATTTTTGCTGTTCATGCAACTGGTCTATTTTAACAGATGTATTTGTGTTGCATTTATATTTA
Organism: Brachypetersius gabonensis; assembly: GCA_037577145.1. Lineage (NCBI taxonomy): Eukaryota > Metazoa > Chordata > Actinopteri > Characiformes > Alestidae > Brachypetersius > Brachypetersius gabonensis. Next base: position 19,026,303 of record JBBJLR010000001.1, on the reverse strand, counting down.
TATATATATAAAATCTGAGTTGTTTTTAAAGTTTTGAAGGACAGCAGGCACTCTTGCTCACCACTTTCACCGATGTTGCGTTTCCCATAGACTGCCACTAATCTTAGATAGTACACAATAATAGCAACCAATTCTGTTTACAGTGATATGATCGTTTTGGCAATATAGATGCATGTGTGCTATTTAACTTAATTTCTCATCTAATGCCTGGAGACATTTTCTCCGTGGTTTAAATAACATTTACAATAGTCAATTTTACATAATTTATTTTATTATATAGTCAAGTTTTTTTTAAGGAAGACCTTCCCACATAACGCTTCTCTTTCTTACGTCCAGTCATCGAGGTGGCATCAGGAGAGTATGGGGATTTAAACCCAGTATTGTTTGAAGCTGTCCGAGGTGGAATGTGTGTTCTGGAGGAGAAGAAGAACTGCTGTGGAAAAAAGGATACCTCAAGTCCCTGCCCTGCAAAATGTCCCAAGGTGAGTAGCACACCCAACTCATAAAATGACTAATACACAGTGGCATGGGCTGCTCTAGGACACTTTAAGAGCGAAATTAAGTCAGCAGTTACAGTGTAGCTATAATAAAACTATCAAGTATGACTGTACTCCAAGAAAGCTCTTTGCATCAGGCTGTATTCAAGGAAAAAAACACAGCATGCACAGAAGTTAATCTCAAAATTAGATCATTAGTAAAGCAACGTGGCCCCTTATGGTCACATGTAAACACAGCACAGCATACACAGCACAGCGAGTACAGTGCGAAATCCTTTCTCTGCATTTAACCCATTCACCTAGTGACGCAGGGGGCTGCCACCAATGAGGGGCGCCCGGGGAGCAGTGTGCTAGCTGTTGGGATCATTATAATCCAATCCGAATATTATAGAAATAGTTTTATGCAAAGATTGGTTTACGAATCGTAAACAATCGTTTTGTTTTTGTTTAAAATTTGGTCATTGGGTTATGAATCAAGGCTACAGTCAGAGATTTGTAAAGTTAATATACTTGTAAAATAATCTGCACTGCAGTGTTACTAACTTCTTTTAAGAGAGAGGAAAAATGTTTAATCCATTGCGATCTGTGCTATACCTATTCATTCTTGAATATTTAATCTTTTAGCTTCAGCGTTTTAGAAAAAAGGCAATTGAGCCCAAAGAGTTTCCATAAATAAAGCTCATCACAAAAATATATTAAATTCTTAATGTAAATTTCATGTTAAATGTTATATTTGTCATTAATGGCATAAAAAATTAAGGTTCATCTCATTTCATATGTTAATGCGTTCCATTCTTCTCACAGAGCTCTGCACATGTTGAGAGTCATACATTTGCAACAAGCAGTTTGACCCAGTTCTGCATCCTCTTCAGAAGAACATTCATAACAATATGCAGAGATCAAGTATGTATTTAACACTTTTTTGGAAACAAGGCTTCCTACATAGGGACTTCATCGCACATACAGTGAATAAGCAATGCCCGACTATTAATGGCAGTTTATGACAGTGAAACATATGACAGTTTATGACAGTATTCATGAAGTGACAATGTTTTATAAAGTAAATGACCCTGAACTGACATAAAGGGCCTAAAACTAAAGTGATGGACATTTGTTCCATTTAGAACACTGTTAGGAAGCATCATTAACACACCACATGAAAGCCTATTTAACACCAAATAAGAACTTTATTTATCCCGAGGAACAATTATTTTGTCCTAAACATGCTCAATGCAACAAGATTATATAAAGATATACAATAAGAGCTTTAAAAAGAACAGAACAGTAGTAATAGTGCAAAGGTAGTAGCAAAATAACTAACAAAGTGACAAATAACTATGGCATATAATAAAATAACATTATTAGTGCAAGTGGTTCGAGAAGTGACAGTGTTTGTGCCATGAATAAAAAGAGAGAGCAGCATGTGATGGAGGGATGAAACAAAGATTCATAATTGCTCCTTGCACAATGGAACATTCTGTAGGTTTGCACATTTATTTATTTATTTTATTTTATTTTCTTTCTTTACTTATTCCTATTTTATAACCCCTCTTTTTCTTTTTCTTACATTTGTACACCACTGCTGCTGGGGAGCTTGCACACAAGAATTTCACTAAGAATTTTCAATAAAAGTGATTTGATTTGATTTGAGATTCAATAACATACAGATGAGTGAATAAAAGCAGATGAGTAAAATGTCACAATCCAAGTGAGAACCAAATTACATTAATATTAATGCTGAGAAACATCACCTACAGAATGATGAATAGTCTTATTGCCACAGGTTTTACAGTTTTACATTTAGAGGCGATGAGTCTTTTGCTCTGAAGGTCCATCATGGAGTCGTGCAAGGGGTGAGAGGGTTTGTCCATGATACTGAACAGCTTTTTTAGCATCCTCCTCTCAGACACCTCCACCAGGACAGTACCAGCCTTTTTAATCGGCTTATTCAGCCTGTTGGCATTTACCACACTGCCCCAGCACATAGCTGCAACAAACACAACGCTCTCTACCACAGAGTGATAGAAAATGGTCAGCATATCAGGTTATATGAAAAATGTCCTAAAATAAATAGGCATTAACAGCTTTTTAAGTATCAAAAGTAAATGTACTATAAGATTTTACAAATGCTACAAACAAAAAATAACTCATCTGTTGATCATCAAGGTGAAAACTGACCGTAGCTATTGTCTACAGCCACACGGGGCTCCTTAATCTACATAGTACTTTTATACCTGAACTACTAATTTAACTGCATAATAAGTTAATAGGAATGATCCTTTATAACAGTGTTATACCTGTTATACACATCAGTCATTTTAGTAAAAAGCGCCCTATGTCGTATCTTGATACAGTGTATATTATATATTCAATATTTATATAAATAAATCTGTTACTCAGTGCTTATACATGCATTGTGAGTCTCATAAAAGCCCTGGACAGCTCTGCACAGCCCAGTTGTAAACTCCTATTGAAGTTAACATGTGTCAAGTCGCATAATCATCATAATCTGATACTGCTGCTGTGAAAATGTTCTGTACATAATTCTGTTTCCTGTTAGGTACTGACACACTTGCGGTTAATATCCCACATCGCTATCGGGGTGTTGATAGGCCTCCTTTACCTCAACATCGGCAATGATGCCAGTAAAGTGTTCAACAACACGGGATTCCTCTTCTTCTCCATGCTGTTCATCATGTTTGGAGCCCTCATGCCTACTGTCCTCACATGTGAGTGGAAAACGAGGGAAGGGCGAAGTAGCAACAATCATCATTCATCATGATTAGTGGGCTTGAGAAGAGTTGGGTAGAGTAGCCTAAACCCAAACGCCAGTTAAATCATGCCATAGGAGTAAATTAGGCTTGCAAATGGCAACTCATTTTGCATCCATGGAAGCAGAAGATGCTCCATTTCTCTCTTATTCCAATCCATTTGCTGTAAGGCTAAAAAATATGAGGAGTGTCAGTGAAAACAAAGCAGTCCAGGGGCTCTCACCAACAGAGCAGAACGAAACTGAATGCAAACAGAGAATTCCGTGTGAATACTCCAAGTTGAACCGGGTGAAATGCAGATCACTTTCCTCACAAATATATGTGAGCGCGAGTACAATATTCATTTGTATCATCCAAATGCTGAAAGGTATTTAGATTGAAAATGTACATAAAAATGGAGTGAATGAAACTAGCTTTTATCCACCACTGTGGGTTTCTAATTTGACTGGGGAAGAACAGGAAGTCAGAGATGGTTTTGCTTGCTTTCAGTTCCGCTGGAGATGGCCGTGTTTCTGAGGGAACATTTGAACTACTGGTACAGTCTGAAGGCCTACTATCTGGCCAAGACAATGGCTGACATTCCATTCCAGGTGAGTGCCTGTCTGAGCCTCCGTGAGGCTGCCATGTGTTGGAAATGAGCTGACAATGTGAACCTCTTTGAACAGAAAGGTGGCACTGGCATTTCAGCGTAGCCTAATCACACCCGAGGCATGCTAACGTGGAAGACAAAAGGGGGCTTGTGATCTTGAAAATGGAATGTTTAATAGCATGTGCCCGCTCATTTTTTTCCTCATGGATTTTGAAATCTTTTTCCCAGGTCATCTGTCCTCTTATGTACTGTAGTATTGTGTACTGGATGACTGAGCAGCCTCCAGAGGCGAGTCGCTACTTACTGTTTATGGCCTTGTCCATCTGCACTGCCCTGGTAGCGCAGTCTCTGGGACTCCTTGTTGGTGCTGCTTCCACCTCTCTTCAGGTAGGGCATGACTGTAATTGCAGTTGACCTTTAATGTAGGCATATATTGACAATTGAAACCTTAGACAACTGTGCCTGTCCACCAGTGTCGGGCACGTACCTTTAAAAAAGTAATTAGTTATAGTTACTTTTCACAAAAAGTAACTGAGTTAGTAACTGAGTTATGTCATTATAAAAGTAACTAATTACCAGGCAAAGTAACTACTGCATTACTTTAAAAATATCAAATTTAATACAACTATAAAATAAATATAAAACATTGTACACTAATCTACACTATTTTAATGTTGTTGTGGGAC
>JBBJLR010000001.1:18984238-19015629 GCA_037577145.1 Brachypetersius gabonensis | reverse complement strand
ATCCTTGGACAGCTCTTTGGTCTTTCCCATGTTGGAGAGTTTGGAGTCTGCTTGATTGATTGATTCTGTGGACAGGTATCTTTTATACAGGTGACTAGTTAAGACAGGCGTCTTTAATGAGGGTGACTAATTGAGTAGGAGTGTCTAAGCACTCTGTGGGAGCCAGAACTCTTAATGGTTGGTAGGGGTTCAAATACTTATTTACCTCAATGAAATGCAAATAATTTTCTATCTTTTATTTAAAGTTATTTTTTCAATTTTCATTTTGATGTGCTATCTGTCACTGTTAAAAATAAACCTACCATTAAAATGATTCTGTTCTGAGACTTTTCATTTCTTTGTCATTGGACAAACTAACAAAATCCGCAAAATCCACAGTAGATGTTTTTAATATATTGTCTTTGAAGTTGCATCTGTAAAAATAGATATATTGTTGTTACGTAGCAATATATTTTGGACTGAAACCGTCAACTAATCACTGAGCAGCAATACTGAGCATTCTTCCTTATAAGCCATAGTTCTGACTTTGTTGACTTTGTCTTTAGTGGATGTAGTGTAATTGTCACAGGTCAAAATTAGCTTAACTTAATGCTGTCACTTTTGTACTACCAGAAACAGCGAATTGTATTTGATGGTTTTGATTGTGTCTGGTTCTAATTGTACTTTATTTTAACATGAACTGTGTGCAGCAAATGATCTAAATAGCTAGTAACATGAAATTACATTAAATAAAACAGTAATGAGCTCCTGTCTGTCTGGTTATTTGGTTTTACGTGCGGCCTCAAGATGTGGCCTCACGTTGGCGCAGTGGGTAGCGCTGTTGCCTCACACCTCTGGGTTTGAATCCGGGTCCTGCCTTTGTGTGTGTGGAGTTTGCATGTTCTCCTCCGGTGTCTCCGGCTTCTCCCACAGTCCAAAGACATGCATGTCAGGTGAATTGGGGATTCTATATTGACTGTAGTGAGTGTGTGCACCCTGCAGTGGGCAGGGGCCTGCCCAGGATGAGTACCTGCCTGCCGCCTGTTGACCCCTGGATAGGTTACGGCTACCCCTGACCCTAGTAAGGATGAATGCATTATGTTCCAATAAGTTTTTATTAACTGAGATTTTCACTCGCTTCAATAAAATAGGTAATATGTACCCTACATATTCATTTACAGCATTTAGCAGATGCGACTTCCATTCCCTAACTACAGGGGCCAGTCTCCTTGGAGCAACTTAAGGGGTTAAGGAACTCAGGAACCCAGTGGTGGTGTAGGATCTGAACCCATGATCTTTTGGTCCAGAGGCAAGTATCCTACCCACTAGGTTACCACCCCCCTAGATTCCACTTTGGTTCTCCACAATTGACCCTCAGTTAGAATATGAGGGTTATGTTATGTAATAAAAGCAGCTGTGTCTGGTATCTGGGATATTGCCTCATAAACTTAGGCTTACATATTAAACCTGAGTGGAGGAGTAAGGAGGAGTCCTGCCGACCGAACACTTCTTGTGCTATGATGTGCACCTTGAACCCTCCTGTCCACTCAGCCAGCCAGAAAACAGGCAAGCAGCACCATGAGATACACCACAGGTAACCCCAGCTAAAAAGAGTCTGATCTGGTCTCAGTTTGCTGATCTTGTAACTGAATTATTCTCAAAAATATTTTAAATCATTATATCATATAGTACTTCTGTAATCAAATTCTGACAAATGGGGATTGTATGAACTGTATATTTACTATAAATGTGTTTATTTTGGTCTGGCTACTGTTTGCTCTCGTTTCATATAACACGTGTTCATTTCTCAGTAAGCCTGTGTCGTGTAATAACAGACATACTTATGTGGTAAATGTGGGATGGAAAATCTCCATGGTTAAAATACCCATAATTGTTAAACCTTTTAAAGAAGACAGTGTGTTGTTTTTATTGTTTCTTACGTTTTTTAAGTTATAAGTGTATCAGCAATCTGGCGATTGAGAGCATTCTTCCTTTCTGTTGTTGCTAGACTGTAGGCATCTGTCCATCTCAGATAACTGCGAGCTCAATGCCTCCCTTCCAGAGTGAAGTAATCAAATGTTCAGCCCTGTGATAATGATCGGAGCTGTCAGCTTATAGCTCAGGCTGTAACTGCTTCACAGATATACTGGCAAACCACAAAAACCAGACCTTGCCCTGTGGTTAAAAGAAAAGAAAGCACATTAAAATGGCATGCACTGGCTTGTTCTGTGTACTGTGTACTTCTTTTTTCAGGCCAAAATGTTCATGATATTTCTTTAATCATTCTTTAATTATATATTTTATATTTTAGCACATTATTAAGAGCAGTCTAGGCGGTTTCAAAGCGTTTCCAAGTGATTTTTTTTCAGTGAGTGAGTTAATGTTAAACCGCAGCCACCCCTCGAGGCCAGCATTGAACTGTAAAGTGAAAGAGAAAAGAATGTTGATGAAAGTGTGTTAAGCAATACAAATGCAATACGATACTTGTTTATATTTGCAGGGCCAGGGGAAGCAGCAGAATCACCACAGTAAGTGTCTTTTACAGGTTCCAGGGTGACTAAGTGAAATGCCAGTTGACATTTTTGACATAGGACATGTTTTGGGTTTTTTTCCTGCAGATCCATTAATATAAGCTATGGTTAATAAACTGCACATTCCATTAGGAATGAAAAGTTTTCTTATTAATTTGTGACTATTATCATTAGAACATTAGCATTTTTTTTTGTTTTGTTCTTAGAAAGTTCACATTCAACCCAAAAGTGGGGATCGACAATCCAGCCCTGGTTATCTCAGATGACGCAGGTAGCCCCAAGTTTCTGCTGGAAAAGCAATAAAGACACTGTATGTCCAAAAATATCCAGACACTCCTTCTGATGAGAGGATTTAATACTCTATGGTGCATCTGTTGCTGACTATTGCGATGGGACTGAACAGTTATCTTCACCAAATCCAGTGCCATTTGTCGGCTATAGGGTTACAAAGGTCTCCAGCATTCTAAACATCAGTACCTGAACCCACTAATGTATCTTGCGGTTGAATGCAATCAGTTCCTCATACACAGACAGCAATGTTCCATTTAGAGTAAAGCCTCCACAGCAGCTGGTGCTACTGCAAAAAGTGAGGGGGTGTTGACTCCCCATTAATACTCTTAATTTTGGCAGAGACTTTGGAAAAACAGGTGGCTACAAACTTTTGGACGTACTGTGTTTATATTGCTTTACAGATATAGATTATAGATACATTTCTGCAAATTAAGTCCAGACTGGATGAGCATGTGTTTAATTGTCCGCAGAGCCAGCCGTGAGTGTGCGGTTATGCTTGCTGAAGCGAGAGGAAGGAGAAGGCTTTGGTTTCTATCTGAGGAAGGAGAGAGGCTGCAGGGGCCATGTGGTGCAGCAGGTGGCCCCGTGGAGTGCAGCGGAGCGCAGTGGCCTGAGGGATGGAGACCGCGTCCTAGAGGTCAACGAGGACTTTGTGGACAATCAAGAGTATGAAAAGGTAAAGACCTATTTCCTGGCAGAGCCGTGAAGGAACATAAACGTTCTAATCTCTGCTCTCGGTTTTCTCAAGGTGGCCTATTTTTCCCCACCACTGCATCCTCCCATGCAAAGTCACTCATATTAAAGTAACAGCAGTATCTAAGGCAAACGGTAGCTGTGCTGATGATTTTTCTGAGCCATTTGATTAAATACATTTTTATGAAATGTTAAATTTACATGCAGGACACTACAGTTCAGATACATACATACCGGTCCTATACAGTTCAGTTCTGTTCATACATACACAAACATACCTGCCCCCTATAAGGGTGTGTTATGTTTATCAGACCAGGACTCTTTCATTGGGCCAGGTCAGATGCTTAAACGCCAATAGCAGCATTTTGAAGTAAAGTAAAGTGAAAGTGATCATTCTGTCATATGTGAACACACTACAGTGTGAACAGTACAATTTTCTATTTAACCCATTCACCAAGTGGAGCAGTGGGCAGCCAGGAACACAGGCTCCAGGGAGCAGAGTGTGTGGATGGTACCTCAGAGGTGCCACTAGCAGTCCTGGGATTCATACCCACGGCTTTCTGATCGCAGGGCAAACACACTAACCACTAGGCCACCAGCTGCCCAGGGTGATGGACTGGGGTCAGCAGGGGTACTCTGTCTGGTCTGCAAGCTGTGATGCACTGTGTGGTTTGACAGCGGTCTATCATAGACAGCAATAGCATTTTCAGAAATTTGTGCTACAATAGCTCTTTTCAGGATCTGACCAGACGGTCTACTCTTCACTCCCTTGCGCATCAGTGAGCAATGGGTGTCCATGACCCCATCACCAGTTCACTGGTTGTTTTTTCTTTAATATTTGGTAGATAATAACCACTGTATACTGGGAACACCCCACAAAACCTACTGTTTTGGAGATGCTCTAACCCAGTCATCCAGTCACACAGTGTTGTCCTTGTCAATGTCATTTTGGATCCTTACACATGCCCATTTTTTTGCCTCCAGCACATCAACTTAACTATTCGAATGTATCCCACTCTTGACAGGCCACTCTTAGGTGCTGCTCATTATTATTTCCAGTACATGTGTATAGGTTTTATGCATCATTCTCCTGTATGTTATGCACCGAAATGGTTAGGCACATTTTCCCCTTCTGTTTATTTGAATGGTTTTTATTTTACAGATATATTTTTAACTGTTTATATATTCTATATTCCATACATTTATATATTGTACTGTATTGTACATTGTTTTCTTCATTGTTTCTATTGTTATTTTGGAAAAAGAAGGTTAGAATAGTGTTAAAATATGCATCAAAATTTCACTTGACTTTGGCTCCTTTTTGTGATTCTTTGCTGTTTTGTTGGTTGTGAGCTTGTCTCTGAGGTGTGGTCTGATTGGCAGGTGGTGCTGAAGGTGCAGGCATCTGGGCTTCAGTTGTGTCTGCTGGTGCTGAGGGCTGAGGACTATGAGCTAGCTGTGTCAGAGGGTATGGACCTCATGGCTTTGGCCAGGGCTCACAGAGGTGAAGGGTGTGCTCGTCCACGTTTGTGCCACATCAGCAGAGAGCCCGGCGTCGGCCTGGGACTCAGCATCATCCCCATTGAAGGTAAGTCCTTAAGTTGTACATGCAGGAAGGTCAGCAGAAGGAATGAATAATGACTAGTAATGGCTAGATATAGGTGTAAAAGAACCCATATGCTAGTGAAAGTATTGCTACTTCACATAAATCAAGTGGAAGTAACAGAAATCTTATAAAAGATCTCTGAGTAGAAGTACAAATACATCATCAAAAATCAATATTTTTCCTTTTTTCTAGATATTTTATTTTGTTCCAGTTATGATGTTCATGTATTTTCATGTATGTTATGATGTTTATGTGACTAGTTTCCAACTTACAAGAATGTGTTTTTGTTACAGTGCTATCAAAGCTGAGATATAAGGACTGTCACAGTAAAATCTTACAGAACTTTAGTGGAAAAATATCTGCACTTTCGGTATAAGTTCATGAAACAAGTTTTTCATTTTGAACTATTTCTCTTGGCCCGTTCACCATGGAACTTTAACACAGAGTGAACAGCCACTAGCCACTAGATGTAAAATAATACAAGTAAAAAACAGATAGCAATAATATGTAAACCAGGGGCCGTATAACAGAAACTTCCTATCTTAAGCATAAAGTTAAGCTACGACGATTTAAGATAGGATTTTTTTCAATTTGGTATTACAGAAGCAAATCCTAACTGGATTTAGGAATCCTGTTTTATCTCGAGTTAGGAATCCTAAATAAGCGATCTAACGTCGATGGTCGACTTTTATGTCTGTTGCCTAGCAACTAAGGTAACGCCATCTCACGAAGTTACTGTTACCTGCTGCCACTGTAACTTTACGAGGCTCCAGTCCGTAACACTGTATCACCAGAGTCTCTTCATTACTATCTTTAAAAAACCAGACGAACTGGCCAATATGAACAAATGTACTGAAACAGAGCTATCATACACAAATATGTGGACAAAAGTATAGGGACATACGCTAGCTTTCTCTCTCACACACACAGTCACACACTTCGCTTTGAAAATCACCTTAAGCGAAAAAACGAAAACGAAGCCCATTTGTTGGTTGTACCACAAACGGGAGAACTTTCCAGAGCCGGGCGGAGTTGATCGACTAACGGCGTTCTCACACGGCCGGAGTCTAAATAATCAACCGGCGACAGTCAGGGCAGCGGAGGGGTTTCCTAAAGTTAGGACCGTTTATTTAAGACTTTTTGAGGTTAGGATGCTTCTGTAATACTCCTTTCTTAACTGAAGTTAGGAGAGGAAAATAGACTTAGGAACGGTTGTTCTGTAATGGCTTTTTTCCTAAATAAAATCCTAAACTGCCGTTACCATGGTTACCACACAGTTAGGATAGGATTTTCAAGTTAGGACGTTTCTGTAATATGGTCCCTGCTGTGTATTGGACCTCATTCTCAAAGACGTTTGGACTGAAACACTCCTGATATCAGTGTGAATGGGCTGGAGGCAGATTCTAAATTAAGGCACATCCAAACTCTATGCTCACGGCTGTAGGGGCACAACATTCTTTCATTCGTTCATTTTCTGTACCAACTTAATCCTTACTATGGTCGTGGGTAACAGGAGCCTATCCCAGCGGAGCACCAGGCCACTGCAGGGCACACATACATATGCTTGCCATTATTAACTGCACAATGTCCCCTTTTAAATGAAAATGAAATCAAATAGTTGCATTAAAAAAACCCTGCCAGTTTCAACAATGCCTTTGATTTCGTCTAATATGATTTTGGTGGGCTACAAAAGTCTGGCCTCTAACGCAAGCATTAGTGTTACTCTGGCTGCCCTGCGGCTCACTTGCTCTTTAACACAGACAAATATTTCTTTGGTTTTAAGTACCGTATCCTTCTACCTCGTGGCTGAAAGCCTTTCCAAAGAGAATAAGTAAAGTACAAACCAACAGACCTGCTGAGCAAATGAACTAGGTATGACCCACCTTTGCTAAAGATGTGAAAGGAAGGAAGGGAAAGTCAACATGTCCATATCTTTGCAGACTGAGGGCATATCAGTTCATTTTCCTGTATGTGTTGGTGCAGGTGAGAGAGGAAAGTATTGGCTGAATCCAGTAAGTGAAGGCCCGGCAGAGAGAGCTGGTGTTCAGCCAGGAGATCGTCTGGTCTGGATCAACGGGAGCATGGTCTCCACACTCACACATTCAGCGCTGGCTAAGATGGTTGGTTGGCACTGAAGGTACACAACACTTTTCTCAGGGCTTCTGCTTTTCTCTGACCTTCTCTGTTTGTGCATTTTGTTGTCAGGTTAAGAAGAGTGGAGAATATCTGACCATCATGGTGATAGACAGCGAAAGTGAGGAGAGCTACGCCCGCCGGAGGCTCCCCATCCTCCCTGCGTTTGTCAGTGTTCACAACTTGCCTCACAGGCCAAAAACCCTGCATCTTGTCCAGGGACCACAGGGCTACGGCTTCCTGTTGAGGCAAGAGAAACTCTTCACAGGACAAATTGGTGAGTGAAAAAAAAGAGGTGCAAAAGAACTACTTCCCTAAAGAGCCTTTGAGCAGATGTTCTCATGAGAAAATGAGGTGTGTGAGTGTGCAGACCCCTGTCTGAAGCTCCACACCATGTACAGGTTAAATCCTCTCAATTTTAGATTTTCAGTGCATATTATGAGACATATTTACACTTTAAATCTATTCAATAGCACATGAGGCTTCCAGAATAAGCTGCTGACACTATACTATTGCTAATGTCAGAGCACCCATGTTAAAAACAGAACTTTCACTAAAAAAACCTTTGTATTTAGCACTCAAGCTGGATCTTCAGGGCTTTTAAGAAAGTATGATAGAGCTTTTCGGAAACGCTTCAATGCTTGTTAAAACCTAAAACGTTAAGACAATTCAGAATTTTTCTGATTCATACGTTTTTAATTAATTTAAAAATGCTACTGGCCAATTTCCCAGGTGTGGAATTCAGTCGTTATTGGGTTTCTAGGTTTGATAATCTGATTTAAAATGACATGTTTTTATTTGAACTGCTGTCTTGGGACTGATGCATTGTGGGTAATCATTGTTTCCCCACAAGAGTGTATTCATTCTAAGACAGAATTGGGGTCAACACAATGATCTCAAAATCAAAGCCTGAACACGTTAAGGGTCGTCCCAGTGAGCGAATTCGAGATTCGAGATTGTGTGAATCCTCTTCCAGCTTCACTTTCATATTGTGTGATGAAGTGTGTTTTGATCTGTAGCTCACCTACTGCGGGAAGTAGACCCCTGCAGCCCGGCGGAGGCGGCAGGGATGGAGGATGGGGATCTGGTGCTGGCAGTCAATGGAGAGCAAGTGGAGAACTCGGAGCACGAGGATATCGTCAGCAGAATACGGCAAAGCGGCCAGCAGGTCACACTGACATCCATCTCCATGGAAGGCAGAGACTACTACAGACAGGTGTGCCTGTAAATGTACACTCACACTTGCACAGTTAGGTACACTAGGTATCCACACTCAATGTCCAATTTGTTAATGGTCAGGACCCCCAAAGGACCACCAGTGAGCAGATATTATTTTGGTGGTGGGCCATTTTCAGCACAGCAGTGACACAGACATGGTAGTAGACTATTAGAAAGACACTCCAGCCTTAGATGAGGCGAATGTTGAAACTAAACAAGTGCAGTATGAAGAATATCCAGATTTTGTTATCTAGATTTGGCTGTTCTGTACTGTGCTTTGATTAATCATGTATTGTGGGATGTGTCCTCCGCAGCTTGGTTTCTCACCACTGATGTTTTATGACCAGACCATTCCGAAAAGGGAGCGTTTCCCTGAGCTCACGCTGCCACGCAAAGACGTGCACGCAAACCTGCCACGGCCTCGACTGTGTGTCCTTCACAAGGAGGGCACAGCATTCGGCTTCAACTTGGCCAGCATCCAGAACAGGGCTGGCACCTACATCAGCCAGGTTCCCCTCTGTTTACTGTACTAGAATCTTTCGCTAAAATGACAGAATATTACATTATTTTATTCCAGCATCTTAAATTTATGAAGCGAATCCCTTCTTGTACAGTCTGTGAGGTCCTACTTGTGCCTGCAGGTGTCGAAAGGGTGTGCTGGAGAGAGAGCAGGCCTGTGGGAAGGGGATGTGATTGTGGAGGTGAACGGGCAGAATGTGGAGGAGCAGCACTTTGAGGAGGTACTGAGACTGATCCAGAAGGGAGACACCCCTCTCAGACTGCTGGTTATAGAGAGAGCAGGCTATGAAAAACTCAGAAAGAGCGGCGTTCCGATCAGTTCAGGCATGATCTCAGACAGCATACAGGTGAGGAAACAACGCACATGACCCATTATCTGTCTACACATATTTCCTTCCATCCATCCATCCATCCACATCCACATCCATCCACATCCATCCATCCATCCATCCATATCTATTTATGTTTGGAAGTAGCCAATCCGAGAACTGGTGAGGGGATAACTCAGTATTAAGCTGAGTTAAAATGAAAGTGTTTTGGGAGGATATTTGAGGGCATATTTAGGGTTTACACTATAAAAATAGGCCTTTTTACCACATCACAACTTCGCGGTTGGCACACAGGTGTTCTGGGACCGCAACCCCTGCGAATTAAATCATTTTGCATATTTTCAGAATTAATCGCAGGAAATAATACATAGATACATTTACACTCTATCTATATACTGTGCAAAAGTTTTGAGCAACCACTCATTACTTTATATTTTGCCTACAAAGATCCAGACTGTCTTGTTTTTTAATGTGGTCTTGAGGATGTTCTCCAGGCTTCCTGAAGGGCTTTCAAAGTCTCTCATTCCAGGGGAATGTAAATTTTTTTTGTAATGATACAGCAAAGCACATCTAATGGAAGTCCTGAACCAGTGAAGAACCAGGAGCAGGTGATTCCAGATGATCAGGCGGTGATCAGTATACTGGTGGTGCTGAATGCTGAGTGGGCGGAGCTCTTTTATCTAGGCTCCTTATATCTTTAGGCACTTTGCAGCCTGTCAGTAACACATTCGTTCCCATTTATTTACTTAAATCTACTCAATATGTCAAATATAAGAAAGTTTGACAGACAGAAAATCGTATTTTGCACCAGCAAGTTGATTTAAAGTAAAAGCAAAAGAAATGTGGGGTGGTTTAAGATGCACAAAACTGCATGTGTGTATATTAATAGAGAGGTACATGCTTAGAACAGAAGAAAATATGTTTTTAAAAATAAAAGACAATTTAAACTATACGATTTTCAACTGTTTATTTTTGTTTTTTTTAACATTTTGGAGTTTGTAATTCTCTTACAGGTTCCAGATTCAACACAAGACTACTTTGTGTGAAGGATTATGATCTGGATCAGCTTCTCTGGTCATCTGTTAGGGAAGCTGTGAAGAGCAATTGCCTTTCTGCTGCCAGAATAAACTATATGAGCTATTCTAAAAAGAAATCTAAAAAGAATGCTTTGTGCTACCCTGAGACAGAGACACAAATTTCATTATTATAAAAGAACAATTATGCTTGTTGTGCCATAAGATACAAGTAATATATGATGGTGTATATAACAAACTCAATTTGCACAATCAAGAGATTCAAAACAGGATTCTGGTAGAAATTGTATAAAATGTGTGTAAACTTGTGCATATCAAACTGCATTTCATGTTATCATTTCCGCATGTATCACTCCTAATGTATGTACTCAAATGTAATTTCATGATACGTTTTCTATTAAAAGTAATTTATTTTAAGGTAATTTTGTTACCTTAGTGTTCTTTACTCCACGCCTGCCCACCGTTTCATTCCACTCATCACGTCTTCATTCGTCTGCTTTTATATCAAATTACAACTAAATTTCTGCCAGCAAAATTCAAATATGTGTATTTGAATGTTTCATTTTGAAATGCTTCAAGTCCTCATTTGCCTCACTTCTCCTCTGTATATGTCTCTAAACAGGTTTTTCTCCTAAATCTTTATGGATGAGGCTGTGTTTAGGTTATTTATTTAACACTTCAATCCTTTTGCTACTAATGATTGTTGCTGGGGCTGGTCCTGTTGGCTGGCCTCCTCAATTTCTGTAAAAGCCCAAAAGTTCAATAGTTATTTTCAATAAACTTTACTGTTTATGTAAAATTAAACATGTGTAATCCTCAGCTAGTAAATCTTCGGTTTCTGACCTCTGAGAACATGGCCGATTTCCTCAGAGACCCTTTCGGCGTCCTCCATGCTGAAGCACATGGGGGGTTTAAATTTGACGACGTTCTCAAATGGTCCATCGGTGCTCAAGCATATATACCTCTCCTTCAGTCTGATGAAGCAGAACCACAGCAAAGTCTTTCAGATTGATGTAAATACTCAATTAATTTGTGAACAACCTCCACCTCACCTTCTAATGACCAGTGCTGCCTCCTCTGTAGCTGGTGTTAAAGCCACTCTGTCTTTAACCAGTTCAAACCCCACAAAGAGCCCTGCACCACTGCGGACAAGACAAAACAGAACAGTAACCCAGGAGGTTGTGTCAGATAACCTCTCTGTGGTTCAGCACGAAACAAGCTGACCAGTATTTACATCAGTTTTCAGTTTTTTACATTAGAAATTGACCTCTCTCTCCTGTCGTTCAGATGAGAATCCTTTTTCATTGAGAACAGCAGAATATGCTTTGTGTGCACCAATCAGATCAGTTCTAACTAGGACCATGCGGAGGTAACACACAGTACTACACACCCTTTAAACAATGCTGGAGAAACCACAGCCGGATTGTCTTTCCAAGATAAAGATAATGATCCTGGCCGATTGATGCTTCCACATTGGTGCGTCTGAGCTGTTGCCTGCTGTTGCAATAACTACAGGTCTGACCTCATTAAAAAAAAGAGTGTATATGTGGTCTTCACCATTTGGTCAATGAATTTGTTTCCAGACAAAACAGCTGATAAGCCCAAAATCTTCGTTTTTCAGGAAAAGCCAGGAAACAGAAAGTCACACAGAAGCCTTAACAACTAAATATTACATGTTTCAACATTAACTATGTTCTTTATAACAGCTTCAATTCTTTCTGGGAGATTTCTTCTGCAGACGTTTCTGCAGGGATGCGTCTCCATGGTTCCTTCCACTCCTCTAAAATGTAGTTTGCTTAAGCATGCTATACAATCCGACTTGCTGCTTAACTGCTCATGATATGAAAACACCCACAGGGAACCAACAGCAATGGCAAGTGATTTTATCGGCAATGGTGTAGACAACAGTTTTAATGTCCACTGGAACAGGAGTCATAACACTTACCGCACGTCCCCAACGATTGAGTGTTTGGCTTGGAGCTGTTTGAGAAGTTCCTTCAGGTGGTTTCCGACGCGGACAGCATTTCCCCTTAGGTCCTCCTTCTCTATTACATCTAGGACTGCCAGGCCGATCGCACAGGACACTGGGTTCCCACCAAACTGCATCAAACGTTTATATTGGTCAATTATGCAAATTACATTATGTATTATGTGTGTCTTTGTATTTTCTGTCCATAATATTTAGATTGTTCATCACATTGTATTGTTAATTTACACACTTTATATATTTATAAATGGTATAAACACATGTACAAATAATATATATATTTATTATATATACTTATAGACATATATATTTATCTTTATAAATATAAATCCATATTGCACATTCCAATTGTAGTTTGTATATGGTCTGTAATATTGTATATTATATATGTAATATATTATAATGTATATTATACTGTTTAGTACATTGTGCCTTAACATATTGTGGTTGTTTTATACTTATACTGGTTTTACACCAGAATCAAATTCCTCATATGGGCTTGCTCACATAATTAGCCAATGAACATGATACTGTTTATGGCAGAATTTTACAATTTGCAGTAGATATAATATAATATAATATAATATAATATAACAGCTCACAGTGTTGAAGTATTCTACTCCATTGGCTGTGAAGGCAGCAGCTATTTCCTCGGTGGTGACCACACATGCCAGAGGATGCCCATTCCCCATGGGTTTGCCCATAGTCACAATGTCAGGGCAGAAATCTTCACTATGGAGCTGAAAGGCCCAGAAGTGGCTTCCCACACGACCAAAGCCAGTCTGAATTTCATCAGCTACAAACACTCCCCCTGCATCATGGACATACCTGGAAACAAATGTATTTTATTCCTTTCAGCGGGGCAGTTGAATAGTTATAACCACATTCACTGTATAGAACAATCAGCAGCTTGTGTCCTTATGGGGGACACAAGCTGCTGATTGTTAGGGCAGCTGGGGGTCTAGTGGTTAAGGCATTCGCCCTGTGATCAGAAAGTCCAGGTTCGATTCCCTGAAAAAAAGAGTTTCTGAGGGAAAAGACGCAGGGGTAGGGACGGGAATCGATAAGAAATAATTGATGTCGATGCCATTATCGATTAAAGCGTTACAGAATGAGTCTGTTGCCTTAAGAAAGTTTGCATTCTGGGTAATTGAGTCTCTAGTGAAGCTGGGAGATGTAGTGTTTCAGTGTGTGGTAGCGCGGGAGTGTTTGTAGTTTTACATGGCCGTCGTGTGAGTGTCTCTAGTCACTCTGGTTTTTTTTGGAGAAAGTAAATAATTGCTCCATATCCAAGGGAGGAAAGAACAGACCCTGCTCCCCGTAACTGTTTTACTCTGTGAGTAAAGAGCCAAACACGCCTGGCTAGCAGCCGCTAAAGCTTGCATAGTATAGACCCAGCTCCCAACCTAACTTTGTGAATAGATTAACGGCAATATTTTTTTAATCGCCCGATAAAGCAGCACTAATATATATATTAGTGGTGGGCCGTTATCGGCGTTAACGTGCTGCGTTTACAGGCGATAAAAAAAAATTCACAAAGTTGGGTTGGGAGCTGGGTGTATACTGCGCAAGCTATGATGACTTTCACCCTGATATTTTAGCGCGGATGTGTACCGAGTCGAATTGCACTGTAGGGGGCGAGAGTGAGTCTGAACCTGTGTGTCTGCCTACTGTGAAATTACCACATCAAACGTGACGTGCAACATGGATGCAGCTATAAAGCTGCCGGGTTTGCTTCAGGGAAAATGTATTTTTAAGAAGCTTCCCATTGGAAACCTCAACAAGACTAAGGCGGTTTGTACCTTGTGCGGAATTAGTTTACTGTAGGAGTTGAGAAACCCGTTCTCTAAGACTTACTTTTAGTCATTATTTGGGTAGCACACATATTCTGAATGCCTTCGGCAGAATTCAAATGAGCCATTTTAATCTAGATTAATCTAGATTAATTCCAAGATTACAGTGAGATTAATCTAGATTAAAAAAAATAATCTATGCCCACCACTAATATATATAATTTATATTATTTCCATATATATATAATTTATTTATATTATTATATATATCATTCATTCTGTCTTCTAACCCACATTTGATGAGTATATTTAGATATACCACATCCTGCCTGAGTTATGAGCCTACAACATTTTACCAGAATG
This sequence comes from Brachypetersius gabonensis, assembly GCA_037577145.1. Taxonomy (NCBI): domain Eukaryota; kingdom Metazoa; phylum Chordata; class Actinopteri; order Characiformes; family Alestidae; genus Brachypetersius; species Brachypetersius gabonensis. Next base: position 19,001,153 of record JBBJLR010000001.1, on the reverse strand, counting down.
AACTGTGTTAACAGAGAACACCTACTTTGCAACTTTTGGAAAGTAACCAGGCGGCAAGACGATCTGTCCTCCAACGCTGGGTAAGGACTCGGCAAAGAAAGACGAAATCTATGAGCAACATAAAATGTAGGAGGATAAAGCAACTGCAGTTAGATAACTCCTCTTTTCTATTGTTTCATTTTCATTTCATTCACAGGGCAACACACCTTCCGTCCTTTCGTGTGCACTTCATCAATAAGATCCTTCACAGTGTCTGCGTAGGCCTGGGCTGGATCGGGGTGGCCTTTCCGGTAGAGGCCTCTGTATGTGTCTGGGAGCGGTGCCTGCATGAACACAAGACAGCGCGTACATATGTGTGGACAGGAGTAAAGTTTAGACACTGAAAATCTGTGTGCAGTTCAGATTTCCTACACACCACATGAACCCACTCCTTTTGGCCTTCCAGCTTCCGGAACTTGTAAGGACTTATGTCGATAAGACTGGTGAGATGCCCGTGATACGCACTTGAGAAGAAGAGAAGGGTGACACCGACTCAATCACAGACACTGCACGGATTTATTAGGGGAAAATCATGAGAACGTATTTCAGGAGCTGGAATCCTTACTGGTCTAGAACCACAACATCCTCATTTCCAGTATACTGACGGGCCAATCGCAGGGCAAGATCGTTCGCTTCAGAGCTTCAGAGGCAGAGGAACATTGGCATGAGAGACCCTGTGGCTCATTAAAACCTCTGCATGCTTAATCACACCTGATTTCAGTATTTTATTGCGATAAACCGAACAGGATTGCTCACCCTGAGTTGACAAAGTAAAAGACACAGAGCTTCTTGGGCAGAGTGGCTGCAAGTCTGTCTGCATATTCCACTATGTTGTCGTGGAGGAACCTGGTGTTTGCATTAAGAAGCTCCATCTGAGCAGCAGCAGCCTGAGTGACAGCTGGATGGCAGTGTCCCACTGCAAAATACACACACAACAGGCCTGATTCACCTACGTCATACATGTTAGTGCTGTAAATAAGCAGTAGACAGATACACTAAGAGAACAAAAGTATTGGGACGCCTGACCTTAATACCAACAGGGACTTTCACAACATTGCATTAAAATACATAGACTTTAATATGGAGTTGGTGCCCCAGCTATGACAGCTTCCACTCTTCTCTGAAGGCTTTCCACAAGATTTTGGAATTTCTGTGGGAATTTGTGTCCATTCATTCTGTAGAGCATTTATGAGTTCAGGCACTGGACGAGAAAGCTTGGCTCACAATCTCTGCTCCTGTTCATCCTAAAGATGTTGGATGGAATTGAGGTCAGAGCTCTGTGTGGGCCAGTCAAGTTCTTCTACACCAAACTCATCCAACCATGTCTTTATGGAGCTTGCTTTGTACTCTGGTGGACAGTCATCCTAGAATAGAAAAGGGCCTTCCCCAAAAACTGTATCTACAAACTTGGAAGTATGGTATTATGCAAAATGTGGTGTGCTGAAGCATTAAGATTGCACTGGAAATTAGGGGTGACCTGAAGAGGTGTGTCCCAATACTTTTTGTCCAAACAGTGTATCTTCACAGATCCAATGCAGAATTGAGGGTTTTAGGAGAGGTGGAGCTGGCATTGCAGTCACTCACCGTGCTGGACATTACTAATGCAGTCCAAGTACTCTGTCCCGTTCTCATCATACAAATACTGTCCTTGTGCTCTCATGATTTTCACCGGGTCATGCGAAAAAAATAGCCTACATGACTGCCTGTAAACAACACAAGACCCATCCACTGCTGAGAATCAGAATTAGAATACTTTATTGATCCTGGAGGAAAATGTTATGACTGCACAGACACAAGAACAATACAACACAGAGTCTAAATAAATCCAACAAAAAGTAAACAGAAAAAACTCAATATTGCATTACACACACAATGCTGGAGTCTTAATGCTATAGATAAATAACTTAGTTATAATAGACTTAGTTATCTGTAGTAGAGATCAGTAGTCGATCAGTAATATTGACATAGACAGTGACATTCACAAGGTAAGACTGTTGCACATAAACAACCAGACAACGGAGCACAAAGAAAGCAGCGAAAAACCCCATACCCAATCAGCCGTTGACGCATTTTCAAAGTTTGCTCCTTGTGGTACAGAGCCATTATGCCCGGTTGTCTCTTTTTTTAAAGTCTTTTGTTTAGCTGGAAACCCCTCTTCCTGACTAGCTCTCCCTCCCAGATGCTCCGGTCCGATCTCTGACTCACGAATCGATTCGGTAATGGCTCTTTCCATCTAAAGTCCAAAAGACAGGAACTGATCTGGAGGAGCCACCTAACTTTGAGGTTCCAGGCTTAAGACTAATCAAGCTCAAATATAGTTTTGCAATTCAGTCGAATAAAACACCCAGCTGTAAAATATTGAAATCACTGAATCACTTCATCGTCTTACATTTTCTCTCTGTTTCCGTTATATAGAGATGGATTTTTCAGTGTTTTTATGTATTAACTTAATAAAGGTTCTTTTCAAAAAGCAACAATATCTCACTGTATGTAAGTTAACACAGGCTCCTCTGTTTAGGATAAAAGGTCCCTTTCGTTGGACATACACTTTACACAAAAGTATTGGTATGAACCATTACACCAACAGGGACTTTAATGACACTGCATTCATTTAGCAAATGCCCAGAGCGACTTACAATCATTACTGACTGGGACAGTCCCTCTGGAACAAGTGTCTTGCTCAAGGACACAATGGTAGAATTATGGGTTTCAACCTGCACCATTGTGGCCATCACGGGAAAGTGATGTACCCTCTAGGCTACTACCAACCATTTTAAAGACTTTCTGTGGGAATTTATGTCCATTCGTTCTATAGCGCATGTATGAAAAGGCCTGGCTCACAATCTCTGTTCCAGTTCATCCCAAAGGTGTTGGTTAGGGTTGAGGTCAGGGCTCTGCGCGGGCCAGTCATATTCTTCCATACCAAACTAATCCAAAGATGTCTTTACCTTGGAATACACTCATGCTGAATAGAAAGGGCCTTTTCCAAACACTGTGTCCTCAAAGTTGGAAGCATAGCATTGTCCAAAATGCCTTGGTATCCTGAACCATTAAGATGGCCCTTCACAGGAAGTGAGGGGGCCAAACCCTGGAGGGTTAGTGTCCCAATACTTTTGTTCACATAGTGTAAGTGCTTATTCCTGCTTTGTGTGACATTCTTAGGAGAGAAGAATAATCAGGAACAGATTTGGGATCACGGATTTCTTCTTTTGGATTCGTTTAGTGAGTCGGGTGATTCGAAAGAGTCGGTTCTCTGTGAGTGTCTGTGTGTGAGAGCCGGTCCTCCGCTGATGACGCCTCACGCGTGTGCGTTTGTGCAGGAAATGCGGTGGATCTCGGTGGACTGACAGTGTCATCTCTAAATCAACCACTTTACCAGCAGGACGAGGGTATGGCATGGGCTTTTACTCGATACCTTTTGATTAGAGGCTGTTTTTCTGCTCTTATAGTCCTCTCTCTTCTCCGGACTGCCTGTCTGGGCTGCTGCTAGGCTACTTTAGCCAGAAAGCTAGTTAGCAAGCAAGCTAACAGATAAATACCTATATACTTAGCATTAGAGCTAGTTGCCACCTTGACTGCTGTCCTGAAAGGCTTTACTTGACAGCTAGAGACTGTCATCCAAATATCGTGACAATAACAAGCAGCTATAGTGCCATAGTGCACAGACTGGAGTGAAAATGTACGACAACAAACTCACACATATGGCTGAAGACTCATAATCAAGCTCAGATACACAGCTTTGCAATTAAATGGTACTAAAACGCAGCTGTAAAATATGATTTTTTTTCTACATCCTCTTAGTTTATTTATGTGGCTCTGTTAGTTAGTAGTAGAGGTAAAATACTTGTCATGATAATATCATGACTAAAACAAGTAACTGGTGATAAACTCTTTCATTAGTGCACAGACTGGAGTGAAAATGTAGCACAACGAACTCTCACTGAAAACTTATGATTAAAATCAAATATACAGGTTTGCAATCACATTGTATGAACACCCAGTTGTAAAATATTGGTCTTAATCTTCTTAGTGTCTCTCTGTGGCTGACTGTTAGTGAGGACTAGAGTTAACATACTTACTCGCTTAGCATCAGTTTGATTGCTGCCCTGAAAGACTTACCTTGACCTCTAGAAAAGAAACTATAGTGCTACAGTCACTTAGTTCACAGACTGGAGTGAAAATGTAGAATGAACTCACACATATGATTGAAAACAGCTCGTATTTTGAGGTCACTCAGAATAGAATAGAATAGATTTGTCACTGCAATGCAGAGAAATGTACAGTGCAACCAGATTAGACTTGCAGCTTTGCTGATGCTTAAAAACTGAGATGCAACCTACAATTTTCCAGCCCTCAAACTTCACTGAGTTACTAATGAGAGGTACAGTTTTAATGTTGGAGGAGCAGTAGGCCGGTTTCTCAGCACCGGAGGAGTGTTGATGTCTGAGAGAGTTAAAAATTCTGTTAAAAATTCAAATTCCTGCCTAGTCTGATTGTTGAAATATGCACAGAGAGGTTTGTTGTGAAGCGGTGCACTGAAGTAGAGTTTAGATGTTGTGTGTATATTGTAGAAAAAGAAGTAAAATGTATAGAAATTGTTTTCTTTGCAACTGCAAAAAAGCAAGATAGTGTATGTGTAGCTGTTTTGTGTAACAACTTAGTGTGAGGTCATTAAATGCTTTGGATGTCTGGTTCTAATCACCATGTCTGTTTTCTGTCACCACTCTGAATGACTTTGTTTAATGGTTGAAATGTGGTGTAAGTTAGATTATATGTTGCGATCTCCTGTTTAATGATGTATTGGGATCCTTGTGGTGTCAGGGGTGTTGTGTGTTTTTGCTCTGTGTTTGTAGACCTCTAAGATGTGGAATGCTATAAGATCACATGGCAAAGGTGTGTGTGCCCAATGCACTGTTAGTGATTTTGATTTTCCTTTCAGAATAACATAAAAGGGTCTTATAACTTTAAATAAAAAAAGTGCAGGCAACCCCTACAACAAAATGTAACCCTCTCTTATTCTACACAGTTATTTAACACATTAATACAACATGGATTGTATGCAATTATTGTCCAGACAGTCTAACATATTTTGAATAAAAAGGAGTTACCTTCAATTCAATTATTTTAATACAAGCATGACCCAGCTGTTCTTGAGATGTGTGAATATATGTTCACATGCATTCTTCTTCACGCAGGCTGGTATTGAGCACTTGTTGATGGAGTACATGCTCCAGTGAAATGACAGACCAGGGTAATAATAATCAGAACATCTCTGGAAACCCATTTGCTGCCCTCTTCAGTTCCCTTGCTGATGCAAAGCAGTTTGCATCAGGACAAAAGCAACCGCAGCAAGCTGATCCACCTTGTAAGTTCTCTTTTCGATTCTCTGGTGAACCGTGACTGTTAGAACTAGCCTAGGCCTTCCGTTTGGGTCATAAATATCAACACCAGTCAAAAAACAAAGAAAGAAGAAGCACACTTCTGCTCTAAGGCTAATTTCTGCTTTTACGCCATTTAAACGAAGGAGTATTTTAGTGACAAGGTAATAAAGTTTTTCCTAAATTAATCATACACATCTGAACATTGTAAAAGATGTTTAATGTGGTATCTTAAGCAAATTAGTATATAATTTACCCTGCATGTCCTTTAAAAAAGCTTAGAGCGGCTAATGTTTATCATTTGATAGAAACTTAGTGGTTACACAGCCCCTCATATTCACAGTCAGTGACGTTTCTAGAACTTCAAGAGGGGGTTTTCCTTCACAAAATTGGTCAAACCAATTGGAATTCAAAGTCTGATTTTATTCCACTGTTTCTTTCCAGTTATGGTGATGGACAAACTGACATTTTCAGAGATTTCAGCCAAATCAGCGGAAAAGATTGCTTAGCTGTATGTAACATGATACCAAGGAGAAAACAATTCTAAGTGGATAATTTTGCTTTGGGTGTTTAAATAATTTAACTCTACCATCTCCAACCAAAACAATAATGAAATAAGAGAAAGTTTAAGTACAAATATTATTGGAAAGATCAGTAAAAGTAAACTAAACTGTATGGTCTGCCGGTGGATTTATGTATTATATTTGTCGATGTAGAGACTTTGAAATATGCGTAATGATGCTTTTGTGATGTTTTACAGCGGAAGACTCTGGGGAGAGCCAGTCAGAGTCTGACAATTCAGTATCTGACAGCATAGAGGACAACGATGACTCGGTGGCGGAGATCAGCCGCTCTTTCCGCTCGCGGCAAGAGCTCTGTGAACAGCTCAATGTCAATCACATGATCCAAAGGATTTTCCTCATCACTTTGGACAACAGTGAGTGCTTATCATCAATAAACCTGTCTAGCTTTAGCAAAACTCCTCATTCTGCTCACCTTAAGTAGTCCTGTCATAGTGACTACAAAATCCTAATCACCTGATAGCAAATATTTAATTGGACTGCTACTATTTTAGCTTATGTTTCCGTTGGAACAGTTGAGGTGTTAATAGGGTGCATGTCATGAAGAGGGTTGAAGCGACTGTAAATAACACAGAGCAGTAAAGACATGATGCAGATGATAAATAAAACTTCACACCACAAGTGAGCAAAATCACACAAATGGAAAAGGATGCAGGCTGGAAAGGGAATTCGCATCTAGAATTGACTCATTCTAATGTGCATCAAGTTTATCCAGTGTAAACTCTGCAAAATCGGCAACCTCTGATGCAAAAGCCAATAGAAAAAAGGTGTGTGAGTTATAGTACCTTCATTCTCTGAAAAAAAAAAATCAACGAAAGAGCCGACCCTCTGTCAGAGCACTCCCAATAAAGTTGCCTAGCCATTCACTGATCTACATATCGTCTCCAAAAACACGTAACATCAGGACCAGCCGTAGTGGCCTGATTTTTGCTCCACCACAGAAAACTGTGAGGTGGTGCTCTGATGTGACCATGGCTTTAAAGAGAAGTGGTGAGTAATGTTTATTTGAGTCTGAGCTGTGTCTGACGTCAGCTGGGAGATACTAAGTAATGAAAAAAAAATCCTACCTATTTGCCCACTTTAGGCTTCGACTATAATAGTTACTGTGAAGAAAAAAGGCAAAATGTTATAATTAATAATATGGCTTTTAATCATAATCACTTAAGATAAGGTCTAAATGTGGCTTATTGGCACTTTTTGTCAGAGAAACATGACAAAGACAGTCAATTATATATTTTTTGGCACTTAAAATACAAAAACTAATGGCACCATTTGTTCTAAATCCTTTGATGAGCTCCCCTGAGATAATAACAGTGTGACATCGCTTTCCAGAAGCAGAGCAGATGACTTCATCCTTTTGTCTGTTAGGTATCTTAGTCATCTGCATTACTTCATCTGTTGCTGGACTGTTTTCCTTACCTTCCCCAACTCTTTGCTTGTATTTTTTAGATAATTTTCCCAATCTTACTATTCAGACCCAACCACTACGTTAGTTCCAGTAACACAGGGTGCGGCACGATCATTTGTTTTTCTATGGTTTGTTAAGTTTGAATAGACTAAATTAACCAAGTAAAGTAGTGCCGCAATATTGATTTAATTCAAGTTCATTTATTGCCATTCTCTTAAATATGACTCTTAAAAATATGGCTAAATATGAAAGATAATCCACTGAACTCTTGGTATCACAGAGATTTGAATTCTTGTGCTCTTGTGAATGTACAGATGTAATGGACAACTTTGATACCTTAGTAAACTATTGCTATCTTTTTAGCTTTTGGATGTTCAGTTAAATCGACTAACTCGGCAATCACACAATATCACCGACATTCGGAGGGGGAAGGCACGTACACTATATGAACGAAAGTATTGGGACATGCCTATTAAAGACATGGTTGGATGAGTTTTGTGTGGAAGAAATCGACATAGCCCTGAGCTCAACCCTTTTCAACACCTTTGGGATGAACTGGAATAGAAACTGTGACCAAGGCCTTCTCAGCCAACATCAGTGCCAGCCCTCATAAATGCTCTACAGCGGTGGTTCCCAACCTTTTTTCCTTGAAGCCCCCCTTGCCTGTGTCCAAGACAAGAAAGGCACCCCCAACCCCGACCTTCTACCCACATAGACGCACAAAAAGAATAAAGTGATTAATTACAATCTTCTATTTGCAAAAAATAAACAGCGGTTGTAGGTTTTTGTTTATACTCGTACACACACACACACCTTACATAAGGAATAAAGATAGACTTTAAGAGATGTATCAGCATCTCCTTCAGACAGTTACCTTAAACAGGGGATGTTGATATTCACAAGCGCATCATGACAACACCTGTTATTAATTACAATAATGACAAACATCAATAACTAAACAAGTTATTCCCTACATTTTTTAATGAGTACAAATATAATTTTGTGTGCACCCCCTGTGATCTCGAGCGTCCCCCTAAAGGGGGCCCGGACCCCAGGTGGGGAACCACTGCTCTACAGAACAAATAGACAGAAATTCCCACAGAAACTCTCCAAAATGGAAGCTGTTACAGGTGCAAAGGGGAAACCAACTCCATATTAAAGTCTTTGTATTTGAGTACAGAGAATGTAGTGTGCGTCTTTTCTCTAAGTGAAAGACAGCCACATTGTTTTGAACTCCCATTAATCCCATTAAAACACAGCTGTATGTGATCATTTGAACATGTTCTGTTAATGTTCTAATTTAAAAGATCTGCTTGGAACAAATTTAATATGACACATTTCCATGAATTTTAATGCATGGTTGCCATTCATTTGTTGTATTTAATATACTGAAAATATGATGAAATGTGGCGCGTGCAAAAGAGACCTACTTTTACGGGTGGCCAGTTCCAAGGTGTAGTAAATCGTGACTCTTTAAAATAGGCTGTTGTTTGTAAGGCTGTTGTCATAGTAGGGCAGGTTGCAGTTGTGAGCTGTGGTCAGATTAAATACAAACCTTTTGCCTGTAATAACTAAAGGTACAATTTTAGAAATAAAAGGGAAAGCATTTAAACAAAAGAACACCTTGCTGGCTGTTGGGCATTAAGCTGGTTGTATTAAAGTTTAGCAGCCAGTGGCACAGGAAATACTGTGAGGCTAGAGAGGGAAGAAGAATGCTACTAAATATCAACAAATCCTGGAAGCTAATTTCCCACAGTCTGGAGAAGAGGAAGAATATTACATTGAGGCAGTGATCCAAAAACTATGTCAAAGTGAAGCCTTAAACTAATTCAAGAAATGAAAGATTAAAGGTTTGAAATGAACGTTCACATACTTGAACATTCTTGAAAATCTGTGGCTAGGAGCATTTTCCCGGTGAAGAATAGAAACACTGTTAGGAGGCTGCAAGAAACATTTCAAAACTGTGAAATTAATAACTGACTGAAAATGTGTGCAAACTGATGCACATTTTATATTTTATTTTTTCCGTTTGTTAAATGAAAAAATGTAACAAAATAAAAGTAACTAGACATTAACATTGGCAGAAATGTTTCATGCAAAAGTGGTGTTTATTTCGTTTTCTGAATCAACAAAATGTGTGATTTGACCAGGAATCTGCCAACAACTGCACTCAAATGTTTAGGAACGGTGGTGTGGTGAATGGTGTCAGATCAGAACTGTTGTTTTTGGCCTTCAGGTGACCCCAGTCTCAGGAGTGGAAATGGCATCCCCCCTCGCTGTGTCTTCCTTGAAGAGATGGCAGCAGACCTTGATGGCCAGGACTGGCTGGACATGGACACGATAGAACAGGTGATGAGCAGAACATGATCTGAATTTTGCTGGGGTTTTTTCTGAAAGCATGTCTGAAGATTGCTTGTGTATTTGAATAAAACAAGTACTTTTTCCACACAACCTCTCAGGCTATTTTCAGCCGGCTGCTTTTGCTAGAACCGGGGAACCACCTCATCTACATGACTTCCTGCAGTGCGGTGAATCTGTCAGCGGATCGAGATGCTGGGGAGAAGCGGGCCATCCCGTATCTTTTTGCCTGTTACCAGAGAGCTAAGGAAGAGGTGGGTGACTCTGTCATCTACTCAGACTTCACTTGTGTTGTTTGAACCCTTAGCTGCTCTCATCAGAATGAGAATGTTTTTGATCCTGTAGGAAATTGCTTGTGTTATGAATGCATAGACAAACAAAGAGACAGGACAGAAACAGTATAAAATATATAACTGTTGTAAATAAAGCAAGAAAGTTTTAAAAACACTAAAATATGATGACGAGGTACAGAGCAGCTGTAGCATGCTTGCAGAAGGCTTGCATCTGCACACTATAATTTTAGGGCTGATGAATAAAAATTCGGATTAATTTGAACCATATACTGCAAAGAATTTACATGTAGGGTCAGATCATTACTTATGGCAGCTTGGGATCTCCTATTATTCCTCATTAGAGGCAGCTGGTGGCGTAGGGGTTCGGGTGTTCGCCCTGCAATCAGAAAGTCATGGGTTTGAATCAGGACTGTATAAACTGGAATGATGTTCATGAGGAATCATCTGATAGAATCCACCATCAGTTTCAGGAATGAAAGACCAGTAGAGCATAGTTTAATGATTTCTCTGAAATCAAATAAGTTGGATCAGGTGTCTTTGAGCTGAGAAATCATTAAACTGTGCTGGATACCAACTGTTTAGCACTCAGATGACCACTGATGTTCCTGTGTGATTGTTTTGTTGTGATATAGATTAATCAAAAACAATCATTTATGTAAATCCCACAGGTCACTAAAGTGCCAGAGAAGTTGCTGTCCTATGCTGTGCGCTGTAAGAACCTGACTGTGTCCAATGCTGGTACAGTGTTGCTTACCCCCGAGATCTACATCAGTCAAAATGTGTACGAACAGCTACTGGACCTGCTGCTGGAGGCAGTCAGTGGAGCTCGTAAGTCAACTGCATGAATGAAATGCCTTTGGTTCTCACTGCTGTATAAGTAAATGATACCCCTGTTTTCTTGTCTCTAGAAACCTATTCTGAATAATTGCTTCTGTTGATGTTTCTTATGTGGATCCCTCTGCAGAAATTGAGGAGGTGGTGGAGTTTCTAGAGGAGGTTATCGCTGGTCTTTTAGCTGACCAGGAGGTACGGACTTTTGGAGAGGTTATGGTGCCAGTGTTTGACATTTTCCAAGGCCGCGTGAAAGACTTAGACCTCTGCCAGGTGCTGCTTTACTCCTATTTGGATGTTCTGATCTTCTTCAGCCGGCAAAAAGACATTGCCAAGGTAAGAGCTTTCTCTAAGTAATTCATGTAATTTTGTAGTGTTTTGTAGTGTTTTGTAGTGTTTTGTAGTGTTTTGTAGTGTTTTGTAGTGTTTTGTAGTGTTTGTAGTGTTGGTTGTAGTGTTTTGTAGTGTTTGTAGTGTTTTGTAGTGTTTGTAGTGTTGGTCGTGCTCAAACATTTGTGAATGTAATGCTGTTACAGTGTTTGATTGTTTATTACCAGTATATAACAATTGTTTTCTCGTAGGTACTGGTGGAGCACATTCAACCCAAAGATCCTAACAGTGGACTTCAGTATCAGAAGACCCTTCTTGGCACAGTGTTGAATATTTCTTGTCTGCTGAAAACTCCTGGGGTGGTGGAAAGCCATGGTTTTTTTGTCAATCCCTCACGCTCCAGCCCACAGGAAATGAAGATTCAAGAGTCTAATATTCACCAGGTGAGCTCTCATTCTGACAGAGATGATAATGTATACTGTGTCTTCACAGAGTGCTGCTCTTTGAACTCAAGTGAGTTTTTTTGAGCCCATATGGCTTTTGTTGAACTACAAGAACAAAGCAAGTTTGTCTCAAATAAGTAGCAATACTTATTCAAGTGACTGGTGAGGAACTGGATAAAACTGGGAAGCTCAGAGCCACAGAGTTGGTTGAATTTCTGCCAGTTGACGATAACTAACTAAACGAAAACAGCGATAAGTAACTAAAACAAAGTGGAGCGCTGATGCTGTCAGTGGCTCCATTACAAAAACTGTATCTTGGCAAGCAAACAACTTGACTTCAGCTGACCACTTATGCATCATTGCATCCTACTGGATGTGTGTTAAATGAACTTCAACAATGAACATTCTTAAAAGAACAGAAAAGTATTAAACTAATATTTTAGGGGTCATTTTGAGACTGTAGAATAGAATAGTGACCAGTGACAACAACAACCATTGTATTAGTGCTGGGCAAGGCATCCTAAATACAACGATAACTGCTTTATAGTTTTAGCCATAAAGTGATATATTTTATAGTTAAAGATAAATAGACTTCATAGATTGTAGAAATAGTTACATCCAAGTTAACTGCAATCTCTGTCACTTGTTGTGTACATAAATATTAAATAATCTTTCTTATCTGTCTGAATTCTGCTAAATCATTGTGTGAATTTCTCAAAACAGTCCTAGAAAAGTCAGATCAAGACATTTATTTATAGAAGCAGCTTGATTTGGAGGAAGTCTGAAATCTCATATTACGCTACTGTAATATATTAGAAGGATTTTGTGATCAATTATCAATAATATAAATGCAAAAATCCAACTGAAAACAATTAGTTAAATTGTGGTTTTTCCACAGCCTTTGTCAACTGTTGCCTTGTCAAGCTTTCATTTTGTCCATTCCACTGTTATACATGATGCATATGTATTACAAATCTACATATTGTGATAAATATGCATCATGTAAATGTCTGTTTTGCGTATTGATTGTAATAATTGTTGACGACATTAACATGACTGTTTACTGACAGAATGAAAAATCCTCATTTGCGAGTGGCATTTTGAGAATTTTCTAAATGTAAATAATTGTTATTCAGGCCAGCCCTACCATCATGGCTTATAATTAATTAATTAAACAATTAATTGTTTTGTATTTACTGATCTGCCACTATATTTTTTGCCATTTCGCCCACCCATGCTTTTTAATAATGGCTTGTGTTTTGTTCACTATCTGTATCAGTTCATGGGCCAGTTTCATGATAAGCTGCACCAGATACTGAAGAACCTGCTGCAGCAGTCCCCCGAGACCCGTCACCTGCTGCTCTCCTGGCTGGGCAACTGCCTGCAAGCTAACATGGGGCGGGCCAAAATCTGGGCCAACCAGATGCCCGAGATCTTCTTCCAGATGTACGCCTCGGACTCCTTCTTCCTAAATCTAGGTGCTGCGCTACTCAAACTCTGCCAGCCCTTCTGTCGTCCTCGCTCTCCCAAACTCCTGACATTTAACCCCACCTACTGTGCTCTTAGGGGCCTGAGTGAGGAGGAGAGACGCAACAGGAATGTGCATGCCAGAGGTAAGCAGGCTGTCCTCCTCTCCCAGAATCAACACATTCATATTGTTAAAGGACAAAGCAAACGTATTTACACTATGTTTTATACTATACTCTTATAGTACAATGGCCCATGATAAGACTACAGTTTACTATGTGCAATTGTTTTATGTGCAGTATCCCTACGTCTGTCTGTATTATGTGCAATACCAAACCACTATTTGTGCTAATTAGTAAACTACTTCAGCAGTAATCTATTTATTTATCTATTGTATTTGTATCCACCTCATTTACTGACATCAGCATTTTGTGTATATGGCATAGTGTATATAGTAGAGTATTTTCTTGAGTGTTATTTTTACTTTCAATTTTATATTGGTCTTGTCATAGTGTCTGTGTGACTGTGCAGTTGTAGCATAAGCAGTTTCCTCTGCGATCAATATAATTTCCTGATTCTGATGTCACTCCTCTCCAGGTCTAGATAAAGAGACATGTCTGATTCCGGTTCCTCCTCAGCAAACGATTGAATTTGCCCAGTCATACAGCCTTCTCACTGAAAACCTGATCCTTACTCAGCTCGCTCTACACCTGGGCTTCCACAGGTCATTGTAAATTCTGCACTCCTTACACATGCAAACGTAGTTGCCTGCAGTTAGGGCTGAAATTTAATTGTTGCTATCATATACTGCAGTGTAAAAATGCATTGTGCTGTATTAGATGTTTATAATCCTGAGAACAGTGTATGAGCATCATCGTTTTAAAAAGTGACAGCAGAAGTAATTAACCTATTGATACAATCTCCCAGCAAAACATGATCAGGACAATGCATGTCTGTGTATATGGCATAGTGTATATAGAGAGAGAGTTTTTTCAGAGTTTTCTTCTATTTTATATTGGTCTTGTCGTTGTGAACAGTAAGCAAACAGGGGATAACACAGTTTCTAGTTGAGTATGTGATGTAATACAGATGGAGAAATGATGTATTAGTTCTTTGTAAACATTCCTAGTACATATAGCATTAATACCAAAAATATTACGGACTCAGTATTGTGAAAGGAAAGCCCTAATCATATTCAATACCTGTAATTCAATTCATATATTCTTTTTAGGAGGTTCAATATAAGTGCCTTTTGTTCTGTTTCCTCTCTCTAGGTTACACGATCAAATGGTGAAAATGAACCAGTCTCTGCACCGGTTGCAGGGCACATGGCGAGAGGCTCAGCTGAGTGGAGGTCCAGTAGCAGAACAGCTGCGGGAGCAATTTGAGCGCCTCATGACTGTGTACCTGTCTACGAAGGCCGCTGCCACCCAGCCTGCAATGCTTCAGAACTGCCTCAATCTGCAGGCCTCCTGTGCAGCCCTTCTGGTCCAAATCAGCCTGGGCAACCAAGGCCCCGAGCATGTTCCCCTCTCCTTCCCTCTGCCTCCCCTACAGAACAGCCTGCTGTGCTATGTGCCAGGTACTTCAGTCTCATTAGGGAGTCTTTGCATGTTATCAAGCACCTGTGAAATAAAATGTTCAGTTGTTTCAGCCTTGACTCATGTCTTATTAAACCATAAAGGCCTGAATTCACTGTACATAATTACTACATAATTGTATGTTTGGTTCATTCATTGTTTTAAATCACAGTAATTATCAAGTAATAAGCTTTAAAAAATAATGACTGAATAATAAGCCTAGGGTTCAAGCGAATAAATGAATATCTGGTTTTGCAGAGTTCTTCGCTGATAACATGGGGGACTTCTTCATATTCCTTCGACGCTTTGCTGATGAGGTGCTGGAATCATCTGCAGAGAGCTTGGAGCAAGTTCTCAACTTTATTACTGTGTACATGGGAAATGTAGAGAGGTGAGAGGGAACATTTCTTATTACATTGCTTTTTTGTCGTGTAGGAGTGGGCTATATGACAGTATCTTACATATCATGATCAATTATGCCGCAGTACTCTTCTCTGAGTGTATCATCAGTTCTGAACATTGAACAACTATCTGCATCACAGACTGTAGAATAGAATAGTGACCAGTGACAACAACCACCATTGTATTAGTGCTGGGCAAGGCAATCTAAATACAACGATACTGCTTTATAGTTTTAGCCATAAAGTGATATGATTTATAGTTAAAGATAAATAGACTTCATAGATTCTAGAAATATTTGCATCAAGATTAACTGCGTTCTCTGTCACTTGTTGTGTACATAAATATGAAATAATCTTTCTTATCTGTCTGAATTCTGCTAAATCATTGTGTGAATTTCTCAAAACAGTCCTATAAAAGTCAGATCAAGACATTCATTTATAGAAGCAGCTTGATTTGGAGGAAGTCTGATATCTCATATTATGCTACTGTAATATATTCAAAGGATTTTGGGATATCAATCATTTCAATGCAAAAATCAAATTGAAAAAAAATAATTAAATTGATGTTTTTCCACAGCCTTTCCACTATTGCCTTGTCAAGCTTTCATTTTGTCCATTCCACTCTTATACAACGTGCATATGTATTACAAAACTACATATTGTGATACATATGCATCATGTAAATGTCTGAGTATTGTGATAATATTTGATGTGGTGTTTTACTCAGCCTTAGTCTTGTGTACTTGTTATAATGATTGTTGACATGACTATTTACTGACAGAATGAAAAATCCTCATTTGCGAGCGAAGCTGGCAGAAGTTCTTGAGGCTGTGATGCCGCATATGGAGTCTGTGTCGCCTGGCGCTCCCCAGCCCATTATGTTCCAGCGACAGAGGGTGTTCTGCTCCTACTGTCATGCGCCTAATCTCGCTGAAGCGCTCATCACTGTGTTTGTAGACATTGAGTTCACTGGTCAGTTTCACATTAGACCTAACATTAGGTTTAATGCGATTTATTATTGAAAATTGTCAAATATCATATCTTGTTCTAACTCTTCACTCCAGGTGATCCTCACCAGTTTGAACAAAAGTTTAATTACAGGAGGCCCATGTACCCAATTTTAAAATACATGTGGGGAGAGGAGAGCTATAGAGAGAGCATAAAGGTAGGAGCCTCCAAAGATTTTTTTCTTTGACTGTGTGAGACTTTTGTGTAACATATTTATTAATCGACTGAGACTGAAAACCACATTTTTGGTTGTTTCAGCACCTGGCAGATTACGCATCGGAAAATCTGGAAGCCATGAACCCTCCACTTTTCTTAAGGTTTCTCAACCTGCTTATGAATGATGCCATCTTCTTACTTGATGAGGCCATACAGGTATTTGTTTATATAACATTCGTTTATATGTTTTCATTTTGTTCTGCCATACATTTATATGCTATATTGTATTATATTGTGGCCATATGCAATTGTTTGGATACCCCTGGTCAGTTTATGTTTTGTTTGTTTTCTAAGTGTAAACAAATAAACGTCTTACTATTTATTATCAGAATTTAACATATTGAAGAAGTAACTGCACTAAATATGAAGACTAATGCTTTATTTCAATGTATTCCTTATGTGTTCACTTGTTTTAACTTATTTGAGGGTGCAAACATTTGCATATGTGTATATATGTCTGTGGTGTGTGTGTGTGTATATATATATATATATATATATATATATATATATACACTGCTCACAAAAATTCAAGGAAAACTTTAAAGAAACACATTAGATACATCGGATCTCACTATGGAGTTG
>JBBJLR010000001.1:18955564-18971686 GCA_037577145.1 Brachypetersius gabonensis | reverse complement strand
TGTGTGTGTGTGTGTGTGTGTGTGTGTGTGTGTGTGTGTGTGTGTGTGTGTGTGTGTGTGTGTGTGTGGTTTATTTAGTTTATTTAGATTCTTCCCAGCCCTGCTTTGGAGTATGCATTAATTACAGTCTTTATCTACTGTGTGAGTCCAGCAAGAAATTTGATAAGTGCGGATTTCAGTGGAACAGTTACATTGTTTCTAAAATAGGTTTGGAATTATGACCTACCTAAACTGTTGTGACAGAATTAGATCATAAGATCTATAAATGGCTGTTGTAGTAAGTGTCTTGTGATAGGGTTGGGATAGGCTGCAAAATATTAGGGTAGTCCTATAATGATGTAAGATCCAGTACTTGTATTTTATCTTACCCTGTAGAATGGGTACAATATAGATTTATTAATAAACACAGCTATTACATGTGGTTATCCACTGATATGAGCTCAATGCCCTATTTAAACAGATGCTTTTCCAGCAGCCCAGTAGCAGAATTGACTGTAGGAATTCAGCTGTAATCCAAATTTCAGGTAGATCTGTCACAGTTGTGTCAAATGCACAACTGGTGCTTTTAGATGGGTTTTGATACTTGTCAGTTATACCTTTGCATCCAAGGTACCTTACAGCTGTATTACCATGAACAGTTTCTGCCATAACACCCTGCATTATCAATCATCAACTGAGAGAATTTAATGTTGCCCATAGCTGGAAATATTATCAGTGTGGGACGACAGTGTAATTTTTTGCATTCCTTTGCATTAATACACTTTGATCCAGAATTTGTAGGCACCTTCACTGTATATTTCTTTAAGTTTAGTTTGTTTCAGACTGTGAACAATGACTGAAATGACTGAATTGTTTCGACTGTTAGCTAGAGACCTATTGTTTAGTTTCATTTTGAGAATTACTGTCGTTATGTGTGTGCAGCATCCACAGGCATCGTATTTGTTATGAGGTGCCTGAATTAATCAGCACATGAAAGCTAAACTGCACTGTGTTAAGTGTCTTGGGAATTTATTTATATTCAGATTACGATTCAAGAATAGGCCATGCACCAGCAGTGCATCACTAATAGGAATGATCTGCAGAAAAAACAGTGATGAATGAATTCAACAGATTGCTTCTCCATGTTGGTTTTTATAGGAAGAAGCATTTGGAGGCTTTGGTACGATCAGTGAAAATGGAAGAATACAGAGTCCAGGGTGGGCATCACCAGGTGAATCGAGTTTAACATGACTTTTTAGAATCCCTAATTTACACTAGTCAGTTTTCACTGTTACTGAACTATAAAATAATTTTTGTCTTAGCATGCTTGTGTTAAAATCACTTGTTAAGTTGATAGAAATATGTCTGCCTTTAATAACTGTCAGAAAAAGAACCCAGAGGAAGGTCATATAGTAGTTTTGTGTTTGAATATGATGTGGCAACACTTTTACAAGCCCTGTTCTGATTGTAGATGTCATCGCATAGGCCTCCATGTTTGATTAGGGGATTTCCTTTCGGTTTCTGAGTTAAAATCTTTCTTTGTGTTAGTTACTCCAACACAGGAGAAGAAGCCCAGAGGCCGCCCCCCAAGATCAACGACTGTACAGAAATTAGCTGCGGGACTTGAGTCTAAGCCTCTGTCTGTCATCACAGTTCCTCCTATAGAGAAGGTGAAACGGCCACCAGGTAGACCCCCTGGCTCCGGTGAAAAAAGAAGAGGCCGCCCGCCTGCATCTGCGAGCCAGAGAAGCTGGCCACAAAGTGGCCATGTATTACCTAATGACCGTAGGGATGGTGCACTGGAGCACAGCTCAAGTACAGCATTTCGCAGGGACTTGGCGGAGGGTGACAAGGAGAGAAAGGCCGCCAAGCGAACTTCCCCTGGGTCTGTGCAGCAGCAGGGATCTGAGGCCAAGCTGCCCAAAATGGGCCGTGATTCCAAGGTGACAAAACTTAAACGACTGCGGGATGTGAAGCTGAACCCTCTTAAGTCTGGACTCTTAAAGGGTGTCCCAGTCCCTGTCGTGCCAAGACCGAGGCGAGGCAGACCTCCTGCTTCTGAGCGCCTAAAAGCTGAGACTGTAGCTGCTGCTGGTTCCGCAGTTCCAGAGTTGCTTTCTGCAGAAGCTGGCACTGCCAAACAAAAGGCCTTCAGGGTTCACGCAGAACGTGATTTCGACCCCCGCACTCCACAGCATCTCAGGGCCCCTCATCCTGCTGATGAACGCACTAGTCCAGATCCCCATGATTCTCCATCAACAGACCCAACCACACCTTCAAAACTTGGAAGGCCTTTAGGCTTACGGCAAAGCCCTCGCCATATCAAGCCTGTGCGCATTGTCCCACCTTCCAAACGCACTGATGCCACTATTGCAAAGCAATTACTCCAGCGGGCTAAGAAAGGGGCCCAGAAAAAGAAACTGTTAGAGAAGGAGACGGTGAGTACCCAGGGAGCAACAGGTATGGAGGCTGGTATTAGGAGGAGGCGAAGAACACAGCTAAAAAACATTCGACAGTTCATCATGCCTGTAGTGAGTACAGTGTCCCTGCGCATTATTAAGACTCCAAAGCGTTTCATTGAGGACGAGGCCAGCTTTGGCACTCCACCACCACATATGAAAATTGCGCGATTGGACTCTACTGTTCCAGCTCCACCGCCCCAGCCCACATCATCATCCTCACCCACTCTTGTGTCCACAACTCCAGCAACCACAGGAACGACGGCCATCCCTGGGGCAGGACCCGCTGTTGATACCCTCCCTCCTCCCCCTCCACCTGCCCCTACTGCGAGCTCCACAGTTTCAGCAGCGAGTCTGCTCAACAACAGTACCTGCAACAACAGCAACGGCCGTTTCAGTAGCAGTGCAGCATCTTGTGGATCCAGTGCGGTGTCCCAACATTCCTCCCAGCTGTCTTCTGGAGAGTCTTCCCGCTCCAGCAGTCCCAGTCTGGATGACTCCTCCTGCGACTCCCAGGTTTCAGATGGTACCCAGGCTCTGTCGGAGGAGCCTGACCATTCCCCTTCTTCTCAAGGAGAAAGGGAAACCAGTATGCACCATGCACCACACCCCCTGTCCCCACTGTCTGAGCCTGAGACAGAGCACATGTTGTTAATGGAGCCAACTCGACGAGGACGCAGAGGTCAGGGTCTCAGGAGAGGCAATCTTGTCGCACGAGGTCGGGGCAGTTTGATAAGCGATAGAAAAAAATCTATCATCAGCCCTGCCACAGGTGTATTGATGTCTTCTCAGGCAGGGTCTCAGCAAGCTTCTTCTACTGCTTCTTCGTCCTCCTCTCCACCGCCGCCTCCACTTCTAACTCCACCTCAGCCTCCTCAGTCAGCTTCATCCAATGCACCTCCCATTAGTGAGCATCATCCCCACTCTGCATGGATCATGCCTCATCCCATTGCCCCCTTCTTGACGAGTCCTCCAATACTCCCTGGTTCTCATGACAAACGCCGCGCCATACTCCGTGAGCCCACGTTCCGCTGGACGTCTTTGTCCCGCACAGAGCAGCAATACTTCTCCTCTGCAAAGTATGCAAAGGAGGGCCTTATTCGCAAGCCCATCTTTGATAATTTCCGCCCTCCGCCACTCACAGCTGAGGATGTGGGGCTGATGCCTCCTGGCGCTGGTGGAGGTGGTGTGGCACAAGGAGGTTTCCCTGCACCAGGTGGGACATCTGGCACAGGCACCAGGTTGTTTTCTCCTCTACATCACCACCAACAGCATTCCTCATCTCGTTTTGAGCCACCTCTCCAGAAGCGGAGCCCACTGCTCCGTGCCCCTCGCTTCACGCCAAGTGCTGCCCACTCCCGCATTTTTGAATCTGTCACTCTCCCATCTTCCTCAGGGAGCAGCCCTGGCTCTCTTTCTCCTCTCCAAGCCTCATCGCCATCCAACAGTACGCTACGACGCAGGAAGAGGAGGCCATTCGGGCTTTCATGTGGACAACCGAGGTCACCCTCGCATTCCATGACCACAAGAAGTGGTCAGTCAGGATCCCAGGCTGGAAAAAGCTCCTCTGAACTCTCCATACTGACCAGCTCAGTACCCACAAGCGTAACTGGCAACTCCAGCCCTTTACCTGGTGTTGCAGTCAGTCCGATAGCTCCAAGTGCCTTAACTCAAGTCCCTTTCAGCACCTTCTCTCCAGGCTCCCTTGGCCCTATTACACATGGAGCCTCGGAAGGCCGAAGAGCAGCTGGGTGCCTCGGTGTTGGTGGGAGTTCAGCCTCTTCCTCTTCACAGCTCTTCCCTCGTTTTGCTTCCAGTCCCCAAGGTCCAAGTGGGGGCACTGGAAAAGCAGGAAGAGAGCGAAGTGTCTCCGCTTCAAGAGACACCTTTCCCAAGGAGAAAGAAAGAGAGAATGAGAGAAGTCGGGAGCGTGAAAAGGAAAACAAAAGAGAAGGAAAAAAAGACTGGGAAAGAAGAGGGAAGAGCCTTGCTTCAGAAGGTCCTACCAGTTCTACTGCAAGCCTTTTTGCAGTAGATGGAAAGGATGTTGAGGAATCTCTCATCCAGAAAAAGACTCCTGCACAAAAGAAATCCCTTTCAGTTGACTCAGAGGCCTATCCAGTTGATGCAGGTTCAGTGCAGTCGGTGGGGATGTTGTTATCCAAAGGACGCCTGTCCAAAAAAGGCAGGTCATCAGAGAAAGGTGTGGAAACTGAGGGTGTAGAGAAGGACAAGGACAAGGAGAGATCAAGTGTATCCATCCAGTCAGGAGAGTCTGGAAAACCCCCCAGCACAGCATCACTAGGTTCCATGCTGGCTCATGCTGAAAAACAACCAGTCACTGATAGGCGTGTGGCAGGCCTGCTGAAAAAGGCTAAAGCCCAGCTGTACAAGATAGAGAAGAGCAAATCATTGAAAACAGTGGATCAGCCAAAAGTGCAGGTTGGTGTTTGGTACTATATCCTATTTAAATGTATATTTGTCGGATTTTGACTGTGATAGGGATACATAAGCTGACAAGAGACTCTTAATTATATTTTTGATCAGTTGTGATCAAAAAAAACTGCATTAGCACCACCACCTTGAAACTCCAATCAGATGCAACTCATAATTGCGTTTGAAAGTATGTTTGATATTGACCTCTTGTTCTGACCGCAGCTTTATCAATAACCGCTGTGACGTTTTCTTTTAATGTCGGAAGACCAATGAGACAAGCAAGAGAATTTTCCTCCCTAAGCTGGAACAGCGAAATTCAATTAAGTATCAGTAATCCCACACTGAGCATTTAAGGTGAACTCTCACTAGGTGATCCATACTCTGCTGACCACATTTCACCCCCGCAGTCTTTTTGGTTTGACTAGTGTAGTCACTCTGAGCCACTGAAAAAACTGGGCTCAGTATCTGAAAGGACAGAATGCACGTTGTAAATATGACCGTTCACCAGACAAAAAAGGTTAAAGCATTGAGTGAGTAATGTGGTGACGTAAGTGCGCTTGGGTCCAGAACATTAAGTGCGTTGTGAACGAAGGCCAGCGAGAGAATGGGGAGGGGGAGCAATTGTGCTCTGGCACAGTGTGAAGCAACCTAGTCTAGTGTGAGTACAGCCTTAAACTCCAGCCTTACTGTGGGAATTTGCCAACTGACTTCAATTTTAGACTTGTATTGAGGGTCAAGATTGAGACTTACTTGTTACTGTATTAAATTAACTACTCAGCGACTTGCTTGTCTCAGACTACATAGTAAGGTCAGGTATTTAGATTTTCCTATGGAGTCTTCATGACATGCAAGGTACTTCTGTCAGTGTATTTCTTTTATATAAAACAGGAGAGTAGTCCACAGGGATGTTTCTCAAGAATGTTTAGGCCTATAATTATTAATGGTTCTAGTTGTGTTTATTTATTCACCTCCATTTATCGAAAATTGAACAAAATGCATTTATGAATCTTTGTCTTCAAAGGGTCAGGAGAGTGATTCTTCCGAGACTTCAGTCCGTGGTCCTCGAATTAAGCATGTGTGCCGTCGTGCCGCAGTAGCATTGGGTCGCAACCGTGCTGTGTTTCCAGATGACATGCCCACCCTTAGTGCCTTGCCATGGGAGGAGAGAGAAAAGATCCTGTCTTCCATGGGAAATGATGGTGGGTGCCTTCTCATTTTTTTTCTTTCTTCTTTGTTTCTTTGTTTGATACATTTACCCATTATTTGCATATTTCTTTTGCAGACAAATCTTCAGTGGCAGGGTCAGAAGAAGCAGAGCCATCCACCCCTCCCATTAAGCCAGTAACAAGGCACAAAACTGTCCAGGAAGCCCCGCCCAGAAAGGGACGGCGCTCACGCCGCTGTGGGCAGTGTCCTGGCTGCCAGGTCCCAGATGATTGTGGAGTTTGCACCAACTGTTTGGATAAGCCTAAGTTTGGGGGCCGCAACATTAAAAAACAGTGCTGCAAGTGAGTATTACTTGACAGTGTGTGACCTTTGGTTTTCCTTTAATATTCAAATAAAATGTTCAATTAACAAAATCAATTTATGACCATCGTAGGTACGTAACTTACAAGTAAGTTTTAAAGTAATAACCAAATAATGTAGTAATTACTAAATAGTGAGATGAATAGCTTAATAGTGAGCTTGCATTTAAGGTGTTAATTGTGGCTCTAGTGGAACCTATGGAATTTTTGCCAACTACTGGAAAAATGGCAAGTTCTTATGCATTCAGTTTCCTGTTGAATTATAGTTAATCACTGAATCCTGCAGGACTTACATCAGGTGTGCTTACATCAGTAATATCTGCATTGTTTCAGGGTAAGAAAGTGCCAGAACTTGCAGTGGATGCCATCAAAGATGTTTCTTCAGAAGCAAGCAAAAGGTGAGATATGTACTAGCTCTCCAAGAATACAGTTTGCTACAAGGCAGGCCCTTTATTGTTTCCACAATGTTAATTATTTTTTTATTGCTTTAGCTAAAAAAGAAAAGAAGAAAACCAGCCAAAAAAAGGATCCAAATCACTCCGTTAAATCTCAGTGCCCTGAAGTGAGCCCCAAATCAGCTCCTCCGGGGAAGGATGACCCTCCTGGTAAGAAAACTGAAACTCCACCCCCAGCACAGGGTGAAGACAAACAAAAGCAGCAGTGGCTTCTGTCGCCTCCACCTCCTAGCTCTCCCCCAGCTGACTCCCCTCCGCTACCTAGCCCAGAGGATCAAAGGCAACCCTTAGCCTCTCTGAGCTGTGCCTCTAGAAAGGAGCGAAAGCAGCAGCAGATAAGCCCTTCATCCAGCTCCCCACACACCACTCCATCCTCCCAACCAGCACTGTCCCAGCAACCCATGCAGCAGCAAAGCCATGTGTCAGCAAAAAAGGAAGGACCCACAAAGTCGCCGTCAAGTGACCCCAAAAAGAAACCCCAGCAGCATAACCAACCTTCATCTGTTGCGTACTTGGGTAGGAAACATTAATCACATGACAGCTTTGATTCTCAGGTGTGATTTCACATTACTTAGTGTCTTGCCTAATCTTTCAGCATCCGAAGCGAAGCAAATAAAGAAGCAGCCGCCTCGTTGTGCTCCGTCTCCAAAGCTAAAGTCAAAGGAGAAGGTAAGGCCTGCTTACTGTGTAGCTTTTTGCCATCCTTTACTCAGCATCGTTTTATGTAGTTCTTGGCTTCACCGCCCACCTGATCTTCTGTTTACAGGAGAAACAGATGGCCACCAAACCCGACCGCAATACTTTAAACTTCCTGAGCACTCCCTCGATTGGGGGCACCGCCCAGCAGAAAGCACCCTGCGACGGAGTGCATCGAATCAGAGTGGATTTTAAGGAGAATTATGACATTGAGAAGGTGTGGGAGATGGGTGGCCTCAGCATCCTCACCTCTGTGCCAATCACCCCACGGGTGGTCTGCTTTCTCTGTGCCAGCAGCGGCAATGTGGAGGTAAATCAGTCTTTCTCACTGTATAACTGCTCTATGACTGCGTAATATGGATATATATTGCCTTTGTTTTATACATATTGCTATTGCAGTATTCACATGTGTTAAAATATGCAAGATGTTTTCTTAGCTTTTCCTCTTTCTCCATACTACCTGATACAAATGATGATGTTGATGTTTTGCTAACTGTATGTCCTCTCCACAGTTTGTGTTTTGCCAGGTATGCTGTGAGCCCTTCCATCTCTTTTGTTTGGGGGAGACAGAACGGCCACACAATGAGGAGTGGGAGAACTGGTGCTGCCGCTGGTGTCGCTTCTGCCATGTCTGTGGCCGCCAGCACCAGAAAACTAAAGTAAACATATTTCATTCTTTCTCTTTCTTTCCTTGTATTGTTATGATGCAGTATTAAAGGTCCCATGGCATGAAAATTTCACTTTATGAGATTTTTTAACCTAGCCTGGCTGTGGTCCTGCAGTGGCTAGAAAAGGCGGTAGGTGTAAAGAGTACTTTTATCATCCTGCTCCACTTTGAGAGAATGACTGGAATTTTCCCCGTGTGTTGTCATACAGGAAAGGTTACCTCCCCTTTCACGTGCTTTGCCTGCTTTGCCTGCCCAGAGAGTTTTGCACGTCCCCTCCCCTAAAAAATGAGCTACACCGACTGTCGATGCAGTCGTGTGAGAGACCACTTTTGCCTGTACAGACATCATGGCTTGAAAACAAGCGAAGCATGGCAGTTGTTTGGTGCTTAGATGTACAAATGAGCATAAATTTAGTTTTATAGTTCCTTCATGCAAGTCTCTGAAGAACCAGTGGGCTGCAAGCTGGCCCCTCCCCCAACCTCCAACTTGGCCCGCCTCTCTCCTCCTCATTATCATTTAAAGCTGCAGACACAGAAACGGCGTGTCCTCTGGAAATCTCATTGCAGGACTGACTCTTAATTGGCTATAATTCTGCACCAAGGCTGAATTTCGGAAAGCAACTTCAGATACAGTATTAGGGGACCACTAAGATTTATATAAAAGCATATAAAAATAGCATGTCATGGGATCTTTAAGGGCTCACCAAGAGCATTCAGTGTATTATTCTGGGTCCTGAATAACGTATCTGAATAGCTTTTAGTTTTGTCATGCCTACTGATTTGTTAAGCAACTGGATGGTCTGTTTTAGGTCAGCCCATATGTGGCATTAGTCTGGAATTAGTTTACATGAAGTGGCCTCTGTGTCTTTGAACATTACATAACACAGAGGCCACCTCATGTAAATACTTTGTAGTCTACGCCTTTTCTGTTTTAAAACTTCAGCTGTAATTTAACAATTAACCATGTTACAATTATAAGTCAAGTTTTATAAAATAACTATCATTTTGGTAAACTTTGTAATATACATGCAAAAAACGCACACAAACACACTCACGCATTATACACACACACATTATGCACACACACACACAAACATACATGTATATATGTGTGTGTGTGTGTGTGTAGTGGAAGAAACAACATACTGGCCATCTGAAGACAATCTTTAGTTAAGCTTTTGGTTATTTGTTTTCATTCAGCAGCTACTGGAGTGTGACAAGTGCCGAAACAGCTTTCACCCTGAGTGCCTGGGACCCAACCATCCTACTAAACCCACCAAGAAAAGAATCTGGGTATCTATTCACCCTCACTTCTTGGGCCTGTATGTTGTCGACAGTGTATTTGTCTTACTGTGTTTTTATCCATTATTTACAAAGGCTGCTTCTCTTCCACAGATTTGCACCAAGTGTGTTCGCTGTAAGAGTTGTGGGGCCACCAAACCAGGAAAAGCCTGGGATGCCCAGTGGTCACATGACTTCTCTTTATGTCATGACTGTGCCAAACTCTTTGCAAAAGGTTGGTGTTCACACCACCAGATGTTTGTGTGTTTTTAAGTATATGCAGCATGCCTGCTAATATGTAATGTCTGTCTGTAGGCAACTTCTGCCCTCTCTGTGATAAGTGCTATGATGACAACGATTATGAGAGTAAGATGATGCAGTGTGGGAAGTGTGATCGCTGGGTCCATGCCAAATGTGAAAATCTAACCGGTATGTGAAGTGTGGTTTCTGGTTTTCAACACAACTCTTCACTAAGATCTTTTGAAAAAGGCTTCATCATCAGTGACTACAATCAACTACCTCTATTCTGTCATACGTTTCATTTTCATCCGTTTCATTTTAGATGAAATGTACGAGCTGTTGTCTAACCTCCCTGAAAGTGTGGCCTACACTTGCAACAACTGCACTGAGTGCCACCCGCCTGAGTGGCGCACTGCCTTGGAGAAAGAGATTCAGAACTCCTTGCGGAAAGTTCTTACTGCACTCCTCAACTCCCGCACTTCCACTCACCTGCTCCGATACAGACAAGTAAATCCATTCTGCCACCTACCTTTTTCAGTGTGCCTTACACATTATGTCCTGCTTGGTTATTTTCTCTTTAATAGATCTTGCTTCAGAGTTTGACTGAGATTAATATGATGTATTTAAGGATTTTAATGGACTCATAGACCATTCTTTACAGAGAACGCTAATTTGGCAGTCAACAGCTTCTCATCCTTATTTACAGCTGTATAGATCGCTAAATGGAATTGTGTTAAGAATTGACAGTCATATTTACATTTACACTAAAACAAGTTCTTACCATACACAGCTCATTATCGGACAGCATTATCAGTTGTTGGAATTTTAGCTCCTTAAAAGCAGTATCAGAGACATAATTTACCTGTGAGTAATCCTGCTGTACTACAGGCGGTGATGAAGCCACCAGAGCTGAATCCAGAGACAGAAGAGAGTCTGCCCTCACGACGTTCACCTGAAGGTCCTGACCCTCCGGTCCTTACAGAAGTTTCTCTGCCAACTGACTCGCCCTTTGACTTGGAGACTGTGGAGAAGAAGATGGATTCAGGGCTCTATAAATCTGTGGTAAGAGACCAGAAACACATAGCATATCTTTAAGTCTAAATGCAATGGCATATTTCTGGTCTGCAATACAGTGGCTTGCAAAAGTGTTCAACCCCCTTTCTGGATTATTAAACATATACAGTAATCCACGCATTACGTTCCAAGAACATCCGCGTATAGTGAAAAACTGCGTTGTTGGGTTTTGGTATTTTTATAGTGTAAATCCTAACTATGCCCCCAAATATGCTCCCAGAACACTTTATTTATTTACCTTTACATTAGTTTTTAAGAGTAATGCATTAAACTGAGTTTAACACAAAATGATTTAGATTTAGAAAACTTAATTGCTTAAAAAAACCTTAGCATTAGCAGTTCGCATTAGCAGCGTGCGATGAGCGAAAAACACTCGTACACAAAATAAACATTGAAATAACTCTCTCTACCCACATGTTTAGACAGGGCACAGCTTACTAATACTAAATAAACTGAGGTAACAGTAAAACACAAAAATACGAAGACAAGACATGGAGTAGTCATGCTACATGCTGCAGCAGCTTCTTCTTCTTCCTTTTTTATGGCAGTTGACAACTTTTCAGTGTTCAACAGGTGGCGGTAATACAGTTTGGCTGTCAGGCAAATCTGCGTTAGACTGAATGCTGAACCAAGTAAAACTGAGGGGTTACTCAGTGTTTCTCAAACAACATTTATGTTTTTAACTTTTTAAGCTCTAGTATTTTTTTCCTTGCCAGTATGTTTTATTTGTCTAACAACATTAAAAAATAAAAATAAAAAACTAAAATAGGCTGTTGGCATAAGTATTCAAACCTCTGTGCTTTAGAAGCTCCAAATGACAAATAGATCACAAATGACACCATGGTGACACTTATTTGACCACAGTTAAACATAATTAGAGGCTACTTGTGAGTCCTAAATAAGGTTGTCGCTTTGTGGGGTTCATTTTATTTGTTGGGAAATCAACGGAAAAACGACAGAGGAGTGTTCTGCTGATCTGAGGAATAAAATCATTGAAATATATAAAATGGCAACACAAAGTATTGAAGAGTTTGAATGCGACGTTAAGCACTGTTGGATCCATCATTAGGAAGTGAAAGGGTCATTTCAGCAAACCCTTGCTAGAACAGGCTGTCCCTGAGAACTTGGCATCAGAGCAAGACATAGACTGTTGAGAGAGGCTACTAAAAGTCTGGCCGTCATTCAGAAGTTCTCATTGGCTGAAACTGGGGAGAAAGGGCACAATTTCAAGAGCTATCCATCATGCAGGCCTCTATGTGACGGTACCAAGAAAGAAATGTGGGAAATATAACTTTTTGGCCAGACTTCAAAGAGGTTTGTGTTGCATAAAGCGACCACAATCCTCAAGAAACACCATACCTACGGTAAAATATGGTGGTGGCATCACCATGCTAAGGAGATGCTTTACATCTGACTGAGAATCTTGTCAGAGTTAAAAGGAAAATGGATGGACACAAATACTGGCTTATATTTCAGCAGAACCAGTCTCCTATACATCTGTGACTCAGGAGAGGATTTTTCTATCAGCGTGACATTGCTCTTAAGCATAAGGCCAAACAGACACTGAAGTGGTTCTGAAACAGAAAAAGTGAGTTTTGAAATTACCACAGCAAAGCCCTGATCTTACACCTATTCAGAATCTCTGGCACTATTGGAGAACTGCTGTCCAGAGGCACCACCCCCAAAACTAGAGGATCTCTAAAAAAAAATCTGCAAAGAAGAATGGGGACATATAACTGCTTAAAAGTTAGCACTGTAGCTTGTTGATACTCTTAGGAGGGTTCAGATGCAGATCAGACTAAGCTGAATGACACTCAACATAATGTTGAGATTGGCAATATGACTGTTTTTGGAGTACATAGTGGTCAGTGTCAGTATTTAAATGCATAATTAGTCCTGTTTAATTCATCTTAGTTCAACACAAGTATGTATAAATCAAAAAATACTTTTTAGTCTTTTGTCTGTATCAGAATATTGTGTTGCAAGATACGTCTCTTGAAAATGTTTTTAAATATCATGATATAATATATTTTCTGTATTAACCACCCTGATGGTGATGTGTTCATGTTTTTCAGCTGGAGTTTAGTGATGATATTGTGAAAATAATCCAGACAGCAATCAACTCAGAGGGAGGGCAGCCAGAAGGCAGGAAGGCCAACAGTATGGTGAAGTCCTTCTTCACCCGAGTAAGTGTTCAAAACAGTAGTCGCAGGTTTATAGTCTTTCAGGCCTGGAACATTGCTGTCAATGACACTAACATGTCTGTGTTTCTTACAGCAAATGGAAAGGGTTTTTCCGTGGTTCAAAGTGAAGGAGTCCAAATTTTGGGAGACGCACAAAGTCTCTTCAAAGTGAGTTTTTCATTTAATGAGTATGTCAGCTGTCCCTTTTCCTAGAACATATTATTCCATTGCTTTAGTTTTTTTTTTTTGTTTTAATATATTAAACAGTTTTTCCTCTTGCACACCAAAAGGTCGGTTGAGACGAACCTTCTTAGTTTTGTAGCTTCAGAGGAAATTAGCACACAGCTAACAGTTAATGTAAGTTCATTTGCGGCACCCCAAGCCTCATTGGTGATGACACAACGAGGAGCTATAACAGGTTGTCAGCAGGACATCTGTTTATTCTTTGCTCTCCGTCTGAGCAGAAATATCAGCTTTCCATATGGAATGCAGTCTGCATTGTCTAAGGCCATTGTTTGAGGCCAGCCTGCAGTGTCACATTTCACATGGGTGCATTGACAAGTCTTGCGGTCACCCTGTGGTTAGTCTGTTGGTAGACTTCATTTGTTAACATGCATTATTCAGAGGTTCACAAAGCATTGCGTTTTATATGTCAGAATTGTCCGTCAATAAAAACAGCCAGTAAACCCTGTAATCTCGTTACAGTCTTGTTAATAGGAACTTTAAGCAGCAATAACAGCAGGGATGACTATGGTGAGCAGAAATAACTCTGTGGTGTTCTGCTTTTATGGAATTTGACCCGCTGCTTATTGCAGACATAGCTTGCTGTCATATTTGGTCGAAACATCAACTTGTTCATTTTTGTAGCGTGTCGAATTAGAATATTATATACAGGAAATCACACTATTCATTGATGCATTCAACACTTCCTTCCAAAATCATGTCAGAGATTTTTCTTGGTGACTTTGGTTTCCATTGCTGTGGATTTAACACAGATTAACGTCTAGCCATCTCTGCTTAAAGTATAAGCATGGAAATGCGCCAACAGTGCCATCAGCCATACTTTCTGTCCCATGCTGGTTTACAGTCCTCAGACATTCAGTTAATAGCAGGTTTTTTTCTAATCACTCGTCACCCTAGCTGGTAGCCTAGTGGTTAAGGCGTTTGCCCTGCGATCAGAAAGTCATGGGTTCGATTCCCAAGACCGCTAGTCATCTCTGAGGTACCCTGAGCAAGGTACCGTCCCAACACACTGCTCCCCGGACGCTGTGTTCCTGGCTGCCCCCTGCTTCACTTGGTGAATGGGTTAAATGCAGAGGAAGTATTTCGTGCTGTGTGCTGTGGTGTGTTCACTTATGACAGAATGGTCACTTTCACCTAGTATTCTTACCATATGTGTGTGTGTTTACTGCTAAATGTTGTTTTGTTTTTCTTCTTCAGTAGTGGGCTACTTCCTAATGCTGTGCTGCCCCCTTCTCTGGATCACAACTATGCCCAGTGGCAGGAAAGGGAAGAGATTGCACGTGCTGAGCAGCCTCTTCTTATGAAAATCATTCCTGCTCCCCGTCCTAAAGCCCCTGGAGAACCTGACTCCCCAGTAGCCCCCACACCGCCACCTCCAGCTCCACAGCTCATACATGGTGAGAATAAGGACAAAAGGATACAAATCCACTTTACCAAGTCACCTTTATCAGCTAGAAATAGTCAAGTGTAACATCATATTTAATGCACTCTTTGGTTTCTTCCATTGTCACTCTCAATTCACAAAGACCTCAGTCGGGAGGACAGCCCTGACCTCCCCCCTCCTCCTCCTCCTCCTGGTGTTAGTGACAACAGACAGTGTGTGCTTTGTCTGAACTATGGAGATGAGAAGACTAATGTAAGTGACCCCACTAACAACATCATAAGTGTATTTTATAGCACCAGCAAAGTATGAATTGAGAATTTAGGAATTACACTACTCACAATACGTTAGGGATATCGTGAGAGACTTTGTGGATGTTACACATATGGCGTTTGTTTCACTTCAGACATTTTTGGGATGGGGGCAATTGTATTGGGGTGATAGACACACCTCATTTTCTGTTTTCCATGTAATTTCCATTTTGTTCAGGTGTGCTTTATATTGGGGTCAGTACCAAAAGACAACCTTTTTCAATGTGGCATCAATTTCAACATTCTGTGGGTATAAAAAGCTGGTTTTGTCAGTAAGTCATTCCAAAATCATCATTCAAACAGCCATGAACACACGACGTCACTTAACGGACGAGCAGCGCTACCTGGCCATGACGTGCCTTCGGGTCGGTGGCAGTCAGATGTTGCTCGTGAACTTGTTGTGTCTCAAAGTGTCATCAGCAGACTTTCATCAAGAAACAAAACTACTGGCAGAGTTCATGACAGACTCAGGAGTGGAGCCCCACGAGTGACAGACCGCAACCATGACCAGGACCTAAGGACCTCTGCACTCAGACATCGTTATGCAACAGCCACACAGCTGCAGGTTTACGAGATGTGAGGGGTACTAGGGTTTCCAGACAAACCATTCGCAACCGACTCCACCGCTTTGGCTTGAATGCAGGTGACTCTACTGACACCAAGACACCTCCGTGAACGTCTGCAGTGGGCACAAGACCATTTGACCTGGACAGTGCAGCAGTGGTCTACCGTCCTGTTCACTGATGAGTGTCGGGTCACCATGCACAGAAATGATGGTCGTCAGTGTTCTTGGAGAAGGCGAGGTGAGCGATACGCTCAATTCCGCCAGCAGACCCCCAACTTTCTGTTCACGGAGGATAATGCTCCACCACATTGTGGCAGAATTGTCACAGCTGGACTTCAGGAAGTTGGAGTGCCTCATATGGTTTGGCCATCACTGTCCCCTGACCTTAACCCCATAGAGCACGTCTGGGACCGGATGAAGCAGAGACTGGATGATTGTACCCCACCCCCACGTGACCTGACAGAACTGCGTGTAGCACTTGTGGAAGAGTGGAACGCATTGCCTCAGAACATCAGGAGGCTAGTGAGGCTAGTGAGGGGCAAGAGACGCCGCTGTCAAGCTGTCATTGCGGCAAATGGTGGAAACACCCGCTACTGACATTGTCCATTTTTGTTATTTGGGGCTGT
>JBBJLR010000001.1:18879769-18890131 GCA_037577145.1 Brachypetersius gabonensis | reverse complement strand
GAGAGAGAGAAACAAAGAGAGAGAGACAGAGACATAGAGAGAGATAGAGAGAGAGAGAGACATAGAGAGAGAGAGAGAGACAGAGACACAGAGAGAGAGAGAGACAGAGACACAAAGAGAGAGAGACAGAGAGAGAGAGACAGAGACACACAGAGAGAGAGACAGAGACAAAAAGAGAGAAAGACAGAGAGAAAGAGAGAGTTTAGACAGTAAATCATAACATATGATTTGCATGATTTTCAGAGAGAGAGACAGAGACACAGAGAGAGAGAGAGAGACAGAGAGAGAGAGAGAGACAGTCAGAGACAGAGCGAGAGAGAGAGACAGAAACACAATGAGAGAGAGACAGAGAGAGAGAGAGACACAGAGAGAGAGACAGACAGACAGACAGAGACACAGAGAGAGAGAGACAGAGATACAGAGAGAGAGACAGAGAGAGAGACAGACAGACAGAGAGACAGAGACACAAAGAGAGAGAGACAGAGAGAGAGACAGACAGAGACACAGAGAGAGAGAGACAGAGACACAAAGAGAGAGAGACAGAGACACAAAGAGAGAAAGACAGAGAGACAGAGAGAGAGAGAGTTTAGACAGTAAATCATAAAATAACAGACAGACAGACAGAGACACAGAGAGAGAGAGACAGACAGACAGACAGACAGACAGAGACATAGAGAGAGAGAGACAGAGACACAAAGAGAGAGAGACAGAGAGAGAGAGAGACAGACAGAGACACAGAGAGAGAGAGACAGACAGAGACACAAAGAGAGAGAGAGAGAGACAGACACAGAGAGAGAGAGAGATAGACAGAGAGAGAGAGAGAGACAGAGACACAAAGAGAGAGAGACAGAGACACAGAGAGAGAGACACAAAGAGAGAGAGAGAGAGAGAGAGAGTTTACAGAGTAAATCATAGCATATGATTTACATGATTTTCATAGTCATCAGTCATGAAGTGACTCGAAGTTTTCAGTCATTCCTGTTTCGGCTGCTTTAGACTCCCCACATACTCCTCCCCCAGCCAAGGACAGATTGTTGTTTCTGTTGCTGTGGACTAGAGACTCAGATTACTCCTCATTCAGACTCCAACATAAACTACCTCTACTTTACCTTAACTGTACCAACTCCGTTAGCTATAGACGAGGGTTCCTCCTCCAGGTTTAGGGAGTTTTCCCTCACCTCTGTTGCCTTTGTCTTGCTCACTAGGGGCCGGGCCTGTGTTCTGTAAAGCTACACTGCTTGTAAAAAGCGCTATTCAGTGACACTCTGTACTTTGTGGATTGAGGCGCTCTGAAGAGACCCCCAGACTAGAAGTGTTTGATCATGGGCTAAACATGGTCAGTCAGAAATCATTTACTGATTTGCAGCAACTCTTTCCTGTAAGGGGGCAAGTCGACCTAAAACCATACCATCAAAATGCCCCCCCGAGCATAGCAGAGCGTCTGGACGCCTTTCATTGTAGAGGTCAAAAATTTAGGTCTGGTGTGAGCAACTCATGCACTCGCCCACATGTGGAGAATAAGAATGACTGAAATGTTCTCTGTAGATCAGTCTCTGTAGCTTTTACACCACTAAACCCGTAGCTTGTCTTTGTAATGAGGGGTTTATGCACTGCAGCCCTCTCTATGCAGGTCTTGCACTTACAGTCTGCTACTCTGTTTATTCATGCATGCCAGAAATACAGACTACTGACGTTTTCCCCATAGATCTAAACAGAGGCGTCACTTCCATCACAGTTCCCACTGAAGCACTAGCCAGTGACTTAAGCTCCTCCCATCCACTTTCAAAGCAAACCAGAGCTTTTTTCTTTTCTAAAACTGCAGTCATCCACAGAACACTTGTTATTTGCTGAACTGCGTCATGCAGTGCACCAGTCTGGAGGTAATAAAGTTATAGTAAAACGTTAGAATCTGCGGTGGACCCCATTAATTTAGGTATTTTTCTTTACTTCTGATTTCTATTGGATCGGTAATGTTTGCATTTGAACCCGTTTCTGCATGCCTTGTATGAGCAGCTTTCTCTAACGGCGTTTCATCCTCAGGACGAAGGAGGCGTCCAGTAAAGACAACATTGTTGTGGAGATGAAGAGTGGCAAGTCTGAGGAAGCTGTTCTTCTGCAGGGAGTCAATGGTGATAAAAAGATTCCCAGTGACCAGGTTGGTTATGCCAGTTTTGCTGCTGTTGCTGATGAATGAATATGCTGGGATACGGGACACATTAAGCAAGACAGGCAGTTCATTCCAGTGGTGTGTAATAATTGAATTTACAAACAGGCCTTTTTATGAAAGTGCTTAAGTGTTTTTTTTAAGACAACTAAAAACGCTTGTCATTTTCTTTCCACTTCGTCTCCTGTTACACCGGCTGCTGCGTTGAAGTGAGAAGAGAAGGCTGCGTGGAAGTGCTTGGACGTCTAACAGCCTCTGCACTATACTCTCTCTCAGGGTGGGACCTTCACAGTGAGAGGCCTTGAGCTTTTTCCCTGCAGGAGCGCCATTCGCTCCTTGCTGTGAGTCGGGACAGAGAGGACAGGCCTCACTTTGTAGAGCGCTTCAAATTCTTTTTTTCCTTTTTAGTATGTTACCCCAAATGCCTTGACAGCATGCGCTGTCCATGAAGAACAATCTGTGCTTTTTACATATTGTATATATGAACTATTGTACATATTTAGGTATTTAAAATGCTTTAGGCAAAGGTGCTTCATGGCTGAGTGAGGCGTCATTCTGATCGGATTCTTCGGAGGAGGAAGGCTTCCCTGCTTGCTGACTGTTCAAATCGCTCACTTCTTCGTCGTAGTCATATAATCTGTGCACTGAAACACTGACAACTGTCTAACACTGCTGTGCTAATTCAACACAAACACTGTATTTGCTTCCAATGCAAAACATGCTAGAGGCTGCCAGTCGCATCTGGAAAGATGGTTTTTCTTAAACCTTTGAAAACACCCTCAGAACAAATCAGTACTTCACTTTTTTCACTGAATTTGAAAGTGCCAGCTGCGTTCTACACACAGTCGATATTTCGTGATGAACAAACCGATAAAAATGATTTATATGGCTTGGAGTTAGTTAAGCTTCTTCCATTAAATAACACAGAAAGTTCCCCGAAACGTTACTTTATGGACATGAGGGTCCGAGAGGGAGTGAAAAGTTTGGAAGCCCTGGTCAAACGACGTTTTGTGGATTTCCAAGTACAAATAAGTCCACGTTCCATTAATTTGCTGATATTGGTGGGAAAAATATATATATATATACACTTTGTACATTTTCCTCCACATGTTTAACCTCAGTGAAAGTTATGCACTAAAACTGAAAAGTGTGGGGGGGGGGAGGTATTCCATGAAACAGGATTATGGGAAAGTCTGGATTACTTTCTCTTACAATAAGTCAGACTTTCCCTTAATCCTGTTTCATGGAATACCCCCCTGGTCTTCGTCTTGCACTATTTGTAAATAAATTTTCGACTCTAATGTGGCTGTCAAGGTGTTCTGGGTGAATTTAAGTCATGGGTGCAGGTGCAAGCATTAGATTGGTCAGTAAAAATAGAAAACCTTGTAGAAGCTGGTAGTTGCCCATTTGCTTTCTCTTTTAGTTCTTTCCTTTTTCTTTGTACTTGGCTTGAATAAATGTTTTTTTTATTCAAAATGTAAAAATAAACTCAAAAAAAAGGGATGTGAATGAGCACCAAAGCATTATTCAGCACATATTCTACACAACAGTAATACCAAAGCCAAACTGTACACGATACGGCGGATCTCATGTCTGGAAATGTACACTAGTCTAGCCAATCAGATATTTACTCCCAATTCTGAAGCATGTTCCAGATGTTCAGGTCTATGCAGAACTTTTTTTTTTTTAAACCTCTGTTTCGAAGGTCATGTGACCAATCGGCCCAGAAGATTTCAAATCTTCACTAAAACTTTGTCCCAAGCTGAATAAAAGATTTCCTTTCTGAAAACGGTGTTCGATGCCTGTTCTTAGCGCTTTTTACAGCAAGCAAAATAAAAGCATCTTCGAAAAGGCAGAGGTTAAGAGGTACATAAGCAGTATAATACAAAACATAAGATCAAACTACGGCCCGTTTATTCAAAATTGCTTTAATAACGTATAAATCCAAAAAAAATGAAAATGACTTTATGAAGGAGGGGGTCTCTGGGTTGGAGTACATCGACATTAATAAATAACATTAGTTTTTATTTCTTAACAAAAGGAAACGACACACAAGAGCATCCTCCTCTCCACGTGTAAACGACTTCAGGGAGAGGGAATGCGTCCCACTGCACGGCGCTCTAACTCGTGGTTTCCAGTTTCTATCAACTGCTGGGCTTTTACAGCAAGGCTTCCAATCGTACAGACCTGTTCCGTCAACACTGTGTCCCAAGTCTGTGGCTTCTGCGGGAG
The DNA here is from genome assembly GCA_037577145.1 of Brachypetersius gabonensis. Classification (NCBI taxonomy): domain Eukaryota; kingdom Metazoa; phylum Chordata; class Actinopteri; order Characiformes; family Alestidae; genus Brachypetersius; species Brachypetersius gabonensis. The sequence continues at coordinate 18,885,735 of JBBJLR010000001.1, read as the reverse complement.
TCGAGTTTACAGAACTATTACAGAACTAGTACTTCCTCTACATTGGATGGCGAAGGTGTATGCACGTACTCAAAAGTCTGCATTTTATACAGTATATCCAAACATATTTGGCTTTTAACATGCCCTTCGAAAGACAAAGAAAAGAAAAAAAAAAAAAAAGGTCAAGCCTATGTGAACCAATTGCTACTCTAAAGGGGTGCACAGGTCTAACCCATGGAGTAGTCAGTTCAGACCAGAGAAGCCATTCTGAAACACTCGCTCACAGACAGGTGGACAGACGTTAACACAATTTAAAAAAAAAAAAGTATAAAAAAATAAAAAGAATCATGGCACTGAGGGAGAATGGCAGTTTGGATCATGAGCATGACTATCAGTAAGGCAAAGTAAATCTCAGAGCCGTACTGGCAGGGTGAGGTGTGCTCTCTCTCTCTCTCTCTCTCTCTCTCTCTCTCTCTCTCTTTCTGAGGGTTTAAAGGCTGGAACCCCTGTTTCCAACCCATAGCAAGCCATGTTCCATGAGTTAAGGCTACTACTGATGGCGGCAAGAGACATTCATGAGTATCTTACATTGTTAAATAACATTTACATGCATACATGGAGTATTAGTACATATAACCTTCTTAACACTGACTTTTGTGTAAAAAAAAAAAAAAAAAGTCCTCAAATGCAACTGATCACAGAGGACCTCCTCCATTTAGCCGCAGAGATGGAATCTGAAGACAGGGTTAGTTTCCACAGCACCGGATTGATGACTGTACCAGCCTCTGTACCATAGAGGACGCAGTACCTAGAAGTAGAGACTGAGGACATTTCGTCTTTTTTTTTTTCCTCTCTCTTTCCTTCCGTTTGTTTAATTGAACAGTATAGAACTGTGCATACATCCAAAGTGATATGAGATTCAGCTCAAAAGGAAAGACCGCCTTGAAATACTCAAGGAAGTTATGGCAACGCGAGGAAAGACCTCCCTCTTGTGGTATGAACGGAGACGTTCCAATCAGGAGGAAAAAAAAAAAAAAACCAAAACAAAACATGACATTGCTGGGGAGAGAAAAAATAAATAAATAAATGGAGAAGTCTTCAGGGAAGTGGTTCCCAAAGTCAGTTCTGGGGACCCCGGGCTTTGCACATTTTAGTCTTTTCTAATTGAACACACCTGACCCAGCACACAAGGACCTTTCGAATTAGTTCATGAGTTGAATCGGCTGGGCTGGATAATGGGACAGCACTAAATGTGCACAGTGTGGGGAGGTTCGCAGGACTGGGATTGGAACCACCCTGGCTTAGCGTCAACCAAAAAACAGAACGGGGGGAACCTTTGCCGGGATGTCATTCACTCTTTACAGGATCAAGGCCTTATTCTGGGCAGCGAAACAAAATCAGGTCGACATTTCTACACATATGGCACTGCTCACAGTATTATTCACATCAGTAAACAAAAAAAGAGAAACAAAAATAAAATTCTGACATATACAGGAATGCAAAATGAAATTAAACATTGCCATTTCCACATACTCTATATATATACCCAACTATACACACGATTTTAAAGTGACAGTATCTTAGCACAAACTGGTATACTGTGCGACATACCAACACACACACACACACACACACACACACAATACAATACAATATTGACAAGAAATACAGTAATCTGAATGAAATAATGAGAAAAAAAACTGTTCTAGTCAGAAAACAAAGCATCCCTACTTCACATGGTGCAATCAAAAATACTGAACTACATGCCAAACCTGTCCACAGATGACTTCAAGGCAAAAATGGAGTAAAAATGCAGCAAACAGCCAACAAGCTTGCATGTCCACAAGGTAACAACATTTTTTCCATTCAATTCAACAAGGCTAATGTACCTACAAGCTTCATATCATGGAAGTACCTGCAAAGCCAGTGCAATATTTTAGATAATACACACCCACACACAATCACGTACTGGTGAATAATCATTTCTTTACGATAACACCAGGCGGCACTTCCTAAACCGATTTTAGTGCGGCATGCGCCTTCCATTCAAATGCCCTGAGCAAACGCCCGAGCAGTGGTTTAGGGAAAGCCGACGTCGGTTATAAGCTACGGCCTAATTACTGCAATGTCAGGGACTTCAATGCAGAGCCCCTGCCCTGAAATAGTTCAACGTTTCATTGCCCGTTCAATACTGATAGTCCATGTTTAGATGTACGGTATTCCTGAGAACAGAGGCAGAGTGTAGAGGACCTGACAGAAAACACACAACCACTCCTTCCCCCTGGAGAGCAGGCGGGCCATCAAGGCTGTGAACAGGCTGCCACTGAGCGGTCATCCACTGTCTGAGGGAGGAAAAATAAACAAAAAACACCCCAAAAACAACGAGGTCAACCTTAAATAAGGCTTTCACAAGAGTGCCATGTCTGTACATGCAGGCACATTTCCATCTCCAGATTCCTGTATGACCACAGCGGCCGAGAGCGGTCGGCTGGATGGCGTCTCCGAATCACGTCTGGACTCTCACGCTGAAATGAGGGGGTGGTGGGGGTTCCAAAAGGGAGAAAACGATCAAACCCAACCTGGAGCCGCGCCTACACAAGCTGCTTGGAATTTCAAGTATGCTACATCAAATTCAACTGAACAGATACTGTCACTTTAAAACAGGTTAAACACAATATTCACAAATATACATTTAAGGCTTAATTGTTTAGCACTAAGAATAGTAGCAGCAGTAAAGCACTTCTGAATTAATAACAACAAAAAACATTAATACCATAATAATAATAATAATAATAACAACAATATATTAAAGTGATCAACGATCAATAATGATTTCACTTAGAAACAGACACGAGCTAACACCTCACCAAAAATCTGAACGATTTCAGTCCTGATTTAACAGAAATTTGGCCAGGCTGCTGGCCTGTATAAGCAAATACTTCCTTCTCACAAAGCAAATATCACCTTGTGTCCCAATGTCCCAACCCCTAAATGTGTTAGAGAACACTGCCTGTAGAAAACGCACTTATATAAAGCCGATCATTTTCCACCACACTAATGACATACATGAGGGTTACAACACAGATGCGAGGCCCTGCCTGGTTCAGCACTCGTTTAAAAGAATAGCTCAGTCAAACGCGCCAATGTGCGTAACTATAGACATACAACCAAGCTAGCATGACATCACTTCCATGACGCCAGTCAGGGGTTGCTGTATTCATTCAGTTACAGCAACGTTAGCAATTTTTGACCAAACTACTCTTAACAGAGAAAACTGTCCAATTTCCAACATTGTTTCTAATGCAGGTCTTCCAATCTCCCCCCATGTCTAATATCTTTACCGGAGTCAAAAGAGAGGTCTGCAGTTTCTGACCCTGTGTTTTCTTGGAGCATACTTGAAGCTAAATGTATTTGGGTTACAGTAAGGCTACGCGACAGCATAGGCGACGTGGCCCATCAATGCTGGTTCAAACCGTTTTCAATGGCCACCATCTAGTGACGGTCACACAGTCCCAAGATTCTACAGACACACAGGGAGAGATAACTCCAGAAGTGACTAAGGATCACTGGTACACAAGTTCAGTAACCAATGACAACAGCAGATTGTGGTCTGGGAACTGTTACTCATGCCATGCTACTTAAGAAAAACAATAAAAAAAAAATATTACACACGTATCTCAAGAAAGTACCAAAGCAACACGAATAAAGGCCATTTTTGACATCAGCAAATGTTCAGCTGCAGTTTTCCACATTTCCACATTCCAGACTGGTGGCTGAGAGAACAGCAGGCCAGGCTGAAGAGCTTCTTTTCTCCAGCCTCCTCCTGGTCACGTGACCCCTCTCAGCTGCCCCTCTCCAGCCTACATGTGTATATATTAACTATATTCAATATATGGACATATATATTAAATTATCATATAAAACACACAATTTTTTTTTCTTGTCCTTGCTTGAGCTTGACCCAAAGTCTCAGGGGACATGCAATGCCGTGAGACGAGTTTTGACAGCAGCGGTCCTGCGGGAACACACTGGAGCTGGAGCAGACCTGCGCTGCATACATGAACAACAGACAGTCGGGTCGCGTGCCGAAAGGAGAGAGGCCTCCTGATGCTAGAGCTAAAAGCGGGCAAGAGTTCTGAACGCGCTCGCTGGCCTGGTGTCTGCGGCTGCGGGGTTGCTATGTGGAGACGTGAGCCGTGGAGGGCACGGACACAAACTCCCGCAGGATATCCTTCGCCATCTCGATATTGTTCTGTGCGATCATCAGGGCTTTCTGGATGTCCTGGTAGGAGTAGCCCTGGCTCATGAGCAGCTCGATTTCGTTGCTGATCAGTGGGTTGCTGGGTCCTGCTGTGGCTCCGGGCGGCACCGGGCTGGGCCTGCGCTCCGAGTTAATGCGGCGGGGCAGAGGCTTGGGAGGCCGCTCGGGAGCTTCTACCGAATCAAACGCTGAAAGAAAAACGCCACGAAATTGTGAACCTGAGGTAAGGTGTGTGGGCACCTGACATACAGCTAAACAAGAAAATACTAACCTGCGTTAAGTTTTAAATAAATAATAGAAGTTAAAACAAAACTGAAATTTCATATGAAATTATGAAGATTCCAAAGTATCACATAACTTTAGAAAGAGCCCTTTCTTGCCTTGAATACTGTTTAGCACCATCTCAAGCATCAAATAATATAGCTGGAAAAGCATCCTAAATGATCTCCATGATTTTGAGTTACCATCTAATATGTAGTTTGATTAATCAGTATACATCAAGGTAAAACTGCTGAGCTGATGGGAAATACATACAATGGCCCGTCATACCTGCTCACACATCACCTATTTTGGCCTGTTTATTCGTCAGAAATCCAACAATAACGGCAACATTTAAATGTGCTTTATATTTCCATATTTATTATATTTACGGCATTTATCAGACGCTTTTATCCAAAGCGACTTTCATTCCTTAACTACAGGGGGCAGTCTCCCTGGAGCAACTTGGGGTTAAGGGTCTTGCTCAGGGACCCAGTGGTGGTACTGAAGGTAGGATTCGAACCCATGACCTCTTGGTCCAGAGGCAAGTATGCTACCACTAGGCCAGATGTAGCTGTTAGGTATACGTAGATATGAAGAATACTTACAGATTGATGCTCCCGGCTCACTTTCCACAGAGAGGCGGCTGAAAGCAGCGGATGAGTTGCTGACCTCTGACAGCGTGCGGCGGGCTACAGGCAGAGGGGGTTTGGGGATGTCGTAGCCGTTCTCCTCCTCCTCCTCCTCATACTCCATGTCTCGTGGTCCATTAGAGTTTGCCAGTGGAGGCAACTCTGAGTAGTCTGGACATGGAAGAAAGAGAGGCACTAAAAATTGCCCTCACGGTACATACACAGAGATGCGGACAATTCAATAGAACTCTAGAATGCTGAGGGTTGGTGTACCTGAGTCTCTGGCCTGATGAGACAGTGAGGCAGTGAGAGCCTGGGCTTGAATGTTGTACATAGCTTCATACATTTGGTGGCCCTCAGAGTCCATATCACTGAGCAAAGCCCTGGAGAGACAGGAGTAGTATTTTAAATGAGGAAATTTGATGTCATCATTACTGGATGACAAATGATATGCGGTCATTAAGCAAATTAGGCAAGAAACACTGACGGCTGAAGCATATTTTAATGATCTCTAACATCTACAGCGAGCCTCGAAATTATTCATACCCCAGGCAAATTTTCACTTTAAGTTAATTTTATTCAACCAGCAAGTCGAATTTAGACGGGAAATGACATAGGTGTATGCAAAAACATAATACAGTCGTGGCCGAAAGTTGAGAATGACACAAATATTAGTTTTCACAAAGTTTGGTGCTAAACTGCTTTTAGATCCTTGTTTCAGTTGTTCCTGTGATGTACTGAAATATAATTACAAGCACGTCATACGTTTTATCAACAATTACATGACATTTATGCAAAGAGTCAGTATTTGCAGTGTTGGCCCTTCTTTTTCAGGA
>JBBJLR010000001.1:18842546-18854343 GCA_037577145.1 Brachypetersius gabonensis | reverse complement strand
GCACGCACGCACGCACGCACGCACGCACGCACGCACGCACGCACGCACGCACGCACGCACGCACGCACGCACTTTACATCCTAGACCTAACAAACCCACAGTAGCCTTTTTTTTTTAAATGTTATGTTATTCATTTGTTCTCAAATAGACGAAAAAGTAAACAATCCAAGATGATGCATCAAGACTCTAGACCTGGTCGGCTTCGTTGCCACACACTAGAGCCAAGTCAGGTGCTTCTACGGAAACACAGAACTTGAGCATACTTTGAGGAACCGAAAACCCAGACCTTTAACAACTGAACCCAAATGTTTTCTAGCAAACTCTTTTGCAATGAGATCAAACTGCAAAAGAGTTTGAATTGGCCACAATTCAAATGATTTAACAATGCATTACAATGGTTAAAAATAAGAATTTACAAGTACGGTGAAGTATCTATGTGACACTCTGTGATTCAGTACTCCAGCACTCTGCATCTGCAGTAAAACAAACGACTGCTTTTAAAAGTACAGAATGTCAGTGAACAAGTCAAGAATATTTATTTCTGGTTTTGGTGACCCAAAGAGCAATTAGCCTACTTTCACGCAGCCTTCATTGACTCACAGCAAACACTGATCTAAATAGAATGATCTAAATAGTGGGCAGTACGAGCAAAAATTCAGGATAAAGTGAACTGTCTGTGTTCCCAAAAAGAAATCCTATTTTTGTAGGTTAAATGTGGTTTACTATAAATAATATCCTGCAGAATATCAAATATTTTTATGTACAAAACAGCACAGACAGAACTGAACAAACATGTTTTAAACAACTTTTGAAAATTGCTAATAAACACCAAGTAGCTACTTTTTGTAATTTTAATTTTAAAGTGCAGTGTTTCCACCCACAAAAACCTTAACATGGACCATAACCTTTCAAATGCAGCCTGAACTATTATTTAAAGACAAACCAGTGTGTATTAAACTCCAAGACTGAGTATAAGCCTCATTATCATTAGCGGATCAGAGGATTGCCGCATAAACAGACCGTAACTACAATACTTGGATCCAGCATTTGCCTTAAAGGTCATATGCAGAGCTGTGAAAATGCAAATTCCAGTGGGGTCTGAGCATGTGTCTGACTCCCTTCTGCGTTTACAGACCCCACTGGTTCATGACCTTGCCTCTGATGGCCATAATCGCAAGCTGATGAGCTCATGAGGTAATGAAACAGGTCACACTAGAGTTTTCACAACCAGCCACAACTTTGCAACGTGTCTCCTTTTGTTTACAGTATTTTTAAACTCAAACCACTTCCGAATGTCAGATGAGTCACTTTGGCACAAATATTTCCATGTTATCACTTTTCTCAGGCAAATTCTGATCATTTATCATGAAACTATTTTTCACAATCTCCCAGATAAACCAGTAACCCGTCCACTACTATCTGATCCATTTCATTAACTATCACACTGTACTGACTGCAGGCCTGAATTCGGGACCTCGAGGCACTACTGAAGAGCTGAGCTGCTTGCACTAGAGCTGCACGATATTAGAAAACATGCGATATGCGATAATGTTGCGTGTTGCCAAGGCGATATCACATGCGATAAGTAAGTAAAAACGTAGTTTTTTTTTTAGTGTTAATGTTTTTCTGCTTTGGATTTGCTGGTAATATGCATAAAAAAATGAAATGCAATATCTCCATTCCAACATGTATTTTTTTTTTTTTAAGAATTTACTTAAACAGAGCATTTAATGCATCCCATAAAACATCTGAACCATTGAACATTGTTGAAAAAAAAGAATTTTTTAAAATAATTTTAAATCTTAAATAAATGTAAACAATTTAAATTATAATAAGTTCTCAGCCAGAAAAAAAAAAGCAAAAGGAAGAACCTATAACAGCAGCACAGAAGATGAAGAAACTGCCCAGTGATGTTTTTGCCCTGTTCTCTGTGGCTCTGGGTGAAGAGTTTTGGAAAAACACCATTTATCGCAGTTCAGTCAGCCTTTTGCCATACGGATATTTTTTCGCGATATGGATATTGCGCATGTTGATATCGCGATTACAATAAATTTGCGATATATTGTGCGGCCCTAACCTGCAAATATAAAAAAGTTGATTTGTTTATTTGAGCAACCCTTATGAAAAGCAACACATCTTGCTAACAAAATATAAACACGTTTATCACAACATTTCTGTCACAGTTAAATAACGACTAAGTGGTGGCTTGATGTAGAGACAGAAATGCATGAAACTGAATGAGCAACTGAAAGTTCATGTTTGGTTCATGATAAGTTTGTGGTCTTTCCTCGCTTGCTATTACTAATGCAAGGTGCCTACCATCACAAGATCTTACTCCATTATTTGCGGATAAAATTACACAAACCAATTAAAATATCACATCAAGCAGCTGTTCGTACTGACAGTATCCTGAACAAGCTGGACATGAAGCCAGATGCAGTGGTAGGCAATGATGTACCGTTTTAGTTAAGACTGCACACCTCCCCTCAATAAAATACCTTTCACAGGGTACAAAGAGCCATTAAAGTAGGGCTGGTCAGAGTGGTTTAAATACTTGAGTATTTTTATGCTGGTATGCATTTCTCTATGCAGTATTTGGAAGCTTTGCACTGTTAAAACGTCCAGCCCAGGATTACAGAACATTGTAGAGGAATGCAGACAATTTTCAGAGTTGAACGCTCATCACTTCCAATCTAATTTTAACTGAAGCAGTTTCCAAAGTGCTGCACAAAGAACATACTATAAAAAAAGGAATAAAATGAAAAACATGCTTTAATTTAGTGTCACTAGTGTTATTAAAAAATAAATAGGTAAATAAGAGCAATAAACAATAAAACTAATAAAAAACTAAAAATGAAGAAAACGTTTCCAGAGGACCACGCAACTCACGGCGTGTTTAAAAGCCAGAGAATAAAAGTGGGTCTTAAAACGAGACTTAAAACACTCTTGAGTGGGGGCTATTCGTACACGGGGGAAGGGGGGGCACAGGGAGTTTCAGAGTCGTGGACCGACCGCAGAGAAAAACGAAACACTGTCTTTTCCCAAGGTTTGTTGGCACCGCAGAGAGGGAGGTCGTTTTGTCGACCAGGGGTAGTGAACGGTGGTAGTGGTGGAGATAGTGAGAAATTTTCCTTCTCATTTTTATGCCTCTACAATTAGCATCCAACGGGCAGCCCTGCTGTTTCAGCAACACGTTGTGTGTTACACCAAAACAAGTGCCAATGTGGTGGATGTTGCTGAACTACTAGCTGCTCATCGACTCGCTTTGAATTTCAGAGCATTCGAAAAAAGTTATCCCCACCCAAAAAAAACCCAAACAAACAAACAAAAGACCTTTACCCTACAACTAACAGAGAAACGGAGACCAACCATAAAGACGGAAGCCCTTATTTATGAGTAGAATAAATACTGCCCTGCTTTATTTTAAGCACCTACTTTTTGTTCTACTTCATTTGAACTCCGCAGCTGTCCTTTACATCCTGTGAACATTTCATGCAAATGGACTGCCAGAAATACTTCAAATTAAATCTCCCGTACCACTGGCTTCACACAACAAAGTTAAAGAGGAGCTGCAAGGAGGGCTACGTTCAGGGTCTTTCCTCTGGCCTTAAGAAAGCATTAACTGATCTTGAATTGTTTCACTTCTGAGCTCGAGTCTTTGTATGTCAAAGGAAAAACGCCTACATTAAAAGAGAAGAGTCTCAAGAGTAACATGACACTCCCAGAGACCAAATAGATCTTCACACACTACCAAAGCTGGTGGATGTAAAAAAGTTATTTTAAATCGGACATAACACCGTCTCCAGAAGTGGTGGCGGAAAAGAGGAGGCCCGGCCAAAAAGGCCAGAAAGGTTTGTGGCTTGAAAAACAACAAAGAAAATGAGCACTTTATAGAAAGCTACATATTTTTAAAAAGTAATTTATAAGATAAATACAGACCCATACTGTTGGAAAGAGAGCAATGCACAGCAAACACTGTACTACTGCATTTAATACAGTAAGTTAGAATTGCTAAGCAACACGCAAGGTTTGCCTAAAGCAGTGGTTAACAACCTCTTTTCCTTGAAGCCCCCCTTGCCTGTGTCCAAGACAACCCAGCGCCCGCCCAACCCCACCGCCCCCCAGCCCCAACTCCTACACGCATAGACGCACAAAAAAGAATAAAGTGATTAATTGCAAACTTTTATATGCAAAAAATAAACAGCGGTTGTAGGTTTTTATTCTTATATTCATACACATACACTTTTACGTTTCTCAGACATTGGGATTTTATGTATTTAATGTGTACAAATATAATTTTGGTAAACCCCTAATGGGGGCCCGGACCCCAGGTTGGGAACCACTGGCCAAAAGGATCGGTTCGGCGTGTCACCGGTTCTTGGAGTTGCTGATGGAAAAGGGATATTATTTAAGGCATTTTTTCACTCTTTGGTACTTTCTACCTTTGTTTTGTCTCTGGGCTCCACTTATTAACATAAATAAGATTAGTAAACATAAGTCAAGTAAAAATTACTACTACTGGAGGTTTATGCAGCCTCTGGCAAAGCGATAAAGCGTCAACATTTAACATTTGTGCAGCATTTCATTATTCCATAACCTCAATCGGACCTTTTGAGTCACCTGGTGAGTTCTTACTTTTTAACAAAGGATCTTCTGATTGTGACGCATGATGTTTTGACACATGAACATGTCTGTTGCGGAGTTTCTCATTTTTCAATATTCTGAAAACATCTTTTTGTTTCTTGCATTGAGAGACAACAGCAGAGGCCACATCCAAACTCTAGACTTTGTGTTTGCTCTTTTTGCATGAACTGCTGGCGCAAGCCTGGACGCATTTCAAGAAATAAACCGTTCCATATTTTAAAAAATTAACACGGACTTATTCATATATGGTTTACCCACCACACCAGTAAACACTCCCAAAACGTTCTGCACTTTATCGTCAGTTCATGTTTAATTCCAAAGTCAAAGTGTGGACTGTGGTGCATTTACTTTGTCAAATAATACTAAAAATATGCAATATGTGTGAAATCATTAAGTTTTTCTTTACAACCAAAAAAATGACAGTGGAAAACCACTAATAAACTATGCAAATACGCAAATAAAGGATTCTAGCATATATAGTTGAACAATAGTGAATGATACATTGTAATAATTCAGGTTCTCAGAGAAATATTGGCATTATGCAATATTTGAGAAAGTCATTGCGAAATGGCGTGCATTGCGTTTAATGGATTACGGTTGCTGTTCAGTTTTCTGGTTTGGGCTTCATAATTGGAAAGTCTGATGTAATCATGCATTGTGGTTATGCTAAACTTTCCAATAACTTTAAAAACACACGAGTGAATCTTTAATGTGACTACTTAAAAAAATTAGGTTTGTCATTCATTCACAACAAATGACTATCTGTCCTTGGTTAGAAGACAAGCCTCATTTACAAATTGCATATTAGCGTTGAAGAATGATATATTGCGATGTATCAGACTATATAAAGAGCTTTTGCATTCACTGTTTGCAATTAAACAGTGACAAATGGTGTATTTAGCTGCAGCGCGATCACACCGTTAAACTTGTCCTTTCAGAGGAAATCAGATGGCAGGGTGTGAAGGGTCTTGTAAAGCAACAATAAAAGGCGGTGAAGTCCAAACTTTTGCAAACCACAGAAGAGCTCTTGCATTAGCATCAAACTATGAAGAGCAAAGGTCTCAAACTGAACAGCTTTGTGTATTGCATCTGTTTTTCTGTTGCTGTAAATAACAGAACTTAGCACATACGAACGCTGTGAATAAGAATTATATTTAGAGCTTTTCTAGTCAATAATACCTTCCATCGCTTTCTGTACTGTTAAAAGCGCAAAAAACTTGCAAACAAACAGATCCGTTTGTCTGCTTGGCTTCAATTTAAACTGGAAAAGAGAAACAGCGCCACACTGCTTTTCTTTCACAGGTGAATACCGCACCAAGTCGTACAATAACGAACGTTTCAGTAGCTCTTCTGCAAGCAAAATGTAGAGAAAGAACAAAAGAAAGGGAAGGAATAGTGAAATGCCAGCATATTCTGGGCCACCTTTAAGCAAGCTTGCTATCTATCCGGGATTGTCCCTGGCGGAGCACTTCCTCTTTCTCTATATTTGCATTGAACATGGCTCTTTGTCCACTAATACAAGGCCTGTACTGCAGAGAGAAGGTGTGGGGAAGATACAATCTCACGGCAATTTAAAATTAGTCAGAGCTACGCAGCTGATATATGACATTTACGTCTTAACGGACACTTCGCTGAGCGAAACACACATCCTTACTAGTAAATGATACAAGAAGCTTTCACATGATACAAGGCTTGACAAACAGTTTCACAACAGAGAACCGCTTCTGCTTTTAGATCGACCTTCCACATGCTGGACTTCATCTCACCTGTGAGCACTTTTTCCTAGCTGAGAGCCACGATGACCAACAAACACACAAGCCATAGGGTAGCCATAGACATCTAGTTTATTTTTCTCCTCTTTTTCCATTTCTGGTGTCTGTAAATGTCAGGATTGGGCCAAATTGGGGAGGAATATGTTCTCAGGATACAGCAAAAACAAAATTAGAGAACCCCAGTGGCCCCTTGTTGTCATGTGTGAACACAGCACAGCAGGAGTGTAAACTTCTTCCTCTGCATTTAACCCATTCACCAAGTGAAGTGGTGCCACTAGCAGGCATAGGATTCAAACACCCAGCCAAACACCAGGGCAGCTCCCTAACTGCCAGGCCAGCAGCCCCTGTTTTATAACTTTGTATAAAAATGGTCCAAGCAAAAAGCTAAAAAATAAATAAATAAATAAATAAATTTTTTTAAAAAGCATTTGTTGTGATTCCCGAAACAAGTTTGGTTCCAAACCTCAGGACTCCACCCCACCAGAAGTTTTGTTGCCAGTATAAAACAGCTAAAGTTCATTCGCCGGGGGAAAAAAAAAACCTTACCTCGGCTGAGAGTTCTCCTCGTACATGCGCTCCTTGCCTTCTTTAAACAAACTGATGGTCTGTTTGGTCTTCTTCATCAGGTTCTCCATGAAGACACGGAAGTATTCGTTATCACCCAGTGTCTCCATCTTGCCCTCATAGCGGGAAAGGATGGTGCGGAGATGTTGATAGGTGTCAGGGAGCAGGTCTAAGATGTACGGAGGACTGTTCTTCAGCGCCAGCTTTGGGTTCTGGCATAATCGCACCACCTAAACAAAAAAAGACATCCAGCAAGTTAAACCACATATAAAGTAAGGAAGACCCAACACTTTTGAGGCTTTTTCCAGGGACAAAACAAAACGTTTTGAAGTGAAAGTGACCTCTCTGTCATATGTTAACACACCACAGCACACTGTGTTTTTACCAAGAGAAGCAGCGGGCAGCCAGGAATACAGCACCCAAGGCGCAGTGTGTGGGGGTGGTACCTTGCTCAGGGTACCCCAGATGTGCTTAGCAGTCTAGGGAATTGAACCCACGACTTCCTGATCGCAGGCCAAACGCCCTAACCGCTAGGCTACCATTGATTTTAAATTAAATTTGAATGATGAAAAAGACACCGCAACTCATCTAAATCAACTACACAGAGGCCTTTATCTGGACAGCCTTTAAAAAAGGGAACAGCTTAGACCAGAAAACAGAAGTCACACCACAACCCAACGTGCCCTTTAGCAAACCAGTTTAACCAAAGCTGTATTGATGCATACAATTCACACAACACTTGCTTTTCTTGATTTAAAGAACAGAAAATTATCGTTTTAACTTTTTTTTTTAATAGAAATACAAACGGTCACAGACGTCAAACACATACAGACTCACAATCAGCTCACATGAAGCCCTGATTTTACACTTACAGCATTTATCAGACGCTTTCATCCAAAGCAAGGCCGGTTCCTAACTATCGGGGACAGTCTCCCTGGACCAACTAGGGGTGAAAGGTCTTGCCAATATCTGCAGGTAGGATTCGAACCCAGTATTCTACCCTCTAGGCAGTCGTTCCCAACCTTTTTTCCTTGAAGGCCCCCTTTGCCAATGTCCAAGACAAGCCAGGCCCCCCCAACCCCAACTCCTACCCTCATAAACAGAATAAAGTGATTAATTATGAACTTTTATTTGCAAAAAATAAAAGGTTTTGGTTCTTATACTCATACACACACATCTTTACGTTTCTCAGACTTTAGGATTTTATTAATTTAATGTGTACAAATTTTAATAACCATAGTGCAGACAGAATTGTGCGCACCCCCTGCGATCTCTAGCGCCCCCTAAAGGGGGGCCCGGGCCCCAGGTTGGGAACCACTGCTCTAGGCCACCACCCCTTAAAAATGAATTGTCTGAAAATCGTATCACTTTTACTGCTACCTAAAAATGAAAGTATCTAGATACGAAGCAGCACTGTCCCCTAAGATCTAGTGGTTTCGCGGAGTGTTCACACTGTCTATTTTAGGACTGAACAAAACTACGAAGCCACATCCTTGTAAAGACCATCCTTTAAAGTCAATTATTAGAAACAAAGCATCATCTAGTCAGAATAAAAGTTTTGAGAAACCAAAAAACAGGAAATATTTCAGGTTTCCAGGTAAGGAATTAAGTGCACTCCTGAAGCAGACAGTGTTTTGAAAATAAATGTTCAACTGGAAGGACAACAGATAGTAGATAGACTACTAACTAATAGGGAAGGTCATCAAAATTCAATCCTGTAAGACAGCTTCAATTCTGCAAAGTCATTCAACATAAAATTTCCATACAAAAGTAGTCTAAGCATCCATAAACCAATTAACATGTAAATAATTACATTCCATGTGCATGTTGCTATTTACAGTACTTCTTGATTACTCACTTTATATACCTACTTTCAGCAGCCCACTCTAATTTCTGCTTTAAGTCACTCCCACATTTAGTTTGTAAGGGAAAAAAGGCATCAAAAGTAGGGCTGCACAATATATCGCAAATTTACCGTCATCGCGATATCAACATGCGCAATATCCAGATCACGAAAAAAATATCCATATCGCATTTGACAACTGCAATAATTTGTGTTTTTCTAAAACTTCACCCTGTGCCACAGAGAAGAGGGTAAAAAAAAAAAAATCATCACTTGGCAATTTCTTCATCTTCTGTGCTGCTGTTGTAGATTGTTCCTTTAGCTATTTTTTTTCTGGCTAAGCTAATTTCTGGCTTAATATAATTAAAATTATGTTTACATTTATTTAAGATAATATTTTAAGTTCTCTTCAACAATGTTCAATGGTTCAATATTTTATGGGAGGCATTAAATGCTCTGTTTAAGTAAATTCTTTAAAAAAAAATGGAAATATTGCATTTCATTTTTTTCTGCATAGACTAGTCAGCGTCTGGAGTCTTTATCACCAGAAAAACATTAAAAAGCCTATAAAGGCTAAGTTTTTACTCACTTATCGCATGTGATATCGCCATGGCAACACTCAACAACATTATCGCATGTTTTCCTAATATCGTGCAGCCCTACTCAAAAGTATAATTCAGGAATTGTGATTGAAATTATAATCAGCATTGGTACTGAAAAGTAAAAAAAAACAGCCCTAATGACTATTTGTTTCATGTCCAGGGAGATTGTTCACAACAGATCCACAATCCAAGGCTATCCTTTGGCTTTGGTTATCTGGGTAAATAGAAAACTGATCCTGAATCTCTGCTCTTCAGAAGACCAACATTTATTCCTGCACACTCTGATAGCAATGAGCTTTCAGTGTCTAGGTCTCTTGATCCTTTTTGCTTTGCTTGTACTGGCTCTTCAGCGCAGCAGCTGAGCGTCATCACCTTCTGAACTATTGATCAGAAGACGTGGGTGGGAAATTTGAGGAAACTGGTATCTTCTCAAATGTCACAGGCCCAGCACTTTGAGAAGTTACTACACTCTGAGGCTGCGGCTGTTGAGAGGAAGCTGACGGAGCCTGCAGCTGCTCAGCGGCGCCTTTGACTGCTCCTTATCTGAGCAGGCTAAGCAGACAAGGAACCTTCTTCTTCAGACTTCGTACCCGCCGTGATTGGGGCTGGGGATGGAATGAGGTCAGCATGAGGTCAAAGCAGACCCCTTTTCTCATGCTCATCCGGCTTTCAGTTCATAAACCCTAAGCATCACTCACCACAGCCCTGACAAGCAGGAGATAAGACTCCGCTGTCATGGACGTCCTCAGAATTATCAGGAAGCGAACGGCTACATAGAGAGGCAGACACACTATCTCCCTCATGCATAGATGCATGTACGCACGCACACACAAACTAGCGCTGTGGCCTTCAGTCATTGGCTGGAAGTGCAAACATTAATGCTGTTCTGCCCTATGGTCTCTTCCTCAGGACTAGTGATGGGAATCCAGCCTACATGCTGCATCTCCAGCATATAGCGTTTTAAAAACTGGCAGGAGTTTTTAAATACGAGTGATATTTTCATCATTCTGTGAGCTCTGACGAATCCTGAAACAGGCATTTTCAATTTGTTAAGGAACCGGTTGACATGCATGATCTGATTTGAGAAAAAAAAAAAATCAATTTAAAGTCTCAACATTTAAAGCTACCTAATTTGTAACCAGAAATCATAAAATCATGCATATTTCTGGCCAGTGAATGCACACGTCATTGCTGGTAGTGTTTTGTGTTTTGAATTTACTAAAACATTTTCCTAAAATATTTGCAGCCTTAAGATCGGCTGCAGACATGCTTCGCCGTATTCTCATTACTTACATAACCGTCCAGTTAAAGTTCAGAATTCTGCTTCTGGCCGGACACAGATTCAAACAGTCTGCAGAACATTTCTCTGCTTCTGAAATAGGATAATTGAAATAGGATGCCACTCTGTCCTGGACTGGACAACTTGTGTCAGCACAGCTTGTCCCCTATGTTTCGCCATATTAGTAACAAGGTTTTGTTTGGTTTCATCTCCTATCTTCGGCCAGTTTTCAACGGAATAAGCAATAAAGATGTGGTTTGTCCACATGGACAAATGCAACATTTGAGCCATAAACAGAAATGCTACAAATAATTATTTATTCCCTTAAATACTTTCATTTAAAGGAAACAATTGACTGATCCGATCTCAAACTCAACACTTGTGCTAGGCTGTAAGAATCGTTACCTTTGTGAAAAGTGGTAAAACAAATTCACCTAAATTAAATGCAACTGGGCTTCATTCAGTGTCTGTATGGTGAGTTGTACTGTGTCATTTACTCTTCTCTGCAGAATACAGGATGCACTAATAGAGGGGGGATGGCTTGTGGAGGCGTGGTCTTGAAACTGCAGCATAGAGCTCAAGAACACTATACAGAGACCACACACCTGACTTTTTAAGCTTGTTTATGCTAAAAGACCAGATACAATCATGAAATCTTCAGCACTGGTCAGCCAAGGAGATCATTAAAACCTTGCAATTTGCTTCAAAAGTAGCTTTTATTCGCAAGTCAGCCTGATTAAAGTGATGGTAATTTCTGCAAGCCTGTCATAAGTATTTAAAAAAAAGTGTAAAGTGTCCAATCGTCATATGTGAACACACCACAGTATGTGTGAACAGCACAAAATTCTCTGCATTTAACCCATTCACCCAAGTGAAGCAGCGGGCAGCCTGGAACACAGCGTCCAGGAAGCAGTGTGTGGGGACGATATCGTGCTCAAGTACACCTTAAAGCAGTGGTTCCCAACCTGGGGTCTATGGTTACCAAAATTTGCACACATTTAAATTCATAATATCCGAATGTCTGAGAAACGTAAATGTGTGTGTGTGTGTGTGTGTGTGTGTGTGTGTGTGTGTGTGTGTGTGTGTGTGTGTG
>JBBJLR010000001.1:18830567-18842176 GCA_037577145.1 Brachypetersius gabonensis | reverse complement strand
CCCCCCCCCCCCCCCCCCCCCCCCCCCCCCCCCTCCCCCACACTTGTTACAGATTAACTTTAATGTAATTATTTCCATCAGGATCAGAACTATCAATATTTTTCTGCCCATAAATCTAAAGACATAATGACATCATGTCCCGCTACATTCCCTTCTGACGGCAAGGCAGACGCAACAGTATTCAAAATAATGTTTTTACTTGTTTTCTTTGATTTAATGGAGTGTTTCATCAAGTTGCGCCTCCCATCGTTGTCATTTATGCTAACATCCACTCCACAGCACACAATACTAAGCTTTTTCCATGAACACCCCAGTCCGAATCTAACTGAAGTCCTGTGGGTTGAGCACAGGGCACAAGAGAAGACCCAGGACTCCAAGATCTGGAGAGATTCCGCATCGAGGAAAGGTGAAAATTCCCTTCTTCTGTGTTCTCAAGTGTTATATGCCATTACAAGAGCAAACTGCTTTGGGGCACAGAATCATGAAACCGACCAAATTCATTTACTCTGACCTGTACATCCCTTAGAACATGACGGTTTGTTTTTGCCTCCACATCTTGTTTGACAGTGTCCTAGACACTGTCACTGCGGGGTCAGTCATGTGAAAGCCAGTGTCTCTTGTTCGTCTGGCTTGTGGGCAATCGATGTTTCCCCATCTGAGGGCTATCGATCAGAGCAGGACTGAAGAGGAAAAAACACCAAACAAAGCAAACACATCATTTTTTTCTGTCATAGACGTGTTGTTTTTTTCCATTAACAATCTTACCTTACACTCCTGCATCCATACAGTCACTGCAAAAGCAGGCTGAAGGCGCCCACCAGGCCTCCGCCTCGCCTGGATGGACACTCAGACAATATAATGAGAATATAGCTAGCAGGAGCCCCTTTCAGATCCAAGTTAGTCTTTCTTTTTTCCCTTTGAATCAAATAGTCAGAGCTGTGATAAGGCATAATCACCCCCATGGTTCTCCCCATGTGGTGTATACAGCCAGCCAGAGTCTCCTTGCTCAGTTCCACAGTCCACCTACTGATTCCAGGCATGGATGCAACTAAAGCTTCAGTCCATTACTATTACTATTTTAATTTACTGTTTTAGTTTATGTTGAAGCCATGACTTAAAATGGTCAATGTCATAAAAAAACACTTGCATTTCCATTCTTCGGTTTTATTCTTTTTTACCCCAGTTGTAAATGTCAATAGAGTGTACACATTTCATTATGAATGGACCAATTAACAAAAAGGTCCTGAACTACTTGGAATTCAATCTCATTACGTACTATGTTCTTTCTCCTATAGTGTTTCCATTTCTGAGAAATGTGTTTTTTTTTCAGCAACAATATGTCATTTTAGTAGTTTAGAAACTGGATATACATTAGAATGATGCTATTAGAGCCTGTCCTACCAAAGTATTAGCACCAACACATTTGAGAGCTGCAAGGATGTCTGGCTGCTGGAATGTTTGTCTATAAATTCAGTTGGAGTGCAATTGTTTGCAAATGCACTTGTCTGTTATTCTAAAGCCCCATCTAAATCCTTACAGCCAGATTCCAATACATGGAAATGCAGTAATAAACTGCCATGATGAAGGTCTAATCTGGGTCTGGAAGTCTGACCTTAGACCACACTCTCTCAAATGAGGCCCATAATCAAGTGGAATTAAATAGTTGGCCAAGTGTTTAACAGCCACAATAAATTTGTTAATGAATATGAAGGATGAGTTTTTTTTTTAAAATCCACTGATTAATTTTCAAATAGAGGTTCGTCATCCTTGTTTATCCATTTTACCAAGGCATTTTAGCCTTCAGTCGATATATGCATTCAGTAATGTCCATGGAATACAGTGTGATGGAAAGTGTGTGACATTGTATTGTTCATGATTTTTGGATAACAGGAAAGCTGCAATTTTAATCTCAAGATCAGCATCGCGAGTTTGAATTGTTCTCACAGCAGGGGGTTCTCCCCCTGACTTCCACCCCTCTTTGCTCAACATGTCATACACAACAGCATCTTATGAGTTAATATAATAACGTTATTGGGAAAAACATATATTGGTTCCATTCCAGGGGACAGCGGGACCCCTCGGGGGGGGGGGGAATGTGCTGCAAGAAAAGTCTACATGTCATTCTTAAGATTTTCCCATTTTCATTTTTTTTTATTCAGCTTATTAACAAACTCTCTTGCTTGGTGACAAATCACTGCGCATGTCTGTGATGAGTTTTCAAGCATGTTTTAAGTTCTAAGCAATTAGTGGTGCAATGTGAGCAATGTGACAGAAAGTGGTAAAGTGGCCCCTTAAAATAAGTGTGAACTATGTGAAATTCCTTCTCTGCATTTAACCCATTCAGCAAGTGAGGCAGTGGCACAGGGAGCAGTATCTTGCTTAAGGGTGGTACCACTTGCAGTCTTAGGATTCAAACCCACAAACTTCTGATCACTGGGGCAACTCCCTAACCACTACACCCGCAGCTGCTCCACACAGTAAAATCATGAGTCAGGAAAATTCACTGGAAGCCTCCTTAACAATAGAAAATGAATTTTGAAGGACAGTGCAGCTTTGGTTAAACAAGAAGCTAACAGAGTTATTAGCAATCTGGCTAACCTGCCTGCCACACTCTAGTAAAGGCAAAATTTGTGTTTGCTCTTGTTTGGATAAACAGTGTTGATAGACCAGGGGCTGCTTCTTCAGAGGACAACACAGCCAACGAAGTAGTGCCCCTGGTCAAGGACTTGTGTCAAAGCTTCCCAAAACGTTTGTCAAGCGTGAACTTGATGTGAAATAAAAAAATGTGATACCAGGGAAGCAAGGAAAGCACCAAACTGTCCCGGACAGCTGTGTACTCGCAATCTTCCAGTCAACTTTACCTCCATTCAACCAGCCTTCAGATTGTGGTGCATGAGTTGATACAAACATACACTATGTGAACAAAAGTATTGGGACACATGTTTTTCAGGGTTTAGACTAGATCCCTTACTTCTAATGAAGGGCAAACTTAATACCAAGACAGTTTGGGGAAGACGAGACCTAGGCTGTTGTTCTCAAGGCCATTGTTTTAAAGTCCTAGACCTTTCTGAAATTGCAAAAAAAAAAATCATATACACTACACTTAATATGGATACATAAAGGACACTGCTGCACACCTGATGAAAATACACTAATGTTGGCTTTGGCCTCTAATAAAATTTCAAATTCTCCTGCTCTCTGTCACTGTTTACTAGGATTGAGGTTGGTTTATGTGCTTATTAGCCCGTAACATCATCAAAACAGACAATACAAGAGTGTCATGCTTGGTCTACAGTTAAACTAGCTTGTTTTACATTAAACAGTAAATTAACCTTTTTGCAAACATGGGGAAGAGTGTTTTTGTAAAGGTGTCAGTGTGTGTGAATGGTGCTAATGTTGTCTATGACACTGATAAATCTAGAACAAACCTTCAGACAAAAAATCTCAAAATGTGTCAAAAACAAATATACCTCCAGGTATGCATTGCACACCTAAGGATTTATAACGGTGCTTTTGCCATTTATGATTTTCATTAGATAGGGTACCTGCTGCCACTAATCTATTCTGCAGAAAAGTTAACAGCATATATGAGACTGTGCTGTTGACAGAAGTCTTCAGTGTGTTCCTCGTTTCGAGCCCTAAGCCCCTCATGTAAACACGGATGGGAGATTATGCTAAACTCAAAAATGTTGTACCCCAAACCTTCCTGAAATAGTTCTTGGCAGACTTTGTTTACACCCCTGCCCAACAGGCCTTTACTAAACCATCTGAACATCAAATAACTAACGAATATCATGATTCTCATTTCAAGCGTTTCTTTCATGACTAACACATCGGGAGTTTGCTATAACTCTCCTTTAGTCTGAAGTTTGTTTTAACAGAGTAGGAGGACTGATCAGTAGTCTGAGCAGGTGAAACCAGGCCATATTGAGATGTGGGATATTATGACAAAGACGTGTGCACAGAAAGAAAACGCTGCAGTTGTCGGACAAATGGAATTAACCCTGAAACTAATCAGAACTGAAGTGAGAGATGGAAGGCCTTCTTGTGCGAGAAGGTGTGAGCTAATTTAAGAGATGATTGAACTGTACGTTTGATGAATCTCGGCTTTCTCCGCCGAGACGTGTCGCCAAATCAACTCCATCTCTTGTGATTGCACTCTGGATCCAGACCGTTCCCACTCATTATTATCAAACCACCAGAGCCGGACACTGTAAGCAGTGTTAAATGACGTTTTGCTTTGAAAAACAAAAACCCAATAAGGGACTAGATGTTTTTAAAAATGTATTTATAGTGGAATTAAAAATGACAACATAAGAAAATAAAGCATATAAAACATAGCAGCCAAATCCTGCCATTCGACACAAGCTTTCCCAGGGATGGTTTTGGAAGTCCTATGTGCATTTATCCCACTCTCCCCTCAGTTTTCTTCCGAATGAATAGCCAATCACGATTCAAGCATGGCTGATTTAAGAATCCCGTGTGAGTGTTGGCAAGTCGGAGCGGTCCGGTAGCATCCGACGCGTCTTTCTTTGTTGCTTTTGTTTAGACGCTTGCTCCACTCACACCTTCAGATTTCTTGGAGCAAATTCGATTCGGTACCATTGTCGAACATAGAGCTTATCTCCGCGTGCACGTTTCGGTGCTTGTGCACAGCTGCTCATGCAGCGAGGGCACACCTGTACACACCGCTCCTGGCTGCCAGCACACATGGCTTTTCCCATACCAGCACTGGGAAACACTGTCGGCGCCAACTCTATTTACACACCTAGAAGAAGAATGTTTACAGAGGGGACTAAGTGCACATACACTGTAGCCTTCACATGATCTGTGACAAAAAATTAAACTGTACAGCTTAATATTACATTCTCTCAGCTTATCTCATCTGACAGAATCCCAGTACTGTGTGTGTGTGTGTGTGTGTGTGTGTGAGACAGAGAGAGACTGTATAGTCACCATATACAGGCCTTCCAGATCTCCAATAATCTTCAATAACAAGCTCAGCCTCTCAGTGACCAAAACACAATGCCATTTATTATTGATTTATGGGCTTTCACATTGTTGTGAAATACCAGGCTGGACTGAGCTTCAGACGACTTATGAAACACACGAATTGCAGTGTTTGCAAAAATAAATGGTTGTCGTGAATGTATTATTTTTTTAAAATCTAAATTTGTAATTCTGACATTTGGTATTACCATCGGGTCAGTTGTGATACTGTTAGTAAAAGGGCCCCTTAAAATCTTGTAAACATATGTAAACATATATGTGGACATGAGTGTTTAGGAAATGTGAATACATTTTCATTTATGATAAAAAAAAACCAAACAAACCTGGATTGACCTTTCAGGTATGTGAATGACTCCGATTTGAGAAGAATGACATACTTCCCACAAGGAAACACCTGTTGAGATCTCTGAGAGATGACAGGTCCTCTGCTAATGACACCTCTTTAGTTTTGTGCTACTTAAAATAACATTGTTCCCCTGATACTGTGTATACTGTTCAAGCTCACAGACACACTGTATGCCCAAAGAGAGCTGCTGAAGCTGTAGTTAGATGAGGAACATGTCATCTCCCTTGTTATGTGTCTTGCCGCAATTGAGTGGAGACTCAAAGCTGACATTAAGACTGTAAAATTAAGGTTCAAACTAGCATCAGTAGTTCAAATTATGCGGTTAATATACTGAGCTTTCGAACTGAGCTCGTTTGAACGTTGTGGACCACAGAAGTGTGAAATGTTCAGTGGTTCACACTTAACAGCCCTATAAAACACTCCACCGTGATGCAGATACTCTCAGAGCTTCTCTTCTGCCAGCTAGAACCTTTCATTCTACAGTCTCTCATCATGCTCGAGCAAACAGAGACCATTAAACCCAAGATCTGTTCCAGTACGAGCTAATATCAATGATAAGGGTTTCAAAATATAAGGGCAAAATATCAAAAAATTATCTTGTACTCTCCATTCATCGACACCCAAAACCTTCTGACATGCACATCAAGCCACCAGATATATCTCTTAAAATCTTTTTGTAATAGAATATCACTATAATTAAAAAGGGACCGTTGTGGTTTTGCGTTTCAGTTGTCTTTGTCGTCATATGCTCAAGGCCATGATGCTGAAACAGCACAAAAATCAATATAAAGTTTATTTGGCACTTTAAGAAAAATGGTTCGGAAACGTGACGGTGAGAAAAGTCTTTGCAACTTGTTCTCTGCTGCTGTCGGCTGTGAGGAACGCCTCTCCGCTGGCTGAGGAAAATAAATGGAGGAATTATGGGTTGTTGTGAGAACAAGATAATAGCCGTTGTAATATATTGGTGTAACAACCAAAGGAGGAATAATTTAAAATTTAAACCAACAGCACGGTAAGACAAAAAAAAAAAATACTGCATAGTACAGAGCCCCTCTGCTGTTTGCTCCAAAATACCATTCGGGGCAGAAGACAGAGGGGGCAGTGTATACAGAGACCAGAACGCCCCACAGACGAGGGCTACAAAATACTAACATATCCGCACATGGGAGTTCTGGTGCGTAGGGTCCATCCGAGGTTCGTCGGTCCGTGCTTGACGCTGCGTCAGCGCAGCATTCCTCCCTACGGAGGCCCCCACGCCCCAGCCCTGCTTGAGTTTGACTACAGAAAGTGAAGTGTGGAAACTGGTTATTCAGGTTCACTGCTGTTGGTGGTCTTCTCCCACTCCATGCTGTCCTCGCTGTGTGTAGGGGAGGCCCCCGGGGGGCCGGCCGGGCGCACGCGCAGCCCCTGGAAGCGCCGGCATTCAGGACAGATGCGGATGTGGCTGCAGCCGCGTGCTGCCAGGGCTGCCTCCTGTGCGAGTCTGTGGGGGAGAGGCTCGGGCAGGCCAGTGCCCGTGCACAGCTTGCCATTACTGAGGCTGGCGGCCGTGGCCCGTGCCCGCCGCTCCTCCAAGGCCAGGGGGCGCGGCCGCAAAGTTGACGAACCTCCGCGCCGCCGCCGCAGCTGCAGGCTGTCCTGGCACAGCACTATGCCCTGCAGCTCCCGCAGCATCTCCTCGCACACCGACAGCTGGGAGAAGTACACACATGAGGACACAGACAGAGAGAGAGAGAGAGAGAGAGAGAGAGAGAGGCCAGGGGGTCTCACTGACACATTGCAGGCAGCACAGCCAGCACACCGATCAAAATTACAGCCCAGAAATGAGGAACCCCACTGACATTCTGCAAAGAAAGTTACCTGAAGCTGCACAGAAAGGCTGTGCAAGTCAACAACTAAATCAGAGGAGTACCAAACTTAAACCTACATGATACTCTCGGAGTGTTTCACTGACAAGCTTTTGCAGGTTCAGAGCCAAGGCTACTAGGCTACACCTCCCAAACAAGAAGCAAAAGGAGTCGTCAAATTTCATGATGCAAATCACAGTTTGAATCACTACTAACTAAAACTCTGTTGTCTGATTGATCACATGAGGTTTATCATGTTCTGTGCTCCTTCAAATTGTTCAAGTCTATCCCCATAAACTCCAATGTACGCTGCTTTTCTTCAGCCCAATTTCTGCTGCGATATTAAGGCTTCACAAAATGTTTAATGAATAATTGTGTAATTTCACCATGCAATTTGCATCATGCCAATGAGATCCAGTTGCTCTTCACATCTTTTTAGCGCTGTTAGGCTTTGACATTCTTTCACACAAAATCAAATAATGTTTTTAATCTTAATTATTTGACTTCAAATGATCTGTGTTACTTTTACTATTGTAGTAGTTGATTCAACACAATATCAAAAGTTCTTTAAACATCTCAAGCGCATGATGTGATTGTTGAGAAATTTGGATTGCAATGCATGATGGGGCAGCTGTATATTGTTCTCAGGACAGAGGAACCTGCAGCAGACTGTCTAAAACATCAAACCTGTGCAATATTTGCCTCACTCCGTATGAGTTAAGATACTGTGATGTCCTGTGCTGGGCAAAAGCTTATATTCAACTATGCTCAGCAAAGTCATGCCTAAATCATCACACATTTGTCTCGAAACATGTCAAGTTCTTAAGAAAACTGCTAGAGACAAACATGAGAAGATTTAGGTATGAGGCTTGCATAAAGGTAAGTGGTGGATATAAGCTTTCATTACATTTTACTTACATTATGTAGATCTAGGGCAAAACAAAATAATTAAACGTCTGACATTATACACTATATGGACAATAGAATTGGAACACACCTCTTAATTATTGAATTCAGGTTTTTCTACCAGTGAAGGTCAACCTTAATGCTTCAGCAGATCACGATTTTTGGGACAACACCATTCTTCCAACTTTGTGGAATTTCGCGCCGGGTCCGTTTATGGGGGTGGGGGTACGGGGGTCTAGCAATGGTTCTAAACGAGAACTCTGACCGTTAAAGTCTTTAGAGTAGATACATCACGAGCTAAAACTACACAAGACTGTCCCTCGCTGAGTGTGTGTGGCTAGGTAACACACCCATTTTCTGACAAATCCCGCCTCTTTCGGCTGCAACTGGCTAATAATATTGCAACTTCTGTGCTCGGATTGGCCAAAGTAGCGGGGGACTACATTTACGGCATTTACGGCATTTATCAGACGCTTTTATCCAAAGCTACTTTCATTCTCTACAGGGGACAGTCTCCCTGGAGCAACTTGGGGTTAAGGGTCTTGCTCAGGGACCCAGTGGTGGTGCTGAAGGTAGGATTCGAACCCATGTCCTCTTTGTCTGGAGGCAAGTATCCTACACACTGAGCTACTGAGCTACCAGCCAATCATCATCCAAATCCCATAACTTTATTATATCATACGAATCACTGACTGATTTCCTGACAGTCTGGCGGGCCATAAAAAAAATCAAAAGAGCTGGATCCGGCCCGCGGGCCGCTAGTTAAATAGGCCTTCTCTAAAGAATGAATGGGCATAAATTCCCACAGGAACACCAACATCTTGTGGAAAACCTTCCAAGAAGGGTGGAAGCTGCCGAAGCTGCAAATAGGGGACCAACTCCATATTAAAGTATATATTTGAAAGCAATGTCATTCAAGTCCCTGTGGGTGTAATAGCCAGGTGCCCAAATACTTTTGTCCATATAGTGTATTGGCTGATTACATCTGGAATCGGGATTAAACCACAGTTAAAGGATGTGGGAGGTTTCAATTTATACAAAGAACAGAGGTTCAATCCCACTTTACACTGAGAGCTAATTACTCCACATTAGCAGTAGCTGGTAACACCAATGTCATGGACGCAAAACCTGCTCTTTCAGCCATGCCAGCTCAAAGGCAGACCTTGAATACACATATTCCCATCTCACCCACACACACTCAACACACATGTCAACAAGAATGTGGAAGCAAACACAGTGCACAGAGACAAACGTTCACCCATGTTCCACTAGCCTGTGTATCAGAGCACGGAAATTCAGCCTTGAAATCATGCAGCTGTGTTTCTGACTCTTCTAAATATGCTTTTTAAATATTTTTTTACTGCTTTTAAATGTTTAAACGCTAGGTGCTCTGATGGTGCTGTTGCCTAATAGTTTCTGCTTAAGAGAAAGAAGTGGGGCTTTCAAGATTTCAAGTACTGGTTGGCATGCTGAGTAAAAATGGCAGAGTAACTAGAATAGAAAGGGAATGCAGGAAAAAGAGACCTGAATATGAACAAAATGGTAAATGATAACTTTCTGTTCACAATGAACTCAGAACAATCAGATGCAGTAGACAGATGGTTTCCAGACAGACTGGCAAGAGCCCAGAGTCTGACACACACATATGCTCTAACGTATGGTAGCAACAGCACATTCACAAATAGCATCTATACTCGACATGCACAGCTTTTAAAAATCAACATTTTACCGTTTCATGCATGTGTGCCCCCCACAAAGAAGTCACATTTTCTTGGGGTTCTACTGAGACAATCTGAGGTTTTATTTAGCAAAAAATGTGTTTTCTGTAAAACAATCACAGTGCTTTCTTTAAAACAATCCAATCTGACACACGTTGCGTATGAAAGATACAAGAAGACAGGAGTTATACAATGATCTTGTTAGCCGAAAAATCAAGAGGTCATAACCGCCCCTGATGATTACCTGCAGAGCTGGTGTAGGCCCCCGGAGAGCGGTGGACCTGTGTGAGGTATACTCTTTGGTAATTGTGCTGTGAGGTGGAGGGCTGGGGGACTGGGCTCAGGGAGGGAAGTGTGAGTGGGGAGAAGGACATGAAGCAGAGGCACGTAAAATAGCCCTCGCTCACCTCTGTTCCTGGAGTCTGACGTAGCATCCACACAAACTCCAGCACTGCCATGAAGATAGCTACTAACAGACCACA
Source organism: Brachypetersius gabonensis (assembly GCA_037577145.1). Taxonomy (NCBI): domain Eukaryota; kingdom Metazoa; phylum Chordata; class Actinopteri; order Characiformes; family Alestidae; genus Brachypetersius; species Brachypetersius gabonensis. Next base: position 18,831,867 of record JBBJLR010000001.1, on the reverse strand, counting down.
CACCAGCACCACAAAGATTCCACCGATGTTCTCCATTCCAAGGCCTACCCAGCAGACACAGACAAACACACAGGGTTATCAATTCAGAGCATGGCACACAAGATCACAGTGGCCTAGCAGTTAGCAGAAGGACTCCACCTTTGGCTCGATGGTCCTCCTCTTTCGGACACTTGCCACCATCCCACCATTTTCTCTTAAGGATCTCCAGCCGGTTCTCCTCCTGCAGTCTGAGGATGGCCAGGTCAAACTCGTCCCGGTACACAGAGCCTGCATAAATACAAGGGACCAGATGCAAAACAATGCTTATTACCGTTGTTTTTCAGAAGTTTAATTTGTATTATTATTATCATTGTTGTTGTTGTTGTTGTTGTTATTAATAGTATAATTATTCTTCTATTATATTAAATTTGGCACCTCTTCTCCTCGTACAGTTTTTGAAATATTTGCATGGTCCGTATTTTCAATAATATTCCCTTCAGTGTGTGTGAATATGTTTTTCTTCTCGGAGCCGAGTATCGATAATTAAAAAATTGATTGTGGTCCACTTGGCTTTGTAATGTATGGTGAGAGAGAAAACGGTTGCCTTTAAAATGTGTGCCAGAGAAGGAGTCTGTGACATCACGTATATGGCGGCCGCTACACAAATGAAGAGCAAAACACCCAGCAGACTCATAAATGGACTTCAAGGCACTACAATTCAGTTCAGTTATAAGGAAAGATGTGTCTTACTGTTTGTTGTGGTTTAATTTGAATGAATCGGTCTGTGAATGCAGCTACGTGTCCTCAGCCATAAATGGCTTGGTAAGATTCGGCAAGTTTGTGCCCCCTAGTGGTGGACTCTGAATCAGAATAGAGCAAGTTTGAATTGATGGTGTGAAACATTTTTTTTCAAACACAAATTTTTTTGTCTTCCAACCACTGGTTTTATAGCAACCACGCAATGACGCAATCCAGCGGAAATGCATATAGTTACACGTCACACCTCATTTTGAAACAATGTAATGTTTCCAACAATACTATGGTTGTCAGTCCTTGTCCTGAAGTACCTGCCAGAACACGCAACATAATCTCAAGTAGATCACGAGCTAAATCAAGAATGTCGGAACTGTAAAACACCAGGAATCGTTTGGTGAAAAATGTGATTCACACAGTTTTGCACTTAACTTACATGTAGTTGATTAGCTAAGACATGTCCAGTCTGATTTTACTAAACAGAGCTATTGGGCTAATATATTTACATTTACATTTACGGCATTTATCAGACGCTTTTATCCAAAGCGACTTCCATTCTCTAACTACA
>JBBJLR010000001.1:18817914-18830464 GCA_037577145.1 Brachypetersius gabonensis | reverse complement strand
TGCTGGAGGTAGGATTCGAACCTGTGACCTTTTGGTCCGGAGGCAAGTATCCTACCACTAGGCCACCACCACCACCAATATAGCTTACAAACATTACAAACAAACTGTTTCCAGAACAACACAATGTCTGCTGATTAACACAGGAGTCTATAGTCACATAAATATTTTCCATGCATACATCTGACAAATATCTCATGTTTGAACCCCATTTAGCTCTTCTTTCAGGTGAAACAGGCTAGTTGATGTGGATTCTGGTGCAGTATGACTTGAACACGGCGGCAGCCTCTATCTTAGTCCTGAAATAATAATCATAAATAAAGAGAAACTGGACTGAAGATCTAATAACTTGTGAATACTAATTCTGAACTTCTGAAATGGCACCTTGTGTCTTAAAGCACATCCACAAGTCTGTGCCACTTTAACAAAGAGCCGAATGAGATTTAAACAAATCGACAGTTTTGTGGAAACAATTTGGTGACTACTAATATCTGCCTTGTAGTTCTAGTGCTAAAGTAAGGAAGCAAAACGTGGATACTAAACATGTCTTATCTAATCAATTACATTTGAAAAATGGTCATTTAAATATTTTGACAGACCATCTCTTTAAAATGTAGAAGACGGAGAGCTCCGGGAGCACGACATTGAAGCAAAGTGCTCAGTTCTAATGCAAAATGCTTTCTGCTGTCCAATATAGAGTCCTTTGATTTCAGAGCAGAATAGAATCCTTTGATCTCAGAATACAGAATAGTACACATGAAAAGCTAAGACCTCTAAATTCTGAAGGACCTCACCCAGAGGCATGCCGATGCCATAGCCCTTGGTGTCCAGCAGGCCTCCTATCTGCGTTAGGTTACAGTTGCGCTGCCGGTAGTATTCATTCATGGTGCTCTCCAGCAGGTAGGCGTAGTTGGAGTTCAGCACCCGGGCGATGCCCTCCTCCGTGCTCTTCACGAACACACTGGGCTGCTTGGAGTGCATGAAGTTCCACATGCGCTGATACGTCTGGTAACGGGAGTTCTGACCAGAGAAACAGTTACAGTTACATCTTCCAGTTACACACATGAGAAATGCGCCGTTCTCTAACGTCTCGGCAGCCTCCCCTTTAAGGACCTACAAGCTTGTATATTCACTGATGCTTGCTGCATAACTGCTGTAACTAATCAAAGACTGATACGCTGTCAGTTTGGAGTGGGTGTGATGGAGCAGGGCATCCGTGAATGCGTCAAACAGGCAGAGCTCCATGAGTTTGAGCTCCAGGTAAAGCCACACAGACTTAGAAAACATCACAGTGAGAGGCTTTTATTGAATGGCAATGACATTAAGCCGGCGAACAGATAAAGCCTGAGCAGGTAAGAGCAGTGGTGAAATGTCCGATAAGCCGGGCTGACATGGCATTGATTCTGGAGGGCGGGTTACAGCGTCGGTGCCTTTGCCCTTGAAGAGACGACTTACTTGGAAAAAGGTCATAGTGGAGCCGCCGTGCATGGTGCCGTACTCGATGGCCGTCTGGTCTGCCAGGTCGTCCACAGACTCGATGGGCACCTCCATCCTCTGCACAGTCAGGAAGGCGGCCAGGTTGGCCGTGTAGGAAGAGATGATGATCAGGGTGAAGGCCCACCTGAACGTCAACACAGAGAAAACCGGGTGGAAGATAAAGAGACTGCGAATAGCTATGGATCCAAATTTGAGGGAAAAAAAAAGATTCAGCCACAGATTTCTCACGGTGAAAAACACACAAAGCTTAAAGGGGACATATTATGCAAAACTCACTTTACAAAACAAGTTATAATAGGTCTATAGGCTAGAGCAGTTGGTACCCTAGGGGTCAGTTGGTAGCCTAGGGGGCAGATGGTAGCCTAGTGATTAGGGCATTCGCCCTGTGATCAGGAAGTCACGGGTTTGATTCCCAAGACCGCTAGGCACCTCTGAGGTACCCTGAGCAAGGTACTGTCCCCACACTCTGCTCCCCGGGCGCCGTGTTCCTGCTGCCCCCTGCTTCACTTGGTGAATGGGTTAAATGCAGATGAAGTATTTCGTGCTGTTCACGCTGTGTGCAGTGGTGTGTTCATGTATGACTGAATTGTCACTTTCACTCTGTGCCTTTCATGCAAATAAACTTTTGCTGGCCACGCCCCACTCATCCCATGCTCCACCCACCCCTTACACTGCTCATTTGACACATGTGAAACAAAACAAGTTTATACTTAACTGCAATAGAAACACAAAAGTCATTATTTGAAAGTACCTACATCTCCCTCATCTGCTGACTTGTCACAGGCAGTAGGTACAGATCTTCCACGATGCTGAAGTTAGCTCATTATTCACAGCTCCCTAATTGAAACCATTGTTACTGGGACATCGGTTGTGTGCTGTTCTTTGCAGTCAACAATACATGACTTGCCTCTGCATGTAGACAAAGCGCTCGGCTTCTCCGTGCTCTAAAACTAGCAGAAAAATAGCGGATCTGCAACTAATCTGGTGTTGGGGTGCAGTGGAGCCGTACCTTATACGTTCAGGGGAACAAAACCCCGCATTTTACGTCATGATTGGTGTATTTTCACACCAATGTCTTTGGTTTAACTAATAGTGGAGGTTGTTTTATTGTGTTTTGAGAGAATATTTGCCAGCGGGGTGGAGCGAGTTTTTGCCACTGCAGTGGTCAGGCACGGCTAAATTCAGCACATAAAACACAAGCATATATACAATCCAGTATTTCATCCTGTATTGCAGTTTGAACATAAGTTTATACATTTTTTTCTCTGGTACATGAAACTTCAGAGTCATAACTTTGAAATGAGTCCTAACGCAAACAAAATTTGCCCTGAAACGGGTGACAAGCAACAGGCTAGTGGGTGGGGTCTCGACAGATGAGGGGTGGTTCTATGCAAATTCTATGCAAATTGGCTTAGTGGGACGTCACACTAGGCCATCCGTCCAACCTGGGTGTTTTAAAAGGGACCAAAACTGTGAAGTATAAACCTGGTGATATATTTTTATGTGAAAATAACTTATACCCTATAGACCTATTCTAACTAAGAATATGATAGGTACCCTTTAATACATATAAATATATAGAGTACGTCACACTTGCATGAATCCTCCGAGCTTTCTTTGATTCCCCACTGACCTTGGCATGTAGTGGTTTGAAAGGTCCATATAAATGACAGCACAATAATATGTTAGGAAAATGGGAAGGCCAAGGCAAGGCATGGCTGTACTGCTTTTATCCATGCCTGTTACTCACAGACCACTGGCTGCCAGGGTCAGAGAAGAGCAAGAAGCTGTATTTAAGAGAAAGAGAGATAGCAAGAGGAGCGATTGTGTGTGATTTGCGTGTCCAAGTGGTGGGGTGTACTCTTACCAAACTCCACTGACGCAGCGTGTGGAGAGCGCTCTGGGGGCGATAGTGGAGCCTTGCTGCATGAAACCCCCCACAGGGAACCAGAAGCTGTTCCCCAAAGAGTACTGATTAATGAGCAGACCACAGCGTCCCTTGAGGCAGGGGTGTGGATTGTACCATTCATAAGGGGTGAGCCTGGGAGATGAGAAGAAGGAAACACAGGAGAAAAGGCAAACACAATCTAGTCAGAAACAACTTTAAGAGTTGACATAGCATGGAGTCGCCTGCTGTCCCTGGTGGATGTGTAACCTGTTTTTCAATCCCAGAGGAGGAGAGTGGAGTGCCTAGGCCTGCCTGTGACTGATGGCACAATAATGACACTCTGCAAATGTGCCGCAGAGTGCAGAATAGCACAGAGTCTCCCTCAGCTGCACAACGGCCCAACGTTGCTGCGCTGCATAGTTCAAATTTCAAGAGCTAATATTTCCACATCTGTATCTATGTACATTCTGCAGAGGTGAGAACAGAATGAAGAAAGCGCAGGAGTCCTTGCAAAACAAAGCCCCATGCCAGGAAAGTGTGAAGCAATTTCTTCCACTATAGCGTGAAAGGCTGAGAAATCATGATGTACAGTAAATGTAAAGGCTGTCCTGGTTCCTTTATGTGGCAGTAGGTGTCAGCATGGAGCTGGGTATTTACCTGGCTACCAGAAAGAGCACGCAGCTAACTGCCAGATACGCCAGCAGCATGAAGAGCCAGACCCCAGGAGAGAATGGGTCCAGGAAGGAAAAATACCCAGGTCTTCTTCCCTAGAAACAGACAAAAGGAGCGTTAGACTACTCAAGGCGAGTTTTTTCCTGTGACCTTTCATATTGTTTTATTTCACTTGCCAAGACATCCAGAAGGGATAATGGGCCTCTTTTAATTGCATTTGCTTTCCTGGCTAAAAGAAAACACTTAGCTATCTCCCTCCTGTTCTTCGGTGGGCACAGGAGAAGACCAATTACTGCTGGAATAGAACAGGAAAAGAGCCTCTGTACAATAGTCAAAACCAATTAGCCTGGTCCTTCTGTGGTTAGATGTACAATTGGTGGCCAGAAATAACTTAACAGTCTCTTATCAGCAAGGCAGTTGCTTTGAAACCACCGGGTTTAATCAATATACGCTGCATTTACCTCAGAAAAGTGAACCTTTAAGGGTAAGATCGTCACAGGCAGCTTTAACATGCGGCTTTAACCTCACTGTGTAATTAACGAGTTTGCAACTACTTCACAGACACCTCAAGCACAAAATAAACAGGTCTCATAGTCAGCGATTTCATATTCTCCGATTGGGCCCACACCAAGGCAAAAAATTCATTAACGTGTCCATAATTACCCCCCATATTAGTGTAATTGAGTGACATAAGAGTTGAGCTGGAGATTGGGAGAGCTGTAATTATGGCTGAGAATTAAAGCAGGCCTGTCTGCGGAGGATGCTCCATGTTTTAAATAGCAGCATCAGAGCTGTCAGTGATCACCCTCGCCAGCAGCATTAAATCACAGAAGGAGACACCACTTCGCATCAAGCCAGAAGGAAAGATCTGGGTAACGGGAGCGAGGATACTGCAGTTTTATATGCGAGCTGGGACCCTTGTTGTATTGTTAAGCAGCACCAGCAGAGGCTCGCATATGGAGCTCGTGAGGTTTGTTGACTCAAGTACAGGACTACGGTAGTCTGCTGCGAGCTGAAGCAAGCACTTTGTTTACAGTCCTCCTCTAAACTCGCTTTCTGGTTTACACAAAAGTGTAATCAACAAAGTGCAGCATGCAGTGGAGCAGCATCGCAACAGAAACCAGCTGGAAAGAGCAGCAGAACACAGAGCGTGAGAGTACCCCACGCTGTTCGTTAATGTGTGCTGTGATACTCGCGTTTACTCAGCGCTCTGTGTCGCTCTACACAAGTGCTGCAGAAGCACAACGGGAGGGCCTTAGCACAGCTAATCGTACTGCAAGACAGCATTTATGACAATAAATAGCAAAACAATTTACAAAAAATTATGGCTCTGAGTGACAGTCAACAAGTCAACAAGAACTGTAAATCAGAATGCATTTTCCTTCCATACCATTATATACAGAAAAGTATTGAGACACACAACAGGAATTTTAAACCTTCGAATACTTAGACCTTAATATGGAGTTGGTCCACCCCACTTTACAGCTGTAACAGCTTCCTCTCTTCTGCTTTGGAGTTTCTGTGGGAATTTGTGCCCATTTATTCATTCTGTAGATCATTTACGAGGTCAGACACTGATGTTGGATGAGAAGGTCTGGATCACAATCTCCGTTCCAGTTCATCCCAAAGGTGCTGGATGGGGTTGAGGGCAGGACTCTATGTGGCCAGTCAAGTTCTTCCAGCATGTTTTTATGGAGCTTTCTTTGTGCACTGGGTCACAGTCATGCTGGAATAAAAGGTGTCCGAAATGTCTTGGTCTGCTGAAGCATTAAAATTGCTGGAGGCAAGGGGTCTAGCTCAAACCCTGAAAAACAGGTGTGTCCCAATACTTTTTCCATATAGTGTATTTCTGAGTGTAGTACGATGGTAGTGAGAGTTTCCTGTTTGCCCCACAATAGGTGGAGGTGGTGAGAAGAAGTGAAATTATAAGATTTTTTCCTCGCGCTGATGCACGGTTATGTAATCGTGATTAATATCGGTCAGTCACTACAAACACTGTGTTGTCTTTTAACAGTGTATAATGAACTGTTTGTGACATGGACATGGAATCAAACCTGGTTCATTTCATGATTCCTGAGTGCTGGCACTCCAAGCTAAAAGAATATTTTACAAACCTGGAACAGCAGATTGGACTGTTATGTTCTGTTCATCTTATTTTAAAACGACAGCAGAGGGAACTTGTCAAACAAAAAGAAACTAGATTTGCTGAAAGCCTTTGAAAATTGCCCTTTTAAAGGTATCTGGAACAGCCAGAAAATGTTTAGCTATGCTAAAAATCAGAATAGCTACGTAGCATTAAGACCAAAGAGAAAAAGAGTACAGATAAGAATAGCAATAGCAAATCAATAGCAAAAACCTTTTTTCTATTAGAGCATTAATTCAACAAAAAATCTAATTCATGCAGTTTATTTTCGCTTCACACATAGTTTTGCCATTTTGCTACTTTAGATTATCACTTGAGTTATGAGGCTAACACAACAAATGAACACTAAGACGCCCAAATCTTACTTTGGCGTCACTAAGACGCCAAATCCTACTCTTACATACATTAAATACATGAAAATGAAATAGACCAAAAGCCTTCAGTTTTCCTCCTAAAAAATTAGGGGGAAAGCGCACAGATAGAGACTGATTAATCTGTGCAAATAATAGAACATCTTGAATTAGCACCTTAAATTTAAGATTAAGGGGTTTCACACTCATTCCTTAAATAAAATTTTAAAGTAAAATTAAGGGGTTGGTTTCACATAAGAATGGCCACTTAATTCAGATGAAGGGGTTTGGTGTATTTTCAGTTCTCAATTAAGCACATTTTACAACCCGACCTCACGACTTTTTGTGCAGGCATTACGAAATACAATTTAATCAATATATGTTCACGATTTAGTGCTTTTTTTATGCTAGTACAACGTTTTACTACCCTGTATTTCAATGTTCACTGCGTTACATTGCCAGTATCTGCGCTAACTGGTGACTGTTATGGTTAGGGTTAGGGTTAGGGTTAAGGTTAGGCTTAAGGTTAGGGTTAGGGTAAGGGTTGAGGTTAAGGTTAGGTTTAGGGTTAGGGTTAAGGTTAAGGTTAAGGTTAGGTTTAGGGTTAAGGTTAGGGTTAGGGTTAATGTTACAGTAAGGAATCAACTCATTATTTCTCTCCTACTGTCCCTCAGTCACCAGTTAAGGCGGATACCGGCGATGTTATGCAGTGCGTATTAAAACACAGGGTAGTGAAGCGTCGTCCTAGCACAAAAAAAAGCCCTAAATCGTGATCACAGCCCGTATTTTGATTAAATTGTGTTTTGCGTTGGCTGCACGAAATCTCGAGACCGGGCTCCATTTTAAGTACATTGTGTTTCGTAGAGATAGTGCCCTTCAGTAATGCTCAGATAAACATCAGATAAGTTCAGGAGAATTCTCGGGCAAAAAAGATACGATAAATGAACGTGTTATGAATAGGGTACCGAAACCTGGGACTTAATCGGTCCCGGTGTCTAATTATAAAAGACTGAAGTATCGACAAGCTCTGATGTTAACGGTTCTGCTGTCGGCACTGGAGAAAAAAAAAATAAATTAATGTCCTATTTATTATTGTTAAATAAACATTACCTAGCATATTTTACCTGACCAGCCTTCTGTGATATTTTTTAATATTCGTTATTCGCCTGCACTGTCGTTATTTGCAAACTCACGCACGAAATGTAGTCTGTTCCGCAGCACAGAGCTCGCGCGAACACAACACGAGAGAGCTCGCGCTTATGGAGTGATGATGGCGGAGAGACACAAACAATCCAAAGTATGGTTACCGACTTTCAGCCCTGCCTAGTAATACATTTTCAAAAGTGTATACACACCGCTACACAAACGTGGGGTGAATAGTCCTTCTATCCACTAAACGCAAAAGAGAATACAGACCATACTTTTCTCTGGAGTTTCACACATTCCAACTTGCAAAAACAGCTTCAAAGTAGAAACTGGGTTGTTAGTTGTGACCACGCACCGACTCTCTGGCTCAGCCAGGTTTTAACCACCCATCCAATCACAGCCACGGACACTAACGAACATTCACTAGACACAGGTGGACACAATCACTAGATGCCTCGCCTACTGGTGCTTGCTGCACAGACACCTGGGGCCATATTACAGAAACTTCCTAACTTGAAAATCCTATCCTTACTGTGTGGTAACCATGGTAACGCCAGTTTAGGATCTTATTTAGGAAAAAAGCCATTACAGAACAACAGTTCCTAAGTCCATTTTCTTAACCTAACTTCAGTTAAGAAAGGAGTATTACAGAAGCATCCTAACCTCAAAAAATCGTTAATAATTTGGACAAATAACTTTATGAAAATCCCTCCGCTGCCCTAACTGTCACTAGCTGATTATTTAGACTAGGGGATGTGTGAGAACGCCTATTGCCGATCAACTCCGCCCAGCTCTGGAGAGGCGACCCGTCGACACGGGGCTCTCCCTCCCGGCTGTGGTACAGTTAGCAAATGGGCTTCGTGTTTGTTTTTTTGCTTAAGGTGATTTTCAAAGCGAAGTGTGAGACTGTGTGGGTGTGAGAGAGAGAGAGTGAGAGAGAGAGAGAGAGAGAGATAGTGTGCGTGTGTCCCTATACTTTGGTCCACATATTTGTGTATGACAGCTCTGTCCCAGTACATTTTACACTCGTAAAGTTACAGCGGCAGCAGGTAACAGTTACTTTGTGAGATGATGTGTTGCGTTAGTTGCTAGGTAACAGACATAAAAGTCTATCATTGACGTTAGATCGCTTATTTAGGATTCCTAACTCGAGATAAGTTAGGATTTGCTTCTGTAATACCAAATTGAAAAAAAACTCCTATCATAAATCTTAATTTTATGCTTAAGATAGAAAGTTTCTGTAATACGGCCCCTGGTGCCTAATGATTACTCGCACACTCACTCACACCAGCTTGAGTAAAAAGCTGCTAGTTCTTTTGCGGCCTGCCTACCTGCATGCTATGTTCCTTTAAATCACTGTATATTCATTTACAAGAAATTGTGTTTATGTGTTTACCAATCATTGGTTTTGTTTGTGTAATAGATATTTGCTCAAACATTTGTGTTTGCTAAGCTATAGATAATCATTTTACATTTTAAAAAATAGTGTTATTTCTGTTCTCAATTTGTTTTAATTGAAAAACACAACAAAAAGTACCGATAAAAGTACCGTTAAAGTTCCGAATCGATAAGTGGTGTCGATAGAAGTAGTAATACCGTTAGAACCTTAACGATTCCCATCTTTAGTTATGAATGTGTCGGCAGCCACACAGTCGGTGTTGGAGGGTTAACAGATAGAGCGTAAGTGTTTTGTCTGTAAACTCGGACAGAGAATCTGACGGAGGCACGCAGGGCCAAACACTGGCCAATGGAACAGCAGCTGGAGGGCAGATCCACCTACGCTCTGCCCAGTCCACCGTGGGCTCTCAGACATCTCCAGGCTCTTACATAACATGTTTTTCTTTGCCTGTGTGTGCCGGAGGTGTAAAGCAAAAGTTTCTCTCCTTGACAACGGCAGGAAATGTCTTCTCTTGGAGCAACGCTGCCTGGGAATGTCAAAATAAATGCCAGCACTGGTGTCAGCCACACAAGGCAGGGAAGGAGCTGATGAAGGAACAGGAGGTAAACAGCAATCTGGCCCTCCAACAGGATGCTCCAGTGCTCTGTAGCCTGACTTTAGCGATGGTTTGGTTGGTACAGTTATTACTATTTCATAAAATGACAAAAATCCCTCAGCGAAAGCCTCAGTAGACAAGAACATGCGTGAAATCCTCCTGCAGTTTCCTGGACAGCTGCTCTCCCGCTGTCTGTGCTTCAGGTCAGTTAGCGGGAGTGAAGGCTTTGTGGCCCAGGAGAGCAGGTGAGAGGGACAGAATCCCTTTTTCTACGCTCGACACCTTGAAAAACGTGTGGCCAATGGGAACATAACACTCGTCATGGCTTGAGTGGCTTCAGCAAGACAGAGGGCCTGAAGCAAGTGTCCTGCTTTATGGGCTGCAGGCCAGAGGGGCTCTCTGACTCTCCTCCTTCTCTCTCATCTCTCTTTCTTCTATCTCTCAAACTCACACAAAAATAAAGACTGTTTTCAAAAAGACAATATATATGTATTATTTTTTGTTAACACAAACTATTTAAAATGATTCAAAAAAAATGATTCCTGTAAACATACATTAAAGTCATGCTTAAAAATGGCCAAATATTTAAATAGTTATCAGAATGTTATCAGCCCTGACAAACTAGATCGGTGTAATGTTTAGACTGGATTTCCTAAAAGTCTATGCAAAAATAAACACAAACACAGTTCCTCTGGGACTTGCTGAGTGCTCATGAATCTGCCTCTGGTCCTCTAGCACAACCTCTTCAATTACCTCATCACACTAGCTAATTAATTTCTATCCACACCCTCTCGTTTTTACAGGCAGGGCCTTTTGGAGGTCATTGCTCACCAACTATCTGGTTAAATACAGGCTATGGGTGAGACAAGTCTAGTGGCTAGCAGCTGGGGGATTAAAAGCAGTGACATTCCTCACTTCTGCTGTCTAATAAAAACCATGTTCATAGAGTGCACCCAATCACACGCTGGTCACGGTCCGCTGTATGGCACCTCACACAATAACACAGAACATTGCGTGCAGGGATGAATCAAAACCACATTGCCTGACATGTAATGAAAGCAGGGCTGGAGGCCGCATTTTATTCCATTTTCTATGATTATTGATCAGCCACAAAATTACATTTAAAGCTCAGAATAAGCAAAAAGGGATTCCTTGTAAGGAAGGATCAATAACAAGTGGATTAGATCTAAACAAGCGCACGCGTGAGCTTTTCAGATATTGAATAGAACAGCAAAGCTAAGGGTGCTGGATAAGAGGAGCTGAGAGATTGCCAAGGGCCTGAGTGGAACACAGCGCTGCTCTGGAGAGACTTTGCTAGAGTTGTTCCACAGAGATGTATAAGAGCATTTCGTCTCTTCATCTCACCCTGATGTACTTACGTCAGAGCTGCGCTGCAGTCGCTTTCGGTCTTCTTCCTGCTTTACTCTCTCTGTCTCTCTCTCTCTGTCTGCATCTGTCTCTCACCATCGTGTCCCATCACCATTTCTCTCTCTCACATGTACACAAGCTGACTGTCTCTCATCAGCACCCTCTTTTTCCTCCCTCCTGCTCTTTAGCTCTGATACAGGGAGCAGCAGCGTGATGAAGTGTGTGATTGTGTGTGTGTGTGTGTGTGTGTGTGTGTGTGTGTGTGTGTCGGTGTTTGTTTTCATACGCATCCCAACTTTGTACTAAACCAGAAAAACCCAGTAGCAACAAAATGATCCAGACGTTGCAAAGCAATTTAAATAAAGGCCACATTTTCTAAAGACTCTAACTGTTTCTCTGTGGTTAAAGGTACACTGCAGTGTGTTTAATAAATATTTAGTTCAAATCTGACTTTTACATACAGGCAAAAACTGAAAATGCCCCAAAACGTCTGCACAAGGCCATTTTTTTGCTTTTTTGTTTCTTGATTTTTTGATTTGTGCACTTATTATCATTTAGGGGGGCAAACCTTTGTGTGCATATGTACGTATGTATGTATGTATGTACTTTGTCCTTATGTGTATGTATGTATAATTCAAGGTATAAAGGTGTGTGTGTCTGTGTACCCTGTGTTACATCAGCATGCAGGAACACAGATAAGTGCATCTTTGAGCCCCGGATGCTTCTGCAGAGGTGCTGCAGCGGCTAGGCTAATGGTGCACCTGCTGCTATCGATTCTTCTAACTGCTCAGCCAACAAAAGAACGCACGGCTGCACCTATTAGTGGTGTGAGCTGGAGCGGGAGGAGTGTGATGTTTATGTGTGTGTATTCGTGTGTGTGTGTGTGTGTGTGTGGGACTGTATGTCAATGCCCTACTGGGACACCACGTTAATGTTTGCTCGGTCCGTGCCAACGCGGTTCCATCCGGCCCGCGGCCAACGCAGAGATCAGTGTGTCACCTTGCGTTTAGGGAAGGCTTTGATTAATGGCATGCAGGTCTTGGAAAAAATAAAAGAGCAGTGGGACTTACAGCGCAGCCATGTGCTTTAACTCAGAGTGTTATTGGTGTGAATCACATAGAAGTCAAAATCAAAGGGAGCGCAGATTTGAGAAGGAAGCATCACGTTTATCAGCCGCTTCTTTACAGCTTAACCTATATTCTTTACAGGGTACCCCGCAAAAATGTGGGCAAACATCAGTGTGTAGTGCTGTTGTCTCACACCTCCAAGGTTGTTGGTTCACATCCAGGTCCTGGTCTTGTTTGTGTGAGTGTGTGTGTGTGAGTGTGTGTGTGTGTGTGTGTGTGTGTGGGTGGGGGGGGTTCTCCGGGTTTCTTCCACAGCCCAAAGACTGCGTGTGTGAGTGAATGGTGTTGTGGTGAGCAGTGTTGGGAGTAATGCGTTACAAAAGTAATGTATTACAGTAACGTATTACTTTTTGCTGTAACGCAGTAGT
>JBBJLR010000001.1:18721650-18731951 GCA_037577145.1 Brachypetersius gabonensis | reverse complement strand
ACACACACACACACACACACACACACACACACACACAAACACACACACACACACACACACACAAACACACACACACAAACACACACAAACACACAAACACACACACACACACACACACACACACACACATACACACAAACACACACATACACATACACACACACAAACACACACAAACACACACACAAACACACACTCCACACACACACACACACACACAAACACACACAAACACACAAACACATACACACACAAACACACACACAAGCAGATCATTGCCTGCATGCATCATATGATGAGCTGATGAATAGTTAAAAGGTGTATATCAAGCTATCAACTTTCCAAAAGAAGGGAGGACCCTCCCCACAAAACGTCTACTGTCTTCGGAGGGCAATAAAACAATAAATCACACGTTTCTATCAAACATTAGCTGAAAGTATCTGGTGTGATGGATGGGGTTAGCTCTTAGTCATAGAGCTGTGATGAAAAATTCAGCTTGAAATATGGAACTGCCCAAAGTCTAGAGATTCATGGGCTTCTTCCCTCCAGTCAAACTGAAGATTTCAGGGGCTTCTGTTAGAAACCTCCTTCGACCTTTCTGAGAAACAGAATGCCCTTCAGAGGGCAGAGTTGGTTCCCCTGAGGGAAGTGCAGAGGGGAAATCATGGACTGCCTTTTTCTCCAGCACTGGACTGCAGGGCTTACACTGGAGTATCTGCCAAATCCCTGGTTCCTCAGTTAGGTAGGAAGGGGCCAGGGCTGCACTACAGGGCAACACCTTGCAGACGGGAGTCACACCAGCTTTCACACGAATAAATAATAACTTTCCCTAATAAGAAGGACGTCAAAAGATATTCGAGATTATGGCAGGTTTACTCTTTACGATCCCCTTCATGATACTGCTTTTAAAAAAGAAATACATTAAGAATCCTTTGAGGTCAAATATGTTCTTAGATGCAATGTGCAGTATAACAGTGGCTAAAATGTCTAAGTGATCGGCACACACTGACAGAAAAAGGTACTGTGCAGGTCAGAGAATCCAAAAAAATAATAAAATGAGGGCTCTGACAAGGTGTATGGAGTCCAGATCATATGAAACAAATTATAATTACAAATGAATGTACAGTTATTCTCCCATTGCCAGAATGTGACATTTTGACACTGTAGGCCAAACAGAAAATTGCTGTTTCCAGCTTTAGTTCAGTTGTGGTGAGAGAGCAGAGGAGAACAGGTCCTTCTATTGAGTCTCGGTTCCTCCCGAGGTTTCTTCCTCCAGCCTTAGGGAGTTTTTCCTCGCCTCTGTCGCCTCACTAGGGGCTCAGACACGGATTCTGTGAAGCTGCTTTGTGGCAACACTGGTTGTTAAAAGTGTTATATAAATAAATTGAATTGAATTGAATTGCAGTGGGTAGCACTGTTGCCTCACACCTCCAGGGCTGCGAGTTGTAATCTGAGTCCTGGTCTTGTGTGTGTGTGGATTTTGCATGTTTTTGTGGTAGTGTGGCTTTACTCTGGGCTCTCTGGTTTCTTCCACAGTCCATAGATATACAGTATCTATACATTTACGTTTACGGTATTTGGCTGTCGCTCTTATCCAGAGCGACGTACATCAGTGCTTAAGAAGTCCATGACTGTTTCTTACCTGGAAAACAGCTTAAATCCGAGTCAACTATTTAACCAACATACTGCAGTCAGAGCATCTAGTAATAATTGGCCAACACCCAACCCAGCAATACATACGCTATAGAGAAAAACAAGCACAAATCTACAATAAACCCCCACTTTACAGTAGGTAAAGTGTACCTACAGTAAACCCCCACTTTAAAGTGGATCGGCAGTCATGGTTTCAGTCCACCGCAGATGTTTTCTGAGAACTAACCTAATAATCGTTTGATAAAACCCGCACACTTATGTGGAAACTGCAGATATCCTCTGCATGTTTTCCGCTTTTGTGACGTCTGGGCCTCTTCCACGACACACCCTCGTCCTCACCCAAACATAATCACTGCATGAAGACAAGGGGGCATGGTGGACAAGGCCCAAACGTCGCAATATATACCAATATATATATATTTGTAGCAGTATATAATTTTTCATTTTAGTGCCAAGTGATTACAAAAAATATAATTTACTAATTTAGTAGCATAAATATTTAAGCAAATTCAGCCACATTTCCATATAAAATATAAATGTTTTGGTTCTGTGAAGAGAAACACAAAGATGGCGAAATACCGCAGCACTCAGAGGTTTGAGGAGTTTGAAAGTAACCAATCCGAGAGCTCTATTTATTTCTCCTTGCTGCTGATTGGCTGCTGCCCTTTGACGCAGCTGCAGTCCAGAATTTCCCCCTTGGAGCGTCTCAAGTGTTCTCCTGTTTTTCGCTTTGTTCTTCTTAAAGCCCCGTATTTTTATTACTGTAAATCAAATTACATTAATTACAGTACAGTCTATACTGGGGAAACATGGTCTTTTACATTCTAGCACTGCAGGAATTCAGTGTAAACTGTACAGTACGAATACAGGTTTAATCTCTTAAGCTGAGTTTAAAATGAAATTAAAGTGTTCTGGGAGCATATTTGGAGGCATATTTAGGGTTTATACTATACAAATAGCCATTTTTAGGCATTTTTGTAACCACAAAAATGGAACAGAACCGCCACGATAAGCAGGGCTTTCCTGTATACATCAGGTGAACTGGGGATTCTAAATTTACCATAGGTGTGAGTGTGTGAGCAAATTGTGTGTGTGTGTGTGTGTGTGTGTGTGCCCTGCGGTGGGCTGGCACCCCGCCCAGTCTCTTGCCCGTAGACCCAGGAATAGACTCTGGGTTCTCACGACCCATTAAGGATTAAGCGGTTATCGAAAATGGATGAATTGAGAGAGGTGTACCTAAGAGTTTGTTGACCACTATCATGTCTCGCCTCCAATTGTGGGGTACTGTGCTACTGCGATTCTGCATTGCAAATTGGTCCAGCAGCAATTGGTCCAGTTGCACTGGGCACAGTCACGTTGACTGTACTCTAGCCAAATGGAATTGGGGACATTGGAGGAGGGGCAAAGTTTTGGAACCATAAGCGATCACCTAATTCACCAATAGGGATGCGGCAGCCCTGCATGTTCCTTAACTAAAGCTATTGAAGACCCCAATGAAGTGTGGCAGTTTAGTATCTGTACTGTGAGAGTGTGTTGGCAGTATCAGAGGTTTTTGTCTTAAGTCTCACCATGTGGCTGCTGCTATGCTGCAAAAAAATAACAGGAGAAGGGTCTAGGTTTATTTATGCTCTCAGTGTGGAATGCTCAAAACAGAGGTGTGTACCTTTTTCAAGGCATTTCTCAAACCCTCTCACTGACAAACAAACAAACAAACAAACAAACAAAAGCACTCTAGCTGGAAACCTAGACTGTGGTAGAACCTCAGCATCTTTCAGAGCGAAGGAATTTAGGTTAACGGTCAAACGTGCATGTTGAAAAAAACCTGATTTTGATTCAAACTGTGTGCACGTTTTCTAAGTGAACTGGTCCATGAAATATATCTTAATCATGCAGAACTGTGTACATGCTGGATCGTTAATATTGCATTGTTGTATTGTTTGTGAAAACGATTGTAGCCACTGTAACAATAACTGTAACAGATTCTTCTGTAAATAAACATTTAAATAATTCATAATGAGCTGCATTTATTTCAGGAGACTCTTTCACAGAGAAGGTCTGAGGTTAGCAATCTTATAGCTGGTTTACCTGCTAATATTTCCAGATCCCAAGGACCTTCCTTCCACTTTTCCTGTTCCTGTCTCTCTCTCCCTCTCTCCCCCAATCACTCCTTCAAGATTCCAACCAGTATCACACTGTCCACACCTTTTCACCTCCACTCTCCATGGTGTCATGGGCTCCTTACTTGGACGCTAATCGACCCTCTGAAAGTGGCCTGACTGCGCAGAGACACATGCTGATGAATAGCTAAGAGAAAAGAGTCAGCCCAGGTTTACATGGATGAGAGAGAATGTGGCTGGACTCCTTGAACTAATTAATGGTTCAAGCGGCGAACTCAGTGCAGTTCCTGGAAAACAGCGGCGCATCAAATAATGAACGTGGATGCGCTTTAACGAGCGGACACTTCACACACACACACACACCACACACTGACAGGGGCCATGGCACCTGTGGCTGTTGGGTCAAGGGTCTTTAAGATGGAAGTGGGAAAGTGGAGCTTATTTAAGGAAACTAGCTTTGAAAAGTTAATTCGCTTATTATGACTTCCAAAAGCATTATATATGCATAGAGAGAGAGAGAAAGAGAGAGAGAGAAAGAGAGAGAGAGAGAGAGAGAGAAAGGAGAAAAAAAAGTGAGAGAAAGACGAAGAGTGATACAGAGAGAGCAAGAGACTGAGATGGTGAAAGAGATAATGAGCCATAACTACAGATATAAACACCTAATCCAGAGATTAGAAACAATTCAATCAGTCAATAAATCGATATTTTAACTTGTAATACAGAGATTGCTCCTCTTTTGCAAACCAGATGAGCAAAAAAAAAAAAAGAAAAAACCCAGAAAACACTAAAACAAGCAAAGCTATCAAATATATAATATATATATCATGCATCAGATCTATGTGCAGGACTGTGGTGTGAATGGAGTGTGCAGAAGTGTCCTGGCTGTGGGCTGGATGCAGAGTGGAGATAATTGGAGGGTAATTTCTCTGTCTGAGCAGCGTCTAAATCACCAACTAAGATAATTAACTGGAACAACAGGGTGTGAGAGATCGTAGTATGAATGAACTACAAACTATTTGCTGCTAAAACAACTGCAGACACTTAGAAATACAGTAAAGTTGCCACTTTAGTCACATGTGAACACACCACAGCACAGCACACAGTGTGGACAATGTGAATCCCTGATTTTGAACTGTTTTTGGTAGTAGCTTCAAAATGATGATGCCAGGCTGAGTGCAGAGATGTTCACAAGTCATTTTTAGTCCAAGCCAAGTCTCAAGTCTTTGAGTGGCAGTGTTTACAAACGCCGACTCTAAATGTGGGATGTTTGAGCTGTAAATGTTGAGCTCTGAACGTTTAGAACATATGCTAATTGGCCACGCCCCATGATTACAATTGGCTGCTGCTTAGCAGGGGGTGGGGCTGTGTGCTGTGATCTGCCCTCACCAACATGGAGGATTTGCTTTAAATGTATCTCCACTCTAAATGTGAAACTCCACAGTTAGATGGGGCTCAGTGACCCCTTTCCAACGACCCCTTGAAAATTGCTATTAGCTGAAAACTGTACACCTCAGACAAAAGTAATGGGACACCGGGGCGAGGTGAACGGTTTTTGGGTCGTTGGAAAGAGTGCGAGATATAAATAAATAATTCCATGAAATGAACATTGTTTAGGAGTTTACAAGGCACAGCACCGAGTCCGAGTCAAGTCTCAAGTCTTTGTTTGTGCGATTTAAGTGCGACTCCAATCCGAGTCTCAGACCCGAGTCCCGGTAATTATACAAAACAGTTACACTTGATTGGCTCCTATCATTCAAAGAATAATACAGCATTCAGCTTATGGTCGCATTCTATAGAGAACAGAAATGAAACCGTAGTTATAATGCGGTTAGCCACATTTACTTTAAATCGGCTAAGTGTTCACTCTGTTTTCCTCTTATTGGCGATAACACTGTGAAAAATAACCATTTTCAGGTTTCATTTCCATTCTGTGTACAACATGTGAGCCTGGCTGCAGACTGGAATCCATAATGAAGTTTTATATAGCAAGGAAATAGAAGGTCATTCAAAGGAGGGGGGTGATATTTTGTGCTTTCTCACACTAGAAAGACGCTCTTTACATCAGATCTGTTTGCAGCTATTCCAGCTTTGGCACTAGAGTGACAGGCCAGAGGGAGAGCATGAGGGGAGTATGGGGGTAATTTCTGTCTGTCTGAGCCATGTCTGCTCCTGCAGGGTGACAGAGTGGCTGTCAGAGTCTGCAGATGTGCCGCTGACAGCCTTTTAATGAGAGGCTCGGTAAAGGCCAAAGGAGCACACTAATGCCACACAAGTAGCCAAGCAGTAAACCAGGAGGACCAGTACAGATCCCAGCAAGACCACTCAGGAAAGCCAGCATGCCTGCTGAGTCTCAGTTGCTTCTATCTTATTCTGTACTGAGCCAGGAAAGACTTTAAAGGGCCCGCATCCCACTTCTTCACTATTTATGTGATTCGCTGCAGTCTCAGTAAACTGTAGGGGTGAAATAATACACTCATCGTTTGGTCTAATGGACAATTCAGGGCTCATGGATCGCGGCGCTCATGTACAAAGTAAGACTAAAAAAAGGTAGATTTTGCTTTTCTTATTCTTATTCAAACCATTTCTTTCTATCGTGCATTTTTTCCCCCCTTATTCTTCAGTATCACGTTATTTCAATGCACCTTTTGGAAGCCAAACGTTAACTTCAGACCTTTTGTGAGCTCACATTTTGCATTGAGTCTCCTCACATACACACATCTGGCCCCAATCGTTTCTTAGCTTCTTTTCAAAATGCCAATGACGCAAAATTCTGAAACCCAAGTGTTTTCACTTGGAACTATTTGCTTGCCACGATGCTTGTCTTCTGTCCTCTGAGTGCTCCCAGTGATTTCATAACCAGTACACCTCTCCTCATCACTCCAGTTCATTCACTCTCATTTTTCAAAAGCTCTGAGAAGAAAGACACACTGCAGTACTCATCATGGCGCCTGAAATCCCGTGACATTTTCCCTGACATATCTCTGACATTTCCGACACTATTTAAAAGAATGTTCGCGGTGCAGTTTGGGAGGCGTTCGGTCTGAGTCAGTTCACTCGACTTGTGGACTTCTGCACTTTTGCGTTCATTGGAGAATAAATGGCCTTGAATGGCACGCGTCCAAAAAAGACCCGAAGGACGGGATACAGGATTCACTGCTTTACACTTTTACGCATAAAAGAATACATTCATGGTTATTTGAAAGTATAACTGTCTTAAAATGGAATTCTACTTAGTTTTCTTTCTTGTCTACATAATATCAACAATGTCAGTAAGAGGTTCTCTAGGTGGTAGTAGCCTAGTGGGTAAAACACTTGCCTGTGAACCTAATGACCACAAAATTGCAGGTTCAAATCTACCCACTTTCTCCCTTTGTGTCCTTGAGCAAGACTCTTAGACTCTAATGATGGTAAGTCACTCTGGACAGGTGGCATCTGCCAAAGGCCACATTTTACCTTTACTTGTATTCAGTGATGGGAATAATGGCGCTATAAATAAACTGTGTTACTAACAGCGATACTTTTTTAGTAGCATGTAATCAAACGAATTACTGTTTCCCCGTTACACTGCCGTTACCATTACAATAAAATGTGCGTTACTATAACTGAGAACACTGAAGCGCTTTTCATCCGATTAGCGTCTCTCTCAGCCATAGGACCTCTCTTTCTCTGGGGGGTGTGTGTGTGTGTGTTCGGGGCTGGGGCAGGACACATAACCAGTGATGATGATTGGTGTGTCTCTAAACACGTGGTGATTGGCTTAGATTGAGTAAATTTCCATTGTTTGCCAATTAGAGGCAGAGCTCACACACGAGCACACACACGGTCAGAGGCACACACACCAACACACACACGGTCAGTCGCACACACACCAACATCCAGGAATTTCAACGATGGCAAGTCCAACAAGTTCAAAGGTTTCTTTTGCAAACTGGAAGTATAAGCACTACTTTTCCCTGCTGAGGCGAAAGGCAAAAATGTTGAATTTGATAGTTGTCTCTCACATTGTCCCACAACAACATTAAAATAGTGTAGATTAGTGTAAAATGTTTTATATTTATTTTATAGTTGTATAGATTTTTTTTAAAGTAACGCAATAGTTACTTTGCCTGGTAATTAGTTACTTTTATAATGATTTAACTCAGTTACTAACTCAGTTACTATTTGAGAGGTATTAAGTAGCTAGTAACTATAACTAATTACTTTTTTAAAGGTACGTTCCCAACACTGCTTGTATTGCATTAATAGGTTACAAACACCTGCCTGAATTGTTTTGTGGTGTTTATTTTGGAAAGTTACTGGCCTACATTTGTTTTTTAAAACACGACAGCAGTTTTACAGTTAATGCATTGGGCAAAAATATTTTTTACCATCTTTTACCATCATCATAATTGCATATAAAACCTCAAAAGATGCATATGGGAAGGAAACGATAAGGAAATAACTGTGTTGGCTTCTTTAGTCCACTCTGAATTATTTGGCTATATGATTATATATCTCAGTGACATTTGTGAAATTCCCTTTAAAGCAAAAAATCCGCATTTAAAAAGAGTTTTGGCTTTTATCCCCTCTAGTCTTATTATTAAGTTATTAAGACTTAATATTATATTTAATTAACTTTATTTAATTTCTTAACCTTATAGTCACGCATGAACACACCACATGTAGACTTATATATAAGTTATGAGAATGTACGCATGAGAAATTAAAGTGTGTACCCAAATACAAGCCCTTAGAGTTTCAGTCATTAAAACATTAAAGAATAAAAGAGCCAGAAAGAGTTCTTTGGAATAATGCCACATAATTTCTCAATAGGCTGTTGTTCATTAAACCATATTAATGATGTGTGAGTACAAAGAAGCTTTTGTGGAGCTGTATAACAAGTACAGGTTCTTTCTCGAATCATCCAATCCATGCCAAGAACCATTTAGGAAGTTAAAAGAAGAAACAGTTGTACTGGGAACTGTAATTTGGCATAAACTCTGGTTTTCGACTTGTCAGGTCACGTAAAGGAAGTGCGTCTAGACAGGGAAGGTGCTGGTTAGGTGCTGATTAGGACCCATTCACAGGGCTTTTCTCCACTTGGTCTGAAGGTTAAACCTGCTCCCCCAGTGAGTGTCTGACAAGTGTCCAAGTCAATCATAGCTCTGCAACGTGAACAAACACCTATCCCTGAACTATTCCCTTCCCAAGGGAACTATGGAAATTTCAGGCCATATGGCAAAGCAGAGTATAATGAGATCTTACATCTGCTACTTGCACCTTGTGTGCCAGAAGAACAAAACTCATGTTTAATAAAAGATCACACCACCTTTAACTGAGGCCATGGTGTCAAACGCTGCAGCTGGACGCTCTGGCAGAATACAGCAGGTTGCGTTTTACCATATTCAGACCAGGTGAGGGAGAGAGAAGGAGAAAGTTTCTTGATCTGAACCTAGCAGACCAAGCTGGCTATGCCAAAAGGGTTATATGGATCCGTGTCAGTGAAGAACCCTAACTGGTCGCCTAAAAAGTGTAAGATTGTTTACTTTTGTATGAACAGAAAACCCCTTGACTCACTGCCCACTGGCTTCTCTTATGAGTGTTTTGAGACAGAAGATTTCGTGTTGGTGAAGCAGCATCACATGACGATTACTCTTAGGACTATCTAGGAATTAATGGTCCCTAGTTATATCATACACACTTGAAAAAGTTAAAAAAGCAATTGTAAGACATGAATAAAAGGGAAAAAGGGACTAATTAATCACAAGCCTGCGGTCAGAATTACACCTGTCAGAGTCATAACTGTTTTTAAGTGATTATGACCTAATTAATTATCGTTAGAAACCCCATTAAACCATTCATAAATCATTTCTAATGGTAGTCTTGATTGAAAGTGGTAGTACTTTATTATTATCTTTGTTATTACGTTTGTTTTTTTTGTTTAAGATGCAAAAAAAACCCAGAGTATTTGGAGGAACCTTCCACTGAAAGGTTCTTTAAGGTACTAAATGGGGCTCTTAACAGCCCTCCTGGCACTTATATTTTTAACATCGCAGGTTAATGTGGGGTAATAAGCCATGAAATATCAGCTGCCACATGGGACATGCACACATGTGCATACATGTGCCGCCTCATTAATGGCCTACGGAACGAGAGATGACTGCAAACACTGTGCAGGAGCATTGCTAAAGACAGGAAGGAAAGGGTGAAGCCTATTGTAGCTTTGGCAGGAGATCAATAAAACCTTCTCCTTTGTCTTCTCTTTTCTTTATTTGCATAAAAAAACAAGATTTAACCCTCAGGAGTAGTAAGTTAAGTCAGCATGAACAAAAGCATTTTTTAATTTTACCTCTTAGCTCGATGAAATGAGCATCCATCAGCGTGACAGAACCATCACTTTAAAGTGTATTAGACCTTTCTCAGCACAGCGGTAACACTTACATGCTAATGGCATGTGTTACTCTATTACAGATGTCCCAGGCACAGCAGTATATCTGGAGTGGTTATATAGCTTGGTGACACTACTGCATTTACAATAGCAATATATATATA
>JBBJLR010000001.1:18668019-18682567 GCA_037577145.1 Brachypetersius gabonensis | reverse complement strand
ACACACACACACACACACACACACACACACACACACACACACACACACACACACACACACACACACACACACAGGCAAATATCTTGTAAAGTGATGTCTTGCCATAAAAATCCAAATTAAATTGATGAAATTTTCCCCTTGAGCCAAATGTACTTGATTGGCCAAGACATGCTAAGTGTCTGAATTTCGGTTCTTTTGTGTTACACTTGAGCTGCAAGGCTAATATAGATAACAAGTAATGAAATACAAGCAGGTTAGTGTCTTGTCTGTTAACACACTTCCTTCGGTTTCATTTCGCAGTAGATTAAATGTACCCTTATTAATTCACTCAACTCACAGATACCAGTCAACATGTGTGTCTGCTTTGCTGCTATTCCTGTTTTCAGCAATTCAAAATATCATTACCAAGGACTGTCAAGTCAGCTCTGATGACCATATGGACCATATTTCTCTTTTACCTTCATCTTTTTCAAGAATAACTGTCTAAACAATTAAACTGTACTTGTAATAATATGCCCAAAATAGTTTTAACCAAGGTAAATAAAATATGTGTGAAGGATGTGAAGATAAGATAAACCTTTATTTGTCCCACAAGTGGGAAATTTGCTTTGCCGTGGCAGAAATTGGACAAAGTTACAAAGTTAAGAGCAGTATAAATTAGAATAAATAGAATACAAACTTACAGTAGAATAAAATCAACAGTACAGTATAAAACATACACTATACAATCTGCCGTAAACCCTAATGCAAATGGCTGGGAACTATCTTTATTTACAACAGTGCTCTCCTTAACAGGGCGTAACACACAAAACTTGTGTAAAACAAGTGCGCATGTACTTACTCCCACTGGAGAACATTCTCACATACAAAACTGGGCAAAAGCCACCAAACTAAATACACATCACACATACTGAATGCTGGGTAATTCCGCCCTCCCCTCGTAGCGCCGCTACAATATATATATATATACATATATACACATACACAGAGAGGATACATAAGTAAATATAAGGACACTGGAAAATTGCACGTTTTAAGTTGCACATTTTACCCAGTAGTGATAGTTCCACCCAAAAAAATTGCCTGTGTGATATTAGCAAGTGTGCTAAGGCTGGTGCGTTATTTGTTTTATAGTTAGTTCAGAAAGACACGGTTCATGTATCAAGCTGGTGTGGCTTGAAGTAAACGTGTGATAATACAGATAAACACTTTACACAACGCTGATACTGTTGTCTAGCACTGATGTACGTGCGTCTGCTAAATGCCGTAAACGTCTAAACTTTAGCATTAGCCTCGCAGCTCCAGCACTAAACTAAAGAAGCAAAGTCCAGATGCAAGAACTCAGGGTACGGTGGAAAAGTGTAGATGTGATTTTTCGCAGAGCCATCATTTTAACTACCTATTCGCAGACACAGTTAAAAAGGAAAATCCTGCCTGCTAGCTATGCTAACCATGGCAGTTCAACAGGCAGTCAAAGCTATGCCAGTGCTCTTTTCTCCAACAGGAAGTGGCAGCACCTGGGGAAAACGGAATGAAGAATCAGAGAATAAACAGCTTCTTATTACTATGCGATTCCACACACAACGATTCCTACAGCGGCGGAAGTGTTTCAAACGCGTCAGAAGGAGGCCACATGTTGAGACCAATGTCTATGGAAATCAACAGTGGAGACTCTCTCTCTCTCTCTCTCTCTCTCTCTCTCTCTCTCTCTCTCTCTCTCTCTCTCTCTCTCTCCCTCCCCCTCTCCCTCTCCCTCTCTCTCATCTTATCTTGGCTCCAGTAAACAGTGAGCTAAGCATACAAATCCCTGTTACAGCACGGAGGGCGCCTCCTGTGTTAGCTTTATCAAAGCTAAGCTCCAGATCTCTCTCTCTCTCTCTCTCTTTTTTTTGTCTTTCTTTTCATTCCTTACCCTTTTTTCCACGTGGAGACCATGATGGAGAATTGCGGTGGACTAAATTCAATTGGTTTCACTTCCGCCCGAGTGCCACTTGCTGTAATGGCCTCCCCTGAGTCTAGTTTGGACCTGGGGATTTGTTATTCAGTCTGTCACCTCACACAGAGCTCACTGCAGTACCATGAAAACAAGCCTGTACTGCATCATTATGAGGAAGACAGCGCTGTTAAGTGCAATATCCCTCCCTGTCCACACATATACACATACACTCAGACACAAAACACACACACACACACACACACACACAGACACACACACAAACACACTGATGATTTCAAATCAGTACGAAACAACAGACAAATGGCACCTTGCTACCCAGGGTCTGTATTTACAGTGGAGGCGCGGGGCATAAATTTCATCTCACACTGGGATAGAGGGGAAAAGGGAGAGTAGTGGTGAACAAACAAGACATGGCACGTTAAGCCCAACACAAAACAACAGCAGGAGCACGAAACTAGAGCATTATCTAGCAGCCGTTTGCAGCAAATAAGGTAGCGCTCAAAACGGCAGGCATTAAAAAAATAAAAACTCCAGCAGGAGCCCTGGGTGCACCTGCTCAGCTCAGAGAGCAGGAAGGGTATTGTGTCTGTCGGCCAGCTGTTGTTATAGCGTGCGTTTTATGATCTATAATATAATATAACCATTTTTTAAACTCACAGATCACTGTAGAAGCTCATAAACTTGTGCCAGATGTACTAAGTCTTGTTTAACAGGTATCAGGACATACGCGCTACATACAAAAACGCATGGGAGCCACACTACAGAAAATGCAGTGCATAGAAAAATATCCGTCACAGATGTGCATTAGAGGCAAGAGCTCACACCGTCTAAGAGGATCACACAAAAAATGGATTTTCTCTGCTTATTAAAGAGCCCATATCATGGAAAATACATTTTCTATTTTCATTTGTTGTTTAATAGAGTTTAATGTGATACGTATTACAGCCCTGCAGTGGTACAGAGGAGGAAGAAGTAATTTAGGAAGAGCAGCTCAATGCTGCTCTCTCTACAGTCGCCTGGCCAAAAAAAGCGGGCTTCCTAAAGTGGGCAAAAAAGCTTCCTAATAGCATATTTGAATATTATCCCTGTCAGAACAAAATATTCCAGGATTTCTGGAACTGTCATAATAAATAGACCATGATAAATGGTCTTAGAATCTAACAACAATGATCCAAATTAACTAATAATTTAACTAATTTTAAGTTGGTCTATGTTTTGGTCAAAATTTTAGGCCGTTTTGAATGATTTTCTGTTAGCTGATCAACTTAAAAGGCTTAAATCAACGATTACGGCGATCATTAAGAGAAGTTTAAGCCCCGAGGAAGATGGTCAGAGATTCATTACATCTCCCAAAGACAATGGGCCCCAAGGTTGATGAGAATTGTTGTGTGTAGGTTACTTAAAATTATACAGAGACAGGGCTCTGTTCTGACAGTAACTAATGTATGTTTGTGTTTTCACAATCTAGGGATACTGAATTGAAAATACTGTTGAAATTTTAATTTACCAAATACAACATGTATTAAGGAACAAATATATAATATTATATATATATATATATATACAGGGAAGCAACTACTCATCGCTGGTCATAACATCTGCTGCCAGTGGCCAGGCACTACATTTCTTAAACATTTTAAACAGCATATTTAGAGCATGGTCATGATTTAAAAGCACAAGAACAGTTTTAAAACATAAATGCCAATTATATTTCTTTTGTGCCTCTCTTGCCCATATGCACCCATATACTGCATACCCCATTTTTTTATATATACAGTAAACCTCCGGTTTTACGCGGATCGGGACTCGCGGATCCAGTCACACTAGAACGAAACTGATCGTTTGCGCTCGCGTTTTCTCTGTCGCTCTCTCTCTCTCTCTCTCTTTCTCTCTCTCTCTGTCTCTCTCTCTCTCTCTCTGTGTCTCTCTCACTGTCTCTCTCTCGCGCGCGCGGTCTCTCTCTTTCTCTCTCTCGCGTGCACGCGCTCTCTCTGCCGGTCTCTCTCTCTTTCTCTCTCTCGCGTGCACGCGTTCTCTCTGTCTCTCTCTCTCTCTTTCTCTCTCTCGCCTGCACGCGTTCTCTCCGTCTGTCTCTCTCTCGCTCTCTCTGTCTCTCTCTCTCTTACTCCCTTTTACTCTCTCTCTCTCTCTCTCTCTCGTGCACGCGTTCTCTCTGTAGGTCTCTCTCTCGCTCTCTCTGTCTTACTCCCTTTTACTCTCTTTCTCTGTCTCTCGCTCCCTCTTACTCTCTCTCGCTCTCTCTGTGTCTGTCTCGTTCCTGACTTTTCCGTATTTAAACCTTGGGTTTATCTTTACATGTTTTTTACATGAGTTTTATTAAAATTAAAGTGTTCTGGGAGAACATTTGGGGGGATGTTTAGGGTTTACACAATTAAAATATGCATTTTAAGGCATTTCTTTGACCAAAACACAACAACGCAATTTTTCATTATATGCGGGTGCTCGTGTAACGTAACCCCCGCGAATAACGAGGGTTTACTGTATATATATATATAGCCTGTGCTAAATGTTAACTGTGCAGTAAAATGTGTAATTTTCAAGTTTTTCCATGTCAAAACAGCACTTTGGTCCAGCAAACATTTGAGTGCTGGTTAACATGAATTCATTAAGATGCTGTAACCTGAAACACATGGTGCCGGAGTGGATAGCGCTGTTGCCTCGGGGTGTGGGAGTTTGAAACTGGGTCCTCATATTGTGTGTGTGTAGAGTTTGCATGGTGGTGTGGGTTGTCTCTATGGTTTCTCCCACAGTCAAAAGACATGTGTGTCTGGAGAATTGAGGATTCTAAATTGACTGTAGGTGTGAGTGTGTGAGCAACTGGTGTGTGTGTATGCCCTGTGGTGGGCTGGCGTCCCCCCAGGGTGAGTCCCTGCCTCGTCCCCGCAGAGGTACCCTAGTAAGAATTAAACGGTTACAGAGACTGAATGAAAGGATGTAAAATGAAAGAATCATTTAATCACAATGATATTCAAAATAATCTAAAATTATGCTGCAGTATGGATGCTCTCATATAACCCAGCATGGTCGACTATGTTAAGTACTAAACCCCATATGAGAACTCCAAAACTCTCCAGCCTCGCTGTACAGAGAGAAGAGCCCTTTCTCCATATGAGCTCTCTCACTGATGCACTCACTTAACACACACATGGTAAACTGCACGTCGCCCTCAGGCACTTGCATTGCTTTCATATGCCATTTCTCACCTTTCTGTCTCCAACATGGTACATTAGGAGCAGACAGATGTTTGTACTAATGGAGCTTTTGCAGTGTAAGCGTTCAAGCTGTGCTGCAGGTGGGGGCTGGCGGCTTGGGAATTGATGTGTGCATTGACCTAGGGAGACAGCAGAGTGGGTAAAAGGGGCAATACAAGCCTAACCATTCTGTGCCCCAGTCACCCGGAGGCTGGTCAGGGACCCTGTTAGCAGACCAGACACTTTGACGACAATGAGGATGTGCTAATATCAAACTTCTCGATGCCTAGCACCAGCATACACCCTTAAAAAAAATAAAGCCTCATGACTTTCACATATGGCTCAAGCTAGAACAATAGAACAGTATCTGCTGTATCTGTAATATCTGCAGTTTCTGAAAACAGATGCACTTAAAAACTAGTCCACTAGAATTTCAACTATGTTAGGGCACATACGTCTAGGCCTGGGCAATAAAATAATGATCATAGTCAAACATTTAGTGATAATGTACACTGAATACAATTACTATGTCATTCTGTTGTTCGGTACGGTATTAACTGTAATGGCCTGATCGTTTTTCTTTTATTCAAAATGAATAATAGAATATTGGTACAACAATGCATCAATAGGCAAGTTGCGAAAGGAAGTTACTCAAATTGAGGAAGAAATATTTTGGTGAAAATGCTCAGTTACATGAAACAAAAAGGCAAAATAAAAGCCCCTTCCCCAGGTATGAGTAATTAACAGTTCTGCTCCAGCTCCAGTGCTGGGGGAGTTGGATAATAAGTGTGGCGCAGCAGCAGATAGTGGTGGGTGTGGCCTAGGGCCTGTGTGAACACCACACTGTTTTGGGACTCGTGCGGTTCCTGTCTATACCCCCAGCCTGCCAGACTGGGTCAGAGCATAAACAATAAACAGATGGAGATGCTGCCAGATTAGTGGCATTTAAGCAGCTGCTTCAGAGACTACCAGGCTAGTGCACCTGGCCACCTGCGGACAGCCATTCGTCTTGACAAGAAAGGAAATAGCTTTGCTCCTCTGTGTTTCTCACCTCACTGTTTTTTTTTTGTTATCACCAAAGTGAACTACTGAGGCAAGCGGCAGGCAGGTGGTGGATATTTTTAAACAATCCTGCCATCCTTCTTTAACATTCACATCCCTCTGCCCAGAATGGCTCAGACGACAGACATGCTTTATGGCAGATTTGACAGAGGGAGGATCTGTGTGGCTTTTTCAACGCACTCAGTGTTGAAACAATGCCAATGTTTGCCCATGAATGCGGATGAAAATGCCGGCCTGTCTTTGTCTTTTAGCGTGGGAGCCCTCTTCAAGTTGCGACATTTGCGGCTCGACGCTTTTCTGAATGAAGGCCTCTACTTTTCTGCACATTATTTCATGCTGGAGTCCAATTTCGACACATTAGTGGTCAAAGTGGAGGCTAAGTGCTGCTGAACTGCCTTTAAAAAGGCACTTAAAATAAGTATAATGCATGTAAAAATAAATCAAAATAATTCATGAATTTATCAAAATAAAAATTATAAGTAACCTGTATTATCCAAACCTGTACACACCCTGGGGCCTCAGAAGCACTTGGTAAAAGTGTGTGTGTGTGTGTGTGTGTGGGGTTGGGGGAGGGGGTGGACCGTACTACTGGGGGGCTGTTGGAGTAGGGCTGATAGCTGTAGGGCAGTGTTTCCGGGGTGGGGGCAGAAGGGGTGGTCGGGTCGGGCTATTGGGGGGAGGGAGGGGGTGTAGATGCACATGGCGTCTCATGTGTTGCCCTCATACAATCTCTCTGGGTGGGGGGTGGGGGGGTACTGGTGCCCATGACACACATCAAGGATAACACAACACAACTGATGATATTCCTAATGTGATGCCCAGGATTTTCACTAAATGAATGCAAATTCTCAAACCCGTTCCAGAACAGAGGCATTTAAACACACATAGAGAAACCCTTTGTTGCCTTTACTGGTCGACTGACAATATATCTAAAAAACTGAAAGTAAATAAAAGTGCAACTGATTTACTGAGAGGTTTCACATGAGGCTGGAAGACGGTGGGGGATATATACATTATGCAGCAAACAAGTTCCTGTGAAGACCTTACATATTATGAATAGAAATGACATTTTTGTCAAACTAATGCACTGTGATCCCCTTTAGTTCCTGCTGATATATTCCAATGTAAAAATCCCCATAAAATGAAACATACACCTTTGCTCTGAGCCCGACGACAATCCCTTGGCAGATTACTTATCACTAAAGTTACGACTTTGTTTTTCATGTTTTTCCCCGTATTTTAGTATTTCAAATCTTATGCTGTTGTGCTCAATATGATTATGTGAATTCACACTGAAATTTATTATTTATTAGCTTTATCTTGCTTCTTTTGGTTTCCAAGCTTCACTCTACATAAAACATACCATACCCTCACTTTCTGTGGCTGGCAGTGCAAGTGTCCTGGCTTAACAGAGAAAAGATGCAAAATGAGAAAACTGGTAACATTAGATACTCAAACAGGAACCCTGTCTAAAGTGAGCTCATTTCTTGAAACTGGCCCCAGGTCAGGTTTGGATAAAAACGCTGTGGGTAGGGTCAGGTCGGACTCGGAGAGGAAGTTCTCAGGCTATCTTTGAATCTGGAACATTTACTTGGAGGTCACTGTTTACTGAATGAAGGAGCTCCACATGCTGGAGTCCAATCTCAAAGACTATCTGTGGAAGTCCATACCCTGCATTATATGTTAGAGCTGCTGGATTGTCTTTAAAACATATGTTTTACCTAAAATAAGCTTTATATAAGTTAAAGCAGACGTGTAGAAATTGTTTAAAAAGCCCAGATTAAGGTTGAGCGCAACAGCAGAATGAATTACGCAAATTATGAATAGTTTCTTTAGAGAAAATCAACTGGTTTAAGAAATGTAAATATTTAAACCCTCGAAGTAAATTGCATTTGATTGATGTTTTCCTACTCTGCACACACTAGATTTATGCAAAGTCTCACATAAAGTAGTTGGCAGCCCACTTTCATGCCATGCAAACAAGCAGCCAGCCTTTGCTGGTCAAACTGACCATGACCATGTGCGCTAACCAACAGTTCCAACATGTGTATAGTTGAAATAAAGAGTGTGACTGCAACTGATTTATCGAGGGGTTTCACACATCACTGGAAGACAGCAGGGAGTGGTATAAACATGCAAAGAACAGAATCCAATAAATATTACACGTACAAACAACATCGCTGTTAAAAAAAAAAAGGAAGACACACTCTGCTTGCTGAGATATTATGATATGAAAATGAAAATGACTTGTTCTGGAGGTCAGTCCCTTAGCAGATTATTCATTGTTTATTGAAGTCTACAACATCACAGCTGTGTTGGATTTGATTTTCCCCTTTATTTTAGCAATCCAAGCATATGCTGTTGCATTAAATAGTATCAAGGAAATTCACTTTGGGATACACTTGCTGGAAGCCCCTGTTCCAATTGCCTGCCGAGTCTCAATGTACATAAAACAGACCCTGACAGGTGAGATCTTCTCTGAGGGAAAAGTAGCACAATGTGATCTTCAGTGTCACATTGTCACCTCTGTGCTTCCAATCAGTTACAGTGGCTGTGCTAGGCCGAGCTAAGAGCCTGCACTCAGTGTTATTGTCCACCAAGTGCAACACTTCACTGATGACGGCAGTTTAGAGAAAGGTAAGCCAAGAGCAACTCATTTTTCCTCAGCCGTTCAGGGACAACAAAATGGATGAGTTCCATTTTTCCAAAGACCCCAAAGTGAGGGTCTGATCCATTTTCCACATTAAATCGTTTTAGTACAGGGCAGAAAAAAAGCCTTTCTCTCCGATATAACTTAATGTTTAACGTCTGCTCTGAGCCCTTACAAACTACGCTGATTTATAGGTTTACGCAGCATGATTTACGAGGCAATTAGTCACATAATCAAACTATGCTGATAGACGAAACCTCTTGAGGGCGAGCAGATACTTTTTCATGGTTTTATGGCACTTTCAATTTGTAACGTCGATCACACGCATAATACGTCGGCAGAAAACACACGAATGGCATGAACAACCAAGAATTTCACCTCATAAGCTGATAATAATTATAATTTCTTTCGTGTAGTGGTTTCGTTCACTTAAAGAGATCATCGACAAATCTTGGTCAAGTCACAATTTTTTATAGAATACAATATAATGTGGAATAAAATTAAAGAAAAAATAGAAAAAAGAAAAGAAAAAGCAAAACGCCCGGAAAATCGATTGAAAAAATTAAAAATTGACAGTGCTTTAGAAAAAGGCGGAGGAAAATAAAGCAGTTTTTAGCAGCTTTTTAAAGCTGGCTACAGTTAGCCTCAGAGGGCCAAACTTCATCTCATAACAGGAATGTCTTCTGGGAACAACCAGGAGCAATTTGGCGCTAAAAGTTAGGACGGATAATAATTTCTCAATTAATTAATAAAGCTTTTTCTGTCTCAAAGAATGTAACGTAAGAACATTCTACAATTCAGAAACAGACATATCAGAATAAACCAGTCTAATAAAGAGGACTGGCATGGTTTGAAGTGAAGTACACAAATCCAGATGTAAGCTTCCCTTATTTGTTAGCTATGTTAGCCTCTTCGCTCCGATGTAAAGCGAATGAATTTGACTTAGGGTCCTGACCTTTTGATTTATCGCTGTACTATTGCTTTAGATGTCTCTCTTCTTGTCTGCCTGTTATGGAGCTGTAGCAGAGCATGGCCCCATCATGCTAGGGTCAGGAGTTAAGAAGCGTTAATAGCGAGGCTCGTCCCCAGGTGGCAGTTTGCACTGCAGCTGTTTAAGAGACAGGAGAAGTGCTCGTCTGTCTTCCCCACTTCTTCCAAAGACTCTTTGATCCTGGATAAGACATGACTCCCTGTGGAGCACCGTGCCAAGTTCCACGGCTCAGCCACCCCCGGTCAGGCCACCTCCAGCCCCGTCTCATGCAGCCACCTGCCGGCACGCATTAAGCTGGTCAGAGAAGCCGTCTCGATCCACCGGAGGTGGAAACTCCTTTATCCAACGGGCGTATTTTACTTTATGCTATTAAACCCAGTAGGGAGTCCAGAAAGGCCAGCGGTTAATGACTTACAGTGATGGAAGAACACACTGTGCATTTTAGCGTGCCTGCACAGCCAAAGCCCGTCCGCCCAATTACAGAACACCAAGGCTGAGCTTTTACATATCCTACAAAGACGAGAAAAAAAAAAACACGCCACACCTTCTCCTCACATATGCATGGAAATAGGAACATGTTCCTGTAAGCCTTGGACCAATTAGTTGATCTGGCCATAAGAAATAGGTCTCCTGCACCTGCTGAGTGCAGAGAGAGGATAACAAACACTCGGCCTTCTCATAAAGCCCAGTTTGCTGTAGTAGCTTGTGTGGGTGACGCTCGTGTAAGACGTCACTGATAGGAATCCACAAAATGTGAAGGTCAGCACCTCCTGAGAGATGGTGCTGTCCCATGAAGTTCTTCATTGCTCAGCTCACAGGATCACATGTGTGTGCAGGCACTCATGCAAACAGTTTAACAAAAGCAATCTCCGAGGGGATACAGCTGTCCAATTAAATCTTCAGGGTGAGCTGCTTCCTGCATTCCCTTGCAATAACCCGCCACGGGAGGTCAGCCGCAAGTGACACAGAACAGGCTTTCTGCCCTCCAGAGAGGTCCAATCGAAACTGCTGTCATTAACCTCGCTGAGAGCACACTGGGGCCTGCGCTTCAGCTCTGTCTGCTCCTCCGCTCCATCCCATCATACTCCTACGCCAGAACGGATGTTCCAGTAACTATTCCACACTACTAAGGAGGTGTTGCTATGTTTGGCACATTGGCTTGTTAAGGCGAAACGGACACAACAAGACTTTTGAAATCCCAGAATCGCTTTACTGCTCACACTGACACAATCTGCAATCAATTCTTGTAAACATAGCCGTCCACACACTCCACACAAACATAGACAACGGTCCGAATTTCATGTAGTGGTTTCTCTCATTTAAAGGGATCATCGACAAATCAAGGTCAAGTCATATTTTTATACAATACAATATAATGTGGAATAAATTAAAATACAAAATTGAAGAAAAAAAAGAAAAAGCAAAACACCTGGAAAACCGATTGGAAAAAAATGAAAACTGAAAGAGCTGATATTTAAAAGAAGGAGGAGGAAAATAGTGTAGTTTTTAGCAGCTATTTAAAGCTGGCTACAGTTAGCCTCACAGAGCCAAACTTGATCTCATAACAGGAATGTCTTCTGGGAACAACCAGGAGCAATTAGGGGCTAAAAGCCGGACTTATTAGGATGGAAAGTGTGAACTTTCTAAGCCAAGCCCAGGCTTTGTGAAGTAGGGGGTGATGGTGTGCTCATCAAAAATACAAGGCATACCTTTGAAAGCAAATGATTTCACCACAATCTAGTAAGTTCAAGCAGATGTATATTCTTACTGATACCCTGCTCTACTTTACAAATGCTCTCCTCGGTTTCTTAGTCCATGACTGCTATTGTTCACTCATTTATTTTTTTTAAAACTCTTTATTTATTGCATAAAACACGAAATACATGGAGATATACATTAATTCCCTCTGCACCTGATCACCACCTAATCTTTACTGTACACCTATAGCCTATGTTGACCTACTGAGACCTACTTTCCACTCGTACATATTTTTTCATGCCGTTTTGTGCTGAAACGATAAGATTTGTCATTGGTAATTTATTAAATTAGGGCATTTACTCCAGACAGGTATTTCTCGTCTCGCCAGCAGAACTGGGACAAAAATCTTGAAGTAGTCTGGAGGCAAGCTGGGAAACGGAGTTGGGTCATCCTGCCCGAGTCCAATCACCCCGATCAGACCCATGCTCTCGAATCCACTCGGTAATGAGGGCACTACCGGCCAGGCACCAGTCACAGGCACACAGGCACTCTCCTAGTGCACCTGTCCCGCTGATGAGTCACCTGGGAGCTTCATTATCTCCTGCAGGAGAGGCTCCACAGCTGATGGCTAATAAGTGTGACAAACCATAAGTCCTCTAAAACAGTGGTTCCTAACCTGGGGTCCGGGCCCCCCTTAGGGGGGCGCTAGAGATCGCAGCGGGTGCGCAAAATTTTGTCTGCACTGAGGTTACCAAATTTATATTTGTACACATTAAATTCATAAAATCCCAATATCTGACAAACATAAATGTGTATAAGTATAAGAACAAAAACCTACAATCGCTGTTTATTTTTTGAAAAAAAGGTTTTTTTCATTTTTTTTGTGCGTCTATGCGGGTAGGAGTTGGGGTTGTGGGGGGGCCTGGCTTGTCTTGCACAGAGGCAGGTGGGGCTTCAAGGAAAAAAGGTTGGGAACTACTGCTCTAAAACATACTAGCATAGAGCATCTGACTAGTGGCAATCTCCCCAAAATCTTTCCTGAAGAATCTCTATGGGCCGCTCTAACCCTTAAGCAACTATCAACTGTTGAGAAAAATGTTCAGTCTCCCGGGTCGTCAAAGCCTCATAAACAAGCTTGTGAAAACGTGTGGTAACAGATCATTTACAAGCTTATTTATGAGGCTTTGACAAGAAGTGCCATGTTCTCAGGTAAATAATCGTCTCACTAATGGGACGAGTCCTACGGGGAACATAAACAAATCCATGTTGTAATCAAACTGAAGAAGCTTAAGTGGAAAGAAAAGGAGAATCAAGCAGGAGAGCAGAAAAGATTCAATAAGGGCTCGGATTCAGGACTGTATTAGAAAGGGTGGATCTAAAACAAGATAACTGTCCAACATCAAATTATCTGATGCCCTGAAACATGGCTCAGCCAAAAGATTTTCTATTACTGAAACTTTTCAGCGGACTGAGGAGATACTTCATTATATTGCTTATGACAACAGGAGTAGCTCTTCCTCGGAGCCTGAAATGTCAAAGGACCATAGCTATAGTCTTCACATAGATAGATAGTGGCAAGGGCGATGACTTTGCGGCAGCGTGTCCCCGTCTGCCCTATTGCCTTGGAGCTAAAACGGTCGATATTTCATGACGGATCTTTCCTCTTTTTGTGTTTGTGAGTGAGCCAGCTAATGTGTATTTCAGCCATTAGGTTACGGGCTAAGCCTGCAGAATGGACGCAAGCTCTTACACACTCAGTCGAGTGCACGGACATAAGCGGTGACTGACGCGTAATTTGCTGCACGTCATGATGTGGAGAATAGCGCAGGGGTGACGGCGTTAAGGCAAGTTCAAGGAAATGTCACTGGAGCAAAGGCTAACACAAGTCTTCCAGAGGGCTCCAGTGAATTGCTGCTAACCTTTACACAATTAAAAAAAAACAACTCTTGTAACCACTTGCCTCACACATGCACAAATTGTATTTTTTGGGACACACGTGTTCTTCAGGGTTTGGGCTAGGGCTCCTATTTCCAGTGAAGGGCAATATTCTTCAGCAGACCAAGACATTTTGGACAATGCCATGCTTCCAACTTTGTGGACCCAGTTTGGGGAAGAACCTTTTCTATTGCAGCATGACTGTGTCCCAGAGCACAAAGCAAGCTCTATAAAGACATGGTTGGATGAGCTCAGTGTGGGAGAACTTGATTGGCACAGATCCTTGACCTCAATCCCATCCAACACCATTGGGATGGAATGGAACATCAATGCCTGAACTCTATCCAACGTCAATTCCTGAACTCACAAATGCTCTACGAATTCCCACAGAAACTACAAAACCTTGTGGAAAGCCTTCCAAGGTGAGTGGTTGATGTTATAGCTGCAAAGGAGAGACCAACCCCATATTAAAGTCAACCTATTTGAATGCAATGTCATTAAAGTCCCTGTCGGTGTGATGGTCAAGCGTCCCAATACTTCTGTCTATATTAAGTAGCAGTTTGAATATAATGAGTTGTTCAAACCATCAAAGCACTGGTAGTTTTGCATGATACAAGTCGTATACACTGGTATACTAGTGTTGGTGTCACATATTAATGCTGATGTCGTTTAGAGACTATATCAAAGGGGAAGAACTGTGGAAAAGCATTTTTTTGTTTGTCTATTTCATTCTGAGAGTTAACAGCAACTTTGTCGAAAACTATAGTTATATTTTGTTTCATTTATTTCAGACACATGTGAGAATTTAACCTTGAATTTACCGACCAACCATTTTCCTCACAGTGATTAAACAAATACTGAGCCCACTCTATTCACAGGATTTCAACTACAACTGCACTTAAAACAAGCAAAAAAAACCACACACACACACACACACACACACACACACACACACACACACACACACACACACACACACAAAAAATCTCTCTCTCTCACACACATACACGCGCGCACGCACGCACACACACACACACACACAC
>JBBJLR010000001.1:18657307-18667919 GCA_037577145.1 Brachypetersius gabonensis | reverse complement strand
AAAAAAAAAAAACCACACACACACACACACACACACACACACACACACACACACACACACACACACACACACACACAGAAAGTCTCTCTCTCACACTCACACACACACACACACACGCGCACGCACGCACGCAAACACACACACACACACACACACACACATTTTGATGAGCAGCCTTTCCTTTATCCATGCGATAAAAGCTGATCCTAAATTGTTCTGATTTGTTTGTGTAGAATATATTTGTTCAGGAAATAAAAAAAAAAAATATTCAAGTAAGCACCCTGAAGTTTTACAAATGTGGGTGTTATGGCAATAGACACACATTTTCCTTTTACTTGCACTTTTTAGTGATGTCATGTAATTTTATTTATTTATTTATTTGATTTAAATTTACATGTGTGTACTTCTAAGTTCTAACATGGTTGGTTGGCAAAATAAATTTTCGTAAATTCAAATCAGAGTGTGGATGGACTGGAATGGATCTGTTCTTGAGTCTATTATCTTACCTATAAGGTAAGATAAACTTGTTCGAATTGTGAAATAGGTTTGACTAAAAGAAAATTGGTCTATCATAGGTACTTATACTATATTGACTGGGTTAAATAGAATTGCGTCACTAAAAAGGAAACTAAAATACAACTTTAATTGACTAAAATGTCATCAGTTTTCATCGACTAAAACTAGACGAAAATAGTTGCGGATGATTCTGACTAAAATAAGACTAAAATGCTCTGACTTTTAGTCGACTGAAACTCGACTAGACTAAAAGAGTTTGGACGTGACTAAGACTAATAAAGACTACAATGACAGCTTGACATAAAGACTAGACTAAAACTAAAATTAAAACAGGCTGCAAAAAACAACACTACAAGCAACCAGTTGTTGTTTATTTTCAGCTAGTTGGTGTCATTATCACATGGCATTTGAAAATGCTCATTATATTTGTTGATGAATTTATTAATGAGTTAAAAATCTGAACAGATTGCTTCATAGGAACCGGCGCTGAGCACTCTGAGCTGCTAGTAGACCTTATCCTTATCACATGACAACCAGAGAAGTAGAACACCTTTAATTTAGTAATATGAAAAATATTGACTTGCTTCTCAGGTCCAGCTCAGTTGCATCACACCTCTGCTGAAATGCACTATTTGCAAGCTGTTTCAGTTTAATAACAACTTGAAAAACATAAAAGTGCTTTCTGACTTGCTAAAACCTGACTTGAGTGGGTGAGACTTTCTGTTGTTTTAAGAGAAGAACAAAAGCTTTCATTATTCCTTTAACTATTCAAACACATTTAAAAGTACCTGATGCTGTGATGTGTTCGCAGAAGCTGAATTTGATCAGTCATGCCTGGGATTTATATTTTTATCATATTCCAAGAGTTGCTGGTTACGTATCTTACCCCCACGTTTGGGTCATGGACATTAAATTGAACTGATCTGAAATTCTTCTCATTTTTTGAATTTTTCGCATCAATAGCCTACAAAAAGAGCAGGGAGGACCATTAGAATGACCCCAACTCTCTCTGCCCCATTTCCCTGACACTGGCGCTCAATACTGACTGATATTGACAGCAGACTAATAAAGCTGCGCAGGAACTGAGCTGTCCTGAAGGAGTCGAAGGGGAAGGGGACCTCTGTCACATTATCTCACCCAGCACATGCACTAAAAGAAATGCTGTCGTATTAAAGCTTCCGGGGCACGACCCAGGGCACACTTCGCTTTGAGGTCTTCTCATGAATAATGAAGCCAAATTTGCCACAAGTTTGGATACATGTCAAAACATCAAAGATATACCAGATCAGAGAAAAAGTCGACATCAGCCCAGCAGCCAAATCCGGCCTGGACGGATCCATACTCCACACTGTGAGCAAGTAAAGGTCCAGCCATGACCGCGAGGGAAGTTCACGTCTTTATAAAAAACTGACATGAACCTGATAGGAATTCATACCGCAGCACACTTCAGTTTCTTCTAATATAACATATCATTTAAAATTCCCTGCAGTTGGTCCCACATGCAGGTTTTCAAGGTCTTCTACTGGCCCCGATAGGAGGGATAAGGCACAGGAGTTATGGACTGGAACGAAACTCTGGAGGAAGGTAGATCTCCTGGACCGGCTTGGCAAGCATGTAGTAAACAAATCAAACTACATGATTTTATGAGATAAGCACCTAAAAGCAGGAAATCATTTCTTTTCTGTCCTCAGGTGACTTCATTTGGAGGAAAAACAGGAAAAAAAAAGACAACGTTCTACATATTAGGCTTGTTCTCATTCGCATCCAGAATCGATATTCTCTAAATCTCTGAATGTGTCAAATTCATATGTGTGGCAGTCTGCAGAAACCCATCAGATGTTATCGACATTTCCTTGAATAAAAACGAAAATGAATAAATGAATAAATAAATAAACAAATAAACTGATTTTGTTCGATGTTTACAGCATTCAGGTGGTCTGTTTTATAGATTATAATTCATTACTTGTTGAAAAGTTGATTTTTTTTTTTTTACTTTTGGAGACGTAGGCTGTGCTACATTTTAGACACAAAAAAAACCCAAAAATCTCACAGCATGACAGAAATGCGGCAGATATGTAAGCAATCTCCTCTGGGTCAAACAAGTTCTACAATACCTGATGTTTCATTAGATGACCGAAAAGTCCAAAAACTGAACGTCTAAGTGAATCATGTGACAAAAAAATGTGGCTGTGCCTCTAAAGGGTCTGCTGCAGACTAACTAACTGGCATAGGAGAGATAAAAGTACTATATTATATTATTATTGCTTTTAAACTGACATTGATGAGTAACAATTCAGGACATATAGTTCATATAGGACAGTGTCTAACTTCGTTCTGCAGTGATTTTTGTTTAAAAAATGAAATACAAAGAGGAATTAAAAAGAACATCTTATCCATTAGTTACAGGGACAGTCCCCCTGGAGCTACTGAGGGTCTTACTCAAGTATGCAATTGTAGAAAGTGGTGGTTTGAACTTGCAACACTGTGTGCAGGTTCACAGTGTTTTACCCACTAGGCTGCTACCCCTATGTGGTAGTAACTAATGAGTGTAAGCTGCTTGTAAGTGGATTCATTTTGAAAGAAACTTTCAACATATAAATGTTTCTACAGGTCACCGATCCTATTTTCCCTCAAATGTTGCTGATCAGCTGAGACAGTTTGGTGTTCACCATTCACAGCTTTGGTTTTGTACTGATGCCACAAGGCCAAAATGGCTAACAAGCAACAGATGCTTAATTACAATAATTAGCATCACAAACAAATCATCAAAAACTTGCCTCAATGTGAGGTAATAGACTTGTTGAATTCAAAGACTTGCCTGAAATGTGTCTGATATTGTACAGTACAGTCATCAAAAAGAACTAGGGCTGCAACTATTGAATATTTTTGGAATCGAGTATTCTGTCGATTTTTTCCTCGATTAATCGAGTAATCGGATAAATCATACTTTTGTGTTTTTAAACAACTGTATCAATAGTGGGTTATGCAACATGAAAGGCCTCTAAAATGAGCAGCAATTGGCTGTTATAGCAATTGGCTGTCATATATGACCGTGAGAGCGTATGGGAGCGGGATTAAAAAAATAGTCCCGCAAAGCTTTACTTCATGTCTCCTGCTCTGAGCTGTGTGCTCTTCTTTGGTGCAAAAAACCCGACTCCCTGCGGCAAAAATAGCATGTTCCCCGGGTCACACACGCCCCCTGCAGGTGGACTTTGGTGACGCATTAAACAAAGCCTCGAAGCAAAGAATTTTCCTCAAACATTTTTTGTAATCGAATCATTCGAGTTCCTCAAATAATCGTTTCAGTCCTACTTGCAACTAACCTACTTGTCACAAAAGACAGAAATGCTATAAACAAATCTATTGGTGATTATTGTCTGGAATCTGAAGAATTGGTGGACCAACTGGTGGTCCATTACTCGTTAGCAACGTTAGCCTCATAGCCCCATCAGTAAAGTAAAGAAGAGTAAAATGATATATTTTACATATCTAACAGTCACTTTGAGGAAGGGATTTTATCCCGGAGTTGTATTATTAACCCTGGCAGATCCTAGATCTTGTCTTTCTGTGGATTCACTGGTTTGCTGGCTTTCTCCCGCTCGTCATCCACCCATCTCCTCAACCATTCACTCTCCCTTTCCCTCTCATTCTCTCTATCTCAGACAATTACGCCAGGCCTGTCTGAGGGCGCCTGCTGGACATAGTTAGCCTGAATGACAGGTAATGACACCCGCTGAGAGATTGTCTTTTCTCTTGGCGCACCATCGTCCACACTAGGATGGCTGCATCATTGCCCTGCCAAGCGGAGACGTCTTTCTCCTCTCCCTTTTTTTTGTCCTTCTCTTTTTCCATATGGGATCCAATGCCCAACCCACAGCCTTCGTGGGATTGGCAGATTGCGGTAAGAAAAAAAAACAGACTCATGGCCTTGACAGTGTTAGTGTCAGTCAGTCCTTCCTTGTGCTCTGTAATGCGGACCACAGGCTGAGCAGCACCTCCCACAACAACAGAGAGAAGGCCGGCCCGTAAAGCACCACCCGCCAGCAATTCTACACTAGAGTCTTGCAGTCATACAGTACAACACAATGGGCTTCACTGCAAGGTCTACGGATGACTAAGTGCCTGGATTAACAGATGTTTACGGGTATTATACATTCTAATCCGAGAACCGCACTACAGTGTTAATACTTGAGCACAATAGAAACGGAAAAGCAAAAATATTATGTAAATGTATCCTACCCCCCGGAGAAAGGCGACACATTCGGTAAATTCCAACAGCAATAGCTGCACTACATGTTGCTGATATACTGAATAGAGTCTGGCTCTGTTTGGATTTCCAGCTAAGGATAATAATAACTAAGGAATATATGGTTATAATAACAATAGGATTCACGAATACATGGATACATTGAACACAATGAAAAAATAAAACATAAAAATAATATGAAGGAAGAGAAAAAGAAGAAGGAGAAGAAGAACAACAACATCAACAGCAACAACAAGAAGATAAAGGCAATGTTTTCCAAGCAGAGAAGCACAAGATAAAAAAAACATTGACCTGCAGAGCAAAGTCTGCTAAGGTCACTCAAAACGGCAATTGTTGTTCTTGTTTCTGCTAGTGGCACCTCTGAGGTACCCTTGAGCAAGGCACCATCCCCACACACTGCTTCGCGGGCGCCTCTCGTTGCTGGCTGCCCACTGCTTCACTTGGTGAATGGGTTAAAGGCAGAAAAAGACTTTCACATTGTTCACATTGCTGTGTACAATGGGGCCTATAAGGGGCCACTTTACTTTACTTGTCCTTCCCTCCAGGTCGACCAGAGGAGGATGGGTTCCCCTTTTGAGTCCTTTCTTCTTGTTCCAGCTTTAGGGACGTTTTCCTTGTCTCTGTCACTTTAGGCTGACTAGGGGTTCAGAACTGGACTCTGTAAAGCTGCTTTGTGACAACTTGATTGGTCAAAGCGCTGTATAAATAAAATCGAATGCAGCCACATAGCTGCATCCGTCATGTAAAACCGTTAAAGGGACAGAAACCTGACAAATGCTGTTTTGTGACTCTAGATTACTGCTTGCAAAGGGTTAAAGTGCTTAAAAACCTAGATTAGACAAACATCAGGGTATATAATGTAAGCATATGGAGGTGCAAGAGGAGCAGAACATTGCTGATGTATTCTATCAAGATTTCAGTGGAGCATATGGGATTAGACAAAGCCATGTACAATTTTATTCTGTAGTTAAAGAATATGAGCTACTGCGACAGTTTGATCAGCGGTGTACCGCAGCTGAAGTGATAGCTTAATCAAGCTGTTACAATTATTAGTAGCTATACAGTAATTTCTCCCACGTTATTAGATAATTAAGG
Organism: Brachypetersius gabonensis; assembly: GCA_037577145.1. Classification (NCBI taxonomy): domain Eukaryota; kingdom Metazoa; phylum Chordata; class Actinopteri; order Characiformes; family Alestidae; genus Brachypetersius; species Brachypetersius gabonensis. The sequence goes on along the minus strand of JBBJLR010000001.1, from coordinate 18,662,041 downwards.
AAAATAACTGTGTTGCCTCCATTTTGGTTTGGGGGGATGTTTTCAAAATGTGGTCACTTTTTGTCACTTTTGGTCAGAACAGGTAAGCTCTAAACAATAACAGGCTGTAGGATATAAAGCTGGAGGAACAGAGATAAATAGAAAAAAAGCAGGAGAGTAGGACACAGTTGCCTTCAAGGCTAAAAATGGACCTGCACCTCCTTACTTGTCTGCTCTGATCAAGCAGCGTGTCACTTCTCGTCCTCTCAGGGCATCAAACACAGCTCGTCTTGAACCTCTGTTGCTCAAAAGAAGAGGAAGACATGCGACTAGACTCTTTTCGGTCTCGGCCCCCCAGTGGTGGAACGAACTCCCTCTTGCAATCAGATCTGGAGTCCTTCACCTCTTCAAGCGTTGTCTGAAGACCCGCCTCTTTAACTCCTTGGTGACTAGCCAGTCCTCCCACGCATCTCTTATACATCTTTTCCTCTAAATTTAACAAATCCCTCAGACACTCACCCTCTTAACTGTTTTACTATACAGAGAAAAACAGAACAAGAAGAAGAGGGAGGGACCCTAAGCCTTGCAAGGAGTCTCCTTGGACGAAGATGCCCCCCCCCCCCACCCCAGGTCATGGTTCTGCACGTTTATAACTTCATTCTGCAAGTGAGCACAAATCTCACAATAATCCAACCTGCAGACATCACAGGAAGGCAGTGTTCGACAACCGCCCAGAGCTTGTAGGACTGCTGACACGATAGCACTCCGAATCAACACCTGAACAGAATACAGAGAGCCTTGCGACACATATGCCACCTCCTCACAGCGAAGTGATGGCACCTTCATATTGTGCTGTCAACCAGTGCCACCACATTCTACAAATCAGCGACACTGCAAGACCATTATTTTGCATTCCCACTGAGAACATCTCAGGAACACCTCGTTTTTTTCCTTTAACCAGACCATAGAATCACTTGCAACTGCTCTCACTTATAGCTGAGTGTATAATATCGAACGGCCGACTCTCCTGACATCATTCAAGAAATGATGAAGATGTGGAGGAAAATCATGCATGCGGTGCTCCGCCACGGTTTCTGATGGAAGAGTAGTCAGGGTCACTTTCCATTCGCAGCCTACACAGACAAATCACATTCAAGGCAACATGAGGCTTTGAATAGCTGCAACTGTCAGGCAACTGTTGGTAAATGGCTGCAGATGAAAAGAGTCCAATGGGGCACCAGACCAGTGTCTGAGGTCATTTCTTCTCTCCTCTGTCTGCCTCTGCGCTGGCCTGCTCCATAGTATTCAGTCAACCTCTCCACAGGGTCATACAAATATAACAAACCACACTGCCTTGTCCAGTGCATTATAAACATAAGAAAATATCCAACACTTAATGTATAAAAAAACCTGCTAGGAGTAAATGGAAGAAAGACCATGGTGGATACAGAATGGTTTCTTCTTATTTGGCAGCCTTTACTCAACAAAACAAAAACCCCCTCAAGATTTGTATTCATTTGACAAGGCCTGGGATAGTGCAGGAGCTTTTGAGCCGACAGTTTGGATTAACCAATAACAAACCAATAATAAAAACCGGCACAGGGCACGGTGAGTTCTTGTAAAAACAACATTCGGGGACAGACTTTTTGGGCTAAATGTGTGTGAGAACGCAAAGTCATTAGGGTGGGAACAAAGTGAACTAGATGCATTTCCGCATCAAAGGTGAACTGTGACTGCATGGTTGCTATAAGATGCCCAAACATTGGTATTATTAGAAAAAAAATAATTTGTCTTGAGAAAAAAAAACTCCTGGAATCAGCTTGCAATTTTCTGACCTTCGGATTCAGAGGCCAGTGCTCTACCACTGAACCGGCATAAACTCAGAGACCTTTCCCAAGGACAGCTGAAAGCACACGTAGCAGCATTCACAGGCTGATTATTTTTAATTAAGCCACAACAACTCACTATGTACTGTGTGTATATAACTAACCTGAATGTTTGTGTCTTGAAGTCTATTTCTGAGTCTGCCGTGTGTTTTGCTCTCCATTTATTTTTCTGCGTTTGTTTGTTTTAGAGGCTGACATTTTTTCGGGAATCCCGCGGGACGGAAACAAAATCACTATTAATAACGTGATTGGGACGGGACTGGAAAAAAGTTTAGCGGGAGTGGGCGGGACTGGGAATCGTAATTACACTATGATAACATTATACAGAAATATACCTTTTAAATAACTAAACTTATTTTGAACTCAATACTAGTTATCCTGTCTCTCTATGCTCTTCTCCTGTTTGCTGTGTGTAGCCGGTGAAGTGAATGGTGTGCTCCACTCACCGGTAACAGTTGGTAGCGATAGTCCCAACCACCAATAATGTAAGAGAAGAAGCTTCTTCACGCACTTTTTAGTTGCGAAAATCATAACCAAAATGGAGGCAGAAGTGAAAGCTACGCTGCAACTACTGTCCGAAAATAATACTCAATTGTGTCTGAAATAACTAAAAAAAAATATGCGTTGAAAATGCATTGAATAATGGCGTGAAATCGCAATACGCCAGCTGCAAGACTTGTTTAAGTTCTACTCAGACTACTGTGTGTTTATATAATGTGTGTGTGTGTGTGTGTGTGTGTGTGTGTGTGTGTGTATTTGTTGATGGATGGATGATTTGCATAAAATTTGGATTTTTATTCAACTAAGCAGGGCATGATGTGATCTGTACTCTATTTTTTTTTACTGTAACTGACAGATTTTAGCCAACAAACAACAACACGGGAGCGGGAGGGAATGGGAGTCATTCTTCTGGGATTGGGACGGGATGGGATTTTCTTTGTGGGAGTGGGACGGGAGAGGTTTCAAAATTCACTCCCATGTCATCCCCTAGTTTGTTTCTCCTCTTGTTTCTCTGTGTTTGTGTTTCTCTGTTTTTTTCCCCCCTTTCCAGCTTCCAGACCTGTGATATCACAAATTCTTTCTCTCACACCCCTTTTTGAGGGGACTTGACCAGCCTCTCTCTCTCTCCATACATTACAGAGGGCACTCAACCACAAAAATGTATTTTTTAAAACAATCAGTACTTGGCCCCTGATCAACCAATCAAAAATCAGAATAAAAGCGCACTGCAGGGGATATTAATAAACATTCTGACATCGGAAATTTGTCAGAATTTATTAAAGAAGCAGCAACAAAAAATGAACCTGATTAAAAAACAATATATTCTGGATTCCGTCAGAGGAGACATAATTTAAGGACACTTGTACGGACCTGCATTGCTGGCTAACGTCCTGAAATGCGGCATGCCTGATGCATAAGAAGCGAAATAGATCAACTGTAATAAGTAGCAAACCAGCTTTACTGGAGCAGAAAGAATCACAGTCCACATTATGGCTTTGTTTCTGCAGAATTTCTCCAGGGAAATGGCACAGTCGCAGACGTCTTTCCTATCTGCTTGTTGATGCCTCAAAAAGCTCTTCCATCGTTAATTGTACGATTTTCTTTTCTGTATCGAAGTTGACAGAAAACGAACAGAACTACGTGTTTCAGTTCAGGCTACATGCGTGAGAGCCTCACGTGATGATGATGTAGGCCATTCGGGTTTGCTTTAAAGCTGAATTTTTCCTGTATGCTGCTTCATTTTCTAGTCTAGTGCTCCTTTGACAAGCCTAGTCGAGACATTTCTTACCACTTTCTCAACAAATTGTTTAGCTGCAGGCTTGAGATACATACAGCGCTGACAGACTGATTTTAATATTTTTGTACTTGTACTCCAGGGGATAGATGCCTTGTTTTCCATCACCATGAGCACTCTGAAAATGTGTGTTTCTCATCAGCAATTCAGTAATTGAGGATAAGTGGTGGGTTGCACTTTCCCCAGCTGTTAGCCCTTTTTCTGTTATGATGACTGTTCTAACATCTGGGACAGATACATTTTTTTTGTTATGAGACACTCAACTTTGATTTAAATGAAAGTATTTATAAATATATGTATTTTTATATATGTGTATTTTTGTAAATAAAGTATTTTCTAGATATAAGGTAGCCAGAATACCTTATATATTATATATTAGATGTAGGGATGCCATTTAGCTGTAGGTTTTTTTAGTTACATTTAATTGCAAGCAAGCAGAAAGCGAGGCGGCTAATTGGATAAAACTTGAATGTGATTCATAGAAACATTTTGTTTTGGAATTAACGTCTTCATTATGTTTTTATTTCTTTAACTGCAAAAAGTCCCAGAAGATCATAATTTTCAATGTCTCTTGCCATTGCTCCCCCATCCTCATACAATGTAATGTCTATCATGTAAATTCAGAAGGCATTAAAAAGCTTAACAGCTTAAATCTAGCACTAGAACTACACTAGAGTGTAAAAGGCTGTCTATACTCGCAGGGAACCTCTATCAGACAGTTAGTTTGAGCGCACACAAAGTCTGATGGATTTAATTGACTCCATTGTAACCTTTAAAAGAAAAGCTCTCAATCGTGACTTAATACTGCAGTTCTGATGTTTCACAGTAGGCCAAATCCAGATTTTCTCACAGACGCTGGCTTTGGCGTCACTGAAACAGACAGATTAACCCATTTAATCCCAATGGCAACAATAGTTGCCTTTTTCTTTTTTTTTTCTTTTGCAAGCTCTAAAAGTGTTGATTTGGCTTTGGGCAGCTAATGCAAGTTAAAAAAAATAAAAAGAGGTTGTCTCCCCTAAATTGTGTCAATGTCATGTGACTTGTGTGAATGGAGACATGACCACGCCCCTTTAC
>JBBJLR010000001.1:18618016-18628651 GCA_037577145.1 Brachypetersius gabonensis | reverse complement strand
AGTAATCAGAGCAAAGGGTGGCTATTTTAAAGAAACTAGAATATAAAACATGTTTTCAGTTATTTCACCTTTTTTTGTTAAGTACATAACTCCTCATGTGTGCATTCATAGTTTTGATGCCTTCAGTGAGGAATCTACGATGTAAATAGTGGCAATAAAGAAAACACATTGAATGAGAAGGTGTGTCCAAACTTTTGGCCTGTACTGTAGATGCTGGGCAGCTGTTCGGAGATCAGTTGTGAAGGAACTACCGAAACTACTGTGGGAACAGTGTCTATGATCCATGGTCAGAATGGGTTTGGGGACTGGCTTATTTAGATTTACGCAGTCACACGTTGTTGAATTGGCGTATTCCTCGATTCAAGGTGCAATGAGAAATAAATCAGGATTGTGTTACTAATATAATTAACTGCGCAGCCCTATGCTACTCTAGCTCCTCCACATCTGCCACAGTGCCTACACTGGCTCCCTCTCCCTCCCCGAGGCCTCACGGCTGTCTCCACAGCAGGCCTAATGAGCCGCCGGCCTGACCGGCTCCTAATGCCGCAATTATGTGCCACATTCGTTGACCCTGGGGGTGTTTGCTTGCGTGGAGCAAAAGCCTGCATCATAAAAACTTTTCTTCACCCAGAGCTCTCCCATGCTGCATACGGCCAAATTGCACTCATTAATATCCACTGGCGGACAGGCGCAGCACTCCGGCTCCTCTGGCCCTCTGCAGTGAAGGCACAGGCCCTCATTCCGAACACAGACAGCAAGAGTTGAGGGCACTCAATTATAATCACACACTGATCAAGTGACAAATATACAACCTTGCAGCAATTTCTAGGGATGCCTTTTTTTATGCCAAGCATGTCCCTTTTGGTTTCAAAGCATATATTGTAGCTGTCAAAATAAAACCTCATCTCTGTAATGGTAACATCAGAGAAGAAATAAACTTCAGTATACCTCACTTTAATGGATTAATGTACCTTACCCTCATTTTCAGACCATTTTGGATAAAAAAGGAAAAGTGAGCAAAAAAATATGGTGTTTTTTTTTTTCACAATAGCCATAATGGTAAATAAAACTAGAAGGTTTATAGACCATAAAATGGATCATAATAAAAATGTCTTTAGACTCAGAATGCAGTGCCACTTTTAGTAACCTCTGAAACCTCAAATCCACGTTTTCCCGACCCTGGCTTTATAATGGCTGAAATAAACAGTCCTCAACCAAAGCAAGCACAGAGGAAAGTTGATAGTCCACCATGCAATTCGATGTTCTACTGCTTAAGAAAGCTGCAGATGGGTGCTCTAGTGGACAGCACACAATTTACTGCTTCATTAAACAAATATGCCTCCAGCAAATCCCTGCATATCACCTTCAGGAGTCAAGAAATATATGGTTACTTGTCCTCTTACATGCAACGGCTGATTTAAAGGTCGCTAATCTATCTTAAACCTTTCTATTTTCTACAAGTCTAGGTATGCAGCTGTGATGGCAGAACTCCCAGACCTTTTATTATGAGGCAGGATAGTCAGCATGAATAGGATTTTCACTGTCTATGCATCTGTTCAAGTTGTGTTACAAACGCCTCACACATCCTCTCGTGCATAAAACCTTCATTATTTTAGGTGAAGTTGTGATACATGCTATAAAATAGCACTTTGTTGTTGGGTTGTCTCTCTGACTTTTTTTTTTTCTTTAAAAACTGCACAATACGCAATACATCATCTGGGGTCCTCACTCAGTAACTCAAAACCAAGGAAAATGTGCAACCTAGAAAACTTCACAAACGTGTGCACAAAACCCTTCATTCATCACTAGAGCCTGCTGGGAAAAAAAAGTAATTGTTTCCATAGTAACAACTGCAGATGCAGCTAGAAGAAGTAGAGACTACAAAGAGTGGCTATTCTAAGCCATAGACTTTCTCACATGCATCCAATCACCAGGAACACAAGCAAGAACAAGGGGTTTGGCTTCTTTGCCAACTGTTTCTAAGTAATCGTGGTAGACTCTCTAGTCTCAGTGGCTGTCAGATGCTGGCTCTAGAATTAAGGTAAATAAATGTTTTTACAAATTTTTCAGGCAGCTGGGTGGCCTAGTATTTCGGGTGTTGGTCCTGCAATCAGAGGGTTGGGGTTTGAATCCCAACTGCTAGTGGCACCACTGCGGTACCCTTAAGCAAGGTACTGTGTCTCGTTGGCGGCAGCCCACTGCTTCACTTGGTGAATGGGTTAAATATAGAGAAAGCATTTCATTGTCTGTTGTACTCAGGAGTAAAGTTGTGAAAACAAATCAGGTGGATTTTATTATTGGGATAAAACCAACTATGGAGACCAACTGTGTACCTTTTTTGTTGTTGTTTAAGCTGAAATGTTACTTTCTGTCCTTTTAAAACCCACTTTCTGCCCTTTAAGTCCCTCAGACCTGCTACGCCGCTTACTGACGTCAATTGGAAAAAAAAAAGTTGGGTCATTATTTGCGTGTTCCCTCTCACTCACGGGATTTTACTCAATAGGCCTATGTGCAAAGCCCCCAAAATGTTGAAATGGTAGTACTATTTCTAGTGTTAAAACAGCAGTAATTTCCACATTCACTGATAAAATAGCACAAGGGAGGGAACGGGGGATCTTCGTTTAAGAAGAGGGATGATTTTGACTGTATTTGTTTCAGGGGGGTGGCCTAGTGGTAGGATACTTGCCTCTGGACCAAGAGGTCATGGGTTTGAATCCTACCTTCAGCACCACCACTGGGTCCCTGAGCAAGACCCTTAACCCCAAGTTGCTCCAGGGAGACTGTCCCCCGTAGTTAAGGAATGGAAGTCGCTTTGGATAAAAGCATCTGATAAATGCCCTAAATGTTAATCCCTCCTCATCCCCCTCAGTTTAAGTACTGATTATACTTGTATGACTATGCAGGTGACAAATAAAGAGTCTTGGCTTGAAACGTACTAGTTCGGTCAATAAGAAGTGCAGCATTTTTTAACATAGCAAAGGCCATTATAATACAGGCATAAATACTCTGGACCCTACCTAAGAAGGCACAAAGGCCTGCAAAAGGGTGGCAACTTCATCAAGGTACAGTAATTCTCATAAATTACGTGCACAAAGGAAAGGGAAGGGAGAGCAGCGAGCATTGACACAAGGAGGAAGCTACTGTAAGCTGAAGTCCCCATCTGCAGTGAAATTGAATTTTACAGGTATTGTGCTGCAGCCCGGCGCGCCGACTACTCAGCATACTAATTATGTTGCAGCGTCAAACAGGAAATGAGCGTGGAGATTAAACGTGCCTGCTTTTCGTGCATTCGTCTGTTCTTTCCCGCTAATCCACAGATGAGCCGCAGCCTAACTGTATGACAGCCTGACAGGAGTGATGCGTTCAGTCGTCTGTTGGAGCTTTGCAACTGAGACAGTGAAATTAGCTTACAAACCATCTTCAGTGTTTCATGCATCATTCTGAGCATTTACAATCCATTCAATCGTGTAGCATTTCTGAGTACAAGAGCAGCTTGGGAGTACGATCCTGAAGATGAAAAGAAAAGTCGCATTGTTCTCACCAAGCACGAAGAAATGTCGCGCATTGATTTTAATAACCTCCGAGAAAGTTCCACACCAATTCATTAACCTGCTACATTACTCCCTACCCACTTAGCTTCTATCACTTTAATTATCTTAGCCCAGAAGGGTTAGGTTGAAATCCATAAAAGAGCCACAGGAGTTTAGAGCGGCCGCAGCTTCTGACTTTACATTATTTGTGGACGATATCTCACAGCAGCATGAGCCTGAAAAATGGTTTCAGTAACAGCCCAGCACCTTTTATGCCTGCGAGGCTGCGAGAACAAGCCATATGCTACATTTTATATGAAAAGTCTGTGTTTTAAAGATGCAGCAGTACGATAAAGGCCTAATGGCCTTTGTCCCATACATAAGCTGCCATCAGTGGAGCCGAACACCAGATGTTTTATTTACTGCACGGGGAATGCATCTTGCTTTTAAGGCAGGAGAGCAGCGCAGCTGGGAATTAAGAGGCATACACTGGAGGGTTTGTCAGTTTACACCCAACACAATCTCATTTTAGCAGCAAATAGTCACAGCTTCTGGCCTGAATGGGGCTCCTATCTTCTGATTTCAATTCAGCTGCATAGCAGCAAAATCATACAGCGTCTTGTAGGAATAAGAAACAGAAAAATCTCATTTGCACCATGATGCGAGTAAACATGACTAAAACACATAGTGCAGCACAACTGAAGCCTGAATTGTGTCCATATTTTCAGTTCGTTTCACAGACAGAAAGTTCTATAGTGACCACACACAGTTCCTTCAGTTTACTATTTGAAAGAACCCCACTAGAAGCCACCAGTGATTTTTGTGTAATTAAAAATAATAATTTCCCACGTGTAGCTTATTGACACATTCGGATGTCAAAAAACGATCAAAAATATAATTAATTATAATATTATTTGGCATTGGGGCGGCACGGTGGCGCAGGGGTTAGCGCTGTTGCCTCACAGTGAGAAGGTCCTGGGTTCGACTCCCGGGTTGTGCGCAGGGTTTTTCTGTGTGGAGTTTGCATGTTCCCCCCTGTGACCGCGTGGGTTTCCTCCGGGTACTCCGGGTTCCTCCCACAGCCAAAAACATGCATGCTTTGGGGAATAGGTGAATTGAGCTCTCTAGATTGCCTGTAGGTGTGAATGTGAGCGTGAATGGTTATCTGTCTCTGTATGTTGCCCTGCGACGTGCTGGCGACTGTCCAGGGTGTACCCCGCCTTCGCTCATTGCAGCTGGGATAGGCTCCAATCCCCCCCGACCCTGAATGCAGGAATAAGGGGTAGATGATGGATGGATGGATGGATTACTTGGCATGGTTTTGTTAGTCAGTAGTCAGATAATAATGTTCTTGCATGGTCTTGTTACGCTGAAAGAACATTCTTGATCATGTTTTGCCATGTCTTGACATGATACCGAAGGTAAGTTAAATGAATTTCATATTTTGCTATTGTCTACACCAGTGGTTCCCAACCTTTTTTCCTTGGAGCCCCCCTTGCCCCCCCCACCCAACTCCTACCCGCAAAGACGCACAAACAGTGATTAATTACAAACTTTTATTTGCAAAAAATAAACAGTGATTGTTGTTTTTTGTTCTAATACGCACACACACACACACACACACACACACACACACTCACACACACACACACACACTCACACACATACACTTATGTTTCTCAGACATTGGGAGTCTATGAATTTAATTTGTACAAATATAATTTTGGTAACCTCAGTGCAGACAAAATTGTGCGCACCCCCTGCGATCTCTAGCGCCCCCCTAAGGGACCCCAGGACCCCAGATTGGGAGCCACTGGTCTATTCTATATTTAAATAGTATAGACAAATGATAGTTTAAATTCAATAACCTATTATAAGAGCTAGCAGTGTGAGATAAGTGTGTATCACCCATGCAGCATCAGAATCAGAATCGGAAGCGTTTATTGGCAAAGTATGTGAGCGAACGCATACAAGCCATTTGATCGTTCTTCCAGTGCACCGGCGCTAAATAAGCAAACTTGAGACATCAAACATGTCTGGATTGGGGATAAGGGAGAAAATATAAATTTTTTTTTTACCAAACTATTCCTTTAAAGCTCCATAGTCGCTGCCCTTTCCCTGCGAGACCCCTGCACTCTCCTGCAGCGAGCCGCCTCCCACTCCAGGGAGTTGAGTGAGAACATGATGGATTGCACACCCGCAGCGCCACAACTCTTCTGCCGCCACTCGCGCTGGAGTTTAAGCAGTTTCTCTACAACACTCTCTGTCTTCTCCTGTTGTTTTCACGGCTGATGCGCATACGAGCTAGAGTGGTCTCTGGGAGCGCTTTCATCACAGCTTTGGCGTGTTTTTTCTGTCCTTGGTGACCAGACGCCACTTTCTATCTTAGCTGCACATCCATCGCAATCGGCCTGGCCAGTGTGATGACAGCTCATCGTTATTGTGAGCTATCGTTATCATTAAACTGAGTCGCAAAACATGTTTTTCAAATATATGATGGGCATCAACCACACTTCAAGAACACTAAATACCTACATGTACTAAAAAACAGATTTACACCAATATGTTCAGACAGACTGTACACAGCAACCCAGACTACAATAACTCTGTGACCTCTCTGGACCTGTCCTTGTGAAAGATGCATACCTGACTACAACCAAGAAAACTGAAGTTCATAAAGAATTCTATAGAAAAAGTAATATTTCTTACATTTAATGGAAATATACTTACACTTTGTTCATGTAGCGTACTAAAGAAACACATTTGTTTAAATGGCTTTAGTTGTGGCGTGGTGTAAGAATATACAATTGAAAAATGTTTGTTTTAGAGCAGTTTAGAGCAAATATCAGGCTCCTGAGTGATGCACCTGTTTCAGCGTTGGATTGTTGGAACACTGGATCAGAAGCTCGTCAGTCGCTGAGGTCCAGCCTGAGCAGGCGCTAGATTAACTCTCCCAGCCTGGTGGCGTCATGTGATGTGGTAACAGCTAGCAAGTAAAAATTGTTAAAAAACTGTCATATGCTGTTCCGGAATAATACATTCTGAATGTGTTAATCAAATGTTAGAAGTGTGTACACTAACTCTTTAAAAGGACACGTTTATTTTTCTTTCACAATGGCCTCAGATGTAAAGGTGTTTGTTATCGTTAAGACTGACACATGCAAATGACCCCTGCTCTGACTGGCTGCCCTGTTATACCAGGGTTGATTCTCCTTACAGCATCATTTTGAATAAGTGGGGCTAAATGGCTGTGGGCTGATACTGTGCAGATACTGGTAAATGCTTTACTTTTTGTATCATCACAAAACAGCTGTTTTAGGCCTCGTCCACACGGACGTTTGAAATGAACGCGCTCTGAATGCCACAGGCGTTTTTGTGGCGTTTGGTAGCGACGCTTGATCGACTCCAGCAAGGCGTTCGACTGGCGCCTGACGCCGTTTAACGCCAGCCTGATGCCCAATCTGTAGTTTCGGGTATTATTTTGACGCCAAGAAAACGCTGAATGCAGCGTTTATTTGCCGCCATTCGAACGCGCAGCGTGTGGACGCTTTGATTTGCTTCAATGAGCAGAAAAACGGGCAGCGTTCAATAGGCGCTCACCTGGAGTCACGAACGCCAGAAAAATGCCTGGTTCAGACGTCCGTGTGAACGTGGCCTTAGTCTCTGTTTGGATGACTCTGTATGACTGTATGGACTAGAGAGTAAATATTAAATTTTTTATACATGATTTTTTACATGTATAGTGCATTATGAAACACAGATGTTATATTTTTGCCCTGTTAATGTTGCCCTCTTAAGCTGGACTGCTCTGTGTTGACTGCATGCCACCAGGCTGGCTGTTCTGGGTGTGAGCGGGATCTTAAAGCCTAATTAAAAAAGGAAAAAGCGCAGCCGGCTTCAGTCATCGCACATCAAAATCCAACAGGTGCTGAAGAGGCTTGCTGAGCTTCGCCTTATTCAATGTGTTAAAGGTAATATATGCAAAGGGCAGAAAGGTGAGGAAGAGAGATTAGGGAAGGCTTTGTGACTTGCTTCCAGGAGGAAAAAAACAGAGAGGGATGTATCTGGAATGCAGATGTTCAAATCTTACAGAAACTGGGATGAAAACCTGAGAACTCCTGCCAGTTCCTGTGGACAGTGATTGTAGATGCAATAAATTACAAACAAATATCTAAAAAGCCTGAGAACAACAATATGCACACCTTTTCTACTTTAAAAGACCATATCTAAATAATTCCATGGCAAAAGGCTGCACACTTAAATATAAATACAACATCAAAGACACGTCTTTCTTGTGCAGTTGACCAAAAGAGACACCCAAGTTTCTTCATATCAAAGGATATTTTACATGCTTTGACTGGCTGTATACATGAAAGACTGGAAGCGGAGCAGAACAGATCCAGACTAACAGTGCCTTCATGTCGCTGCTTTGTTGAACTGCAGCCTCGCACTGGCGGCTCCGTCAGGGTTCGTGGCCAGTGCACGCTGATTATACACGGTTATAAAGCCTTTCCAGCAGCAGACAGTCCAAAGAGATGCACAGTGCTAGGACCAAACCAAAATCTCCTTTTGCTGTTTCCTGTAGTTTCACACAGCCCTAATCAAACCACTTGACTCTCACATTAAAATACTCATCAAAACTTCAATCATTTAATCAGGTGTTATATTAGGATTTTTCTAAGTTCCTAATTAGTAATTAGTGCTATTAACTCAGGTAAAGTTTTAAAAGATTCGGACCTGATCACTCTTTCGCATCTCCTCAAGTGTATTTGTGAGGAAATTAATCTCTTTTTCATTTATTTCCATTTTCGCTCGCTTAGATATTAATTCCTCATCTTGGTTTGATTTCATTGTGCAAGTGATTGCTGGGCTGTGTGCGTTTCTGCCTAGTGAAAGCCTAGAGCTTTTCTTATATATATATATATAATAGACATTATTTATAGACATTCGACAGGCTTATCCTCCTTCTCTGTTGTTCACCTAGCTCCCGATATTTCTTCTTCTGTTCTTCTGTTATTTTTCTACTGTTCTGTTCATCTTTGCTTGACGGTCTTTCATTCAAAACATCAACATTGTGCTTCACACCAGAGAATCAGCATCCAGTACACGATACATGGAAGTAAATGGTGAACATCAGGGCAGAATAAATGGGAATAAATACATTCAGAGCAAAAGATGTATTTATTTAATCTGGGAAGATAATTGTTTAAGATCACCCTGATATTTGGAGACTATCTGAGATTGTTGGGAGGGGTAAAGTGGCTTTAAAATTGTGACAAGGCCCAAATGTGTCTTTGTGCTTTGGTATTTTTTGCACTACTTGACTTCTACTCAAGTTGTTTTACCCAAAGCAGGTTTCTGTTTACTGGCAAATACAAATAAAATGGGCAAGCATTTAAATTTCAGATATTATGTCCAGTAAAAGTACTTCGTCAAGAGTGTCTATAAACTTTAAAGTGAATAAGTCCGGGTACACTGCATGTTTCCCTTTTAACAGCTCCTGTCTGGTTTATTGTAAATGTGTCTCCTCTCCATTTACCAGCAAACCTTCCACTGCAGTTCTTGTCTCAAATCAAAAATGCCTGTATTGTTTTAAGGCTTAGCACGGGTATTAAAAGTCAAGATGAAGCTCCTCATGCCCTACATGCCCTATGTCTACATAGCCTTTATTCCATCATTTATACGTGGCAGCATATGTTTATACATATCTGGCGGTCAATTGGAGTTTTGTACATTCATTACAATAAAACATGGAGCGATAAATATTCTCAGGTTTTAATTTGAGCTGCCGCTCGTTTTAAAACTGGCCTCAGGAGAGCTAGAGAGGAGAAGGGGAGCAGGTTTACCGATATAAGCTGAGGGGATTTTAGGCTGCCGCAAAACTTTAGTGATAAAACTTTAGTAAGGCAGCTGGTGGCCTAGTGGTTAGGGTGTTCGCCCTGCCATCAGGAAGTCATGGGTTCAATTTTCAAGGCTGCTAAGCACCTCTGAAAGAACCTCTGAGGTACCCTGAGCCAGAGATGGAGACTCGAGTCGCACTTCAGTCGCACAAACAAAGACTTGTGACTTGATTTCAGACTCGCCCTTAGTGACTCGAGACTTGACTCGGACTCTGTGCTGCGACTCGTGAGTCATAAACTCGTGAACAATGTTCATTTCATGGAATTATTTATTTATATCTCGCACTCTTTCCAACGACCCGAAAACCGTTCACCTCGCCCCGGTGTCCCATTACTTTTGTCCAAGGTGAATGGTTTTCACATTTAGAGTGAGAGATATATTTTTCATATTTAACGTTTAGATTTAAGATAATTTAAGGTAAATCCTCCATGTTGGTGAGGGCAGATCACAGCATGCAGCCCCGCCCCCTGCTAAGCAACAGCCAATTGTAATAGTGAGGCGTGGCCAATTAGCATATCTTCTAAACATTTAGAGCTCAACATTTGCAGCTCAAACATCCCACATTTAGAGTCACCGTTTGTAAACATTGCCACTCAAAGACTTGAGACTTGACTTGGACTAAAAATGACTTGGGAACATCTCTGCCCTGAGCAAGGTACTGCTCTCCAGGTGCTGTATTCCTGAGTGCCTGCTGCTTTACTTGGTGAATGGCTTAAATGCAGAGGTCACTTTCACTTGTCTTAAGCTTTCATGTCGTGTGATTACACACAGTTCTGCACAACATCTACACCAATACATTATCTGAATATATTTCTAATCTGTCCAAAAATACAGCCATCGTGACCAGCACTAAACACGTCTCTGTTCCGTACCTTTTACTCGAATCTTACCAGGGTCTCAGTGTTATCATCTCTCTTAGAAATGAACTGGATTACTAATGGTCCCAACCACTCCATCCATTCCAAAAGGAGAGGTCATGAGACAGCCAGGGTTGCCTTTGTCAGAATATAATATTTGTTGAAATTTGTTCATTTTTAATTAAATTACAATAAACTGGGACATTTAATTATCTGGATAAAACCCAAAATGAAAATTCATCATGATTTATCAGTTATCATAGCCTGCACCACACAAGCACACACACACACACACACACACACACACACACACACACACACACACACACACACACACACACACACAC
>JBBJLR010000001.1:18578814-18593068 GCA_037577145.1 Brachypetersius gabonensis | reverse complement strand
TCTCTCTCTCTCTCTCTCTCTCTCTCTCTCTCTCTCTCTCTCTCTCTCTCTCTCTCTCACTCTCTCTCTCTCTCTCAAGACACACAAGAAAAGGCTTTTTTGCCCCCCTCTCCTTCTCTCTCTCATTCTCTCTGCCCTCGTCTCATGTTGTCTCTCTCGGTCTCTCTCTCTCTCTCGGTCTCTCTCTCTGTCTGTCTCTCTCTCCCTGTCTCTCTCTCTCTGTCTGTCTGTCTGTCTGTCTGTCTCTCTCTCTCTCTGTCTGTCTCTCTCTCTCTGTCTCTCTCTCTCTCTCTCTTTCGTTAATTATATTATATTATGATTTTCTGATTATATCATAGATCTCTTCAGCATTTCTATGAGAATAAATGTAGAGCAACAATAAAAACATTAACTCAGGATGCACACAGTATTCATAATATTCACAGTATTAGAAGATCCTGAAATGTTTAGATTGGAGTGATATTTCATATTGATGTTTGATGAAGCATTTATAGTATTAATAGCAGAGCAGAATGTTTAGGTCTTAAAACATTAAAAAATTCACTGCATCAGTAACATTCTACAAATAAGTGTTTCTCTGTGATGTTTATGCAGGTGGATCAAAATCCAATTTCTGTATTTCATAAATGTCTATTCATCTCCAAATCAGAGAATCACAAACAGTAACTACATAAATGTTTTTTTCTCCTATTATTTTTAAATAGTTTGTTTTTGCAAAAGATAGATTGAAATTGTTCACTGTTTGCTGTTTTTCATAAGATTGTGGCACGCCTGTGTCGCTGGTGCATGCTGTCCATTTATTTTTCTCAGTAAAAAATACTTTAAATTAATTCTTAATTGAATTATTGAATTATTTAAATCGGAAAATTTACAGTACAGATTTATGGATTTACTATATTTACACTACAGACACATGCTTCACTTCATCACTTTGTTAAATACAAGCTAGTAGTTACCCAATAATTCATAGTAGTGAATTAATAATAAGCCCTTAGATTAATATTTATATAATAGGTCTGCAGTTTAAGGCCTTAATGCATCTCAGCTGTAATCACTATCCATATCACGGCATGTTCATTTGTCCAAGTACTTCTGGTCCCCTAAAACAGGAGCCCATACGGAAATGAAATATATTGAAGTATATTGGAATTTATGCTGTTGAAGTAAAAATGTATTTAAAAATATATTTTAAGCAATACATTTACATACCATATATTCCTCAAATATATTTAAAATATATGACTGTAAATACGTTGATTAATCAGCATGTTATAAAATATATATTTAAATATAATTACACATATATAGACAAATATACTATAGGCCATATATTGTTCATTGGCTATATATTCCCAAATATATTTAAATCAATTAGGTTGTTTTAGATTTAATTTATTAATTTATGTAATTTATGTGACAATTAGCACAAACAAATCCATACAGTGCAGTAGTGGCCTAAAGTTTAAGGATTTGGGCTAGTGTTCAAAAGGTTGTATACCTGTCATATATAAGCAATATATTAATTTACATATATGTTTGCATATATTGAAAGTAAATATAATGAAAAATGTATTTTCAATATATAAATGTATTTTAGAAATATACGACAATATACCAAAGCATCAATTTTTTTGTATATTTAAAATATATTTTAAATGTATTGGTGTTTGGGTCACATATTTTGGTCAATATATTAGTCCATGTATTTTTTGTAGTGAAAATATATTATCTATAATATATTTTGTATTATATACATTTTTCGTATGGGGACAATTCATGAAAAATGCTGGTTCAGCCAACCCAGATTTAAACACCCGCAAATTAAAGCAAGCATTCTGAACTTTAGCCTTAAAATTCCAATGCACTGGTGCATTGAGCCAGTGAATTACTTACAGGCAGCATCGTAAAAAGACATCACACACTCTTTCTTTTACACCTTATATCACTGTAAGGGTCCTTCTTCTAAAAGAAAAGCAGGGCCTGCTAAACCAGGCTTCACTGTTTATATCAGCTTTATGCTAATGGCCCAGTTTCTCAGACAGGATTTGCACTGTCAAGGGCTTCCCATTTCGACTAGGTCATAATATATCTTCTACAAAAGGGCAAGCTGCAAGAAACGTCTGTTAGGCAGATAAGCAGACACTGTTAGGCTTTAATAAAAAGAGTTTAATAAAAAGAAATTGGCAAGAGTCTTCAGTGCCATTACCATGCGTCCTAGTTTGCCATACTATAAAATACACTCTGCTATTTCAGTCAAAAAAAAAAAAAAGTAGTGAAAACAGTCCTGTCGACATAATAGACGTGCTTCACCATGTGCCAGATGCCATATGATAGCATCATCTATTCGAACTTGCCACTCCGTCTTTTCCAATAGGCCAACATCTTGAGCAATGTAGCCTGACAGATGTGCAGGGTGGCAAATTCCGTGCTCTGCATTATTCTGGGGTCTTTTACTTCCAAGGACACAGCATCTTCAGGCTCTCATCCGAGCCCAGAGCGATGCATTACCTCAGCCTGAGAACATTCCACACAAAGCAATATTCCTGATTTCCACTGCCTGCTGCTCCCCTAATCTGATTGCCGTGTCACCACTGAAGCCAATGTGCCTGTTAGATTGAATTATTCAATTTGATAATGCGGGGGAAAGAATACAGAAGACATAAAGGGATATGATCACGTTGGCCGAGATATGGAGGGACAGAATTCAGTCAAAATGAGGAAAACATGCTTCTCTAGAGGCCAGAGGTGCAAATTTTACCCACAACTAGTAACATGTTTCCAGACCATACCCCAACTCTTAACAAGGCCTCTCTTGTCGACAGTTCTTATTTCTAATGGCAATTTGCTTGTGTTTGCAAATCTCTATGGGTTTAGCTGGAGCCTTCGCATCTATTGCAGTTAGGAAATGAAGCTTATAAGTTTCCGTAAACTGTAACCACAACCCAAAACTGACAGCAGCTTCTTCCTAATTGCATACTGGGATTAATTGTCGACACTTGAAGACCATCAATACTGGCGGTTTTCCAAGACCGGGCCAAAATTCAATGATGTCCTCCTCAGGGCAGGAATCTGCAACCTCCTGATTAGCAGTGTGTGATAATTAACCACTGCAACCTCTTTTGGCTGGATGATTCAGGCAAGTTGTAGAAGCAAAACATGCACACAGGCATCCGGGTTCACCTGCTTGGAGTAAGAACAGCTAGTCGTACATTTACAGCCAACATGTTTCCCATCCAGCTGTACTTCAACCCCCCCTTTCCCCAAGGTAATGTCAAATTGACTGGCGAGGGTCACTTCACTCTGTGAATAGTTTGAGGTTAGTCATTACCTGTTATTCAAAAAGGTGTCATGGGTGGGACTTGAGAAGTGAAAGCCCTTACTTTGCGTTTTTAAAGGGCTGGAAATGCAAGGAGAGGGTGGGGTAAGGCAATAAATCAGCATTTGATCAGCATTTGCCCTGTTGTTTGGGCTGGGCTTGCCACAGGCAGGCAGGCAGGCAGGCAGGCAGGAGTGAGGCTAGGGCTGCATGCTAAGAGAGAGGTAAGCCTGAAACATCCGAACGCAATAAACCACAGACTAGTGTGCGTCTGGGTCATGCAAGGATATGACCCTCTCATCACCAGACTTCATGGCCTGTCCACTTTGAGCTACTGCACCTGTATCTTTCACTGCTATCTGGACCTCAGCCAAGTCATAATGCAAAAGCCCAAACTCTGATTTATGAATTTCAGGAGCAAGTGGCAGGTAATCAGACTTTAAGAGGGGAAGTAAAATGATGTATTTCAGTGCCTGGGCTGGTTTGTTCACACAGTGAATTGCTGCGATATTAGACGTGTCCACTTATACTCAAGGATTTCTGCGTCTAAAACAGCACTCTGCCATCAAGCGTTTTCTTTTTAGAACCTCGGCTATGTTTGGTTTAAAAAAATTTATTTTTAACAATGCAGGATAATAACTTTTGCTTTAGTAAAACCACTCAGAGAGTGTCACTGTCAAAAAAAAATGAAAAACGAGAAATGAAAGTTCTTCAGAGGCCATCTAGGTTAAGATGGAAAGACTTGTATCTGTCCAAATCCTGGGGCTCGATGCTGACGCCTCGCCTGGCCACCAAGATTGCCCTCATCAATCACTGCCCTCTCTCTCAGGTAATGGTCTCCAGGGCTGATCCAGCATTTTATTACTCCCCCTCAGGTCCGTTACCTCTGGCGCTCTCCAACCTGAGAAGCTCTTCCAGCGCGAGCCACTCAAAAAGAGAATAAGGATATAAGAGAAGATAAGAATCGAACCCAACATACTGGGTGTCGGCTGCATATCTCAGCCTCTATTCTGTCTCCAAATCAGTGTCTCTGCTGACCTTGACTATCACAGTCTGCAGGGAATGAAAAGGATATCTCAGTGAAGACGCTGTGATAAGATCTTAAGATTTCTTATTTCTATTTTTTTTTGTATTTTTCTTCACAAGAGGCAACAATTCATTTAGTACTTTACTTTTCACAAAACCCTTTAAAAACATCTTCCAGTGAAATCATCAATATGCAAAGGCTTAAAGTGGTGGTACTCACTGAGATACATCTTATTAAAAATCCTGAAGTCCACAGAGGAAGAAAAAACAAAGCTTGCAATCTAAATATCAATGAATAATTCAAATAAGCTAAATTGGCAAGTGCTCGATTGTTCATTTGTTTGGACTGATTGCTGTCTCGGTAATAGGAGCCAAAACATAAGACTGAAAAAAAAAAACAAGAAGGCTTGCTGTGTCGCTCCTTTTGTATCGCCTTCTCTGTTCCAAAACAGAGGCTGTGATAGTCAGCTGCATATCCATGAGGCCGCCTGCCCATTTGTCACTCCCACTTGTAAAGAAGAGTGCATTTGAAGCCTGTCTCGACAAAACAGCTTTCCAATACTCCCAGAGTGATTACACCGGCCATCAGTCATCACCATTCCATGCCCTGCAGTATGTATGGCACTTTTAATGGTTATGGACTATGCTCTTCATGATAGAGATCCATATTTCCATTTATCTTTTAGACTTGGGGAAGGAATTTTAAGGGTGCCATGGGCATAAGAATAAGAATAAAAAAGATCTTAGCCGGACGATTCCGTTAAAATAGCCGTTCCTTCCTTGGGACCTGCTCAACACCGCCTAGCCTTCTGTACTTCACTTGCATACGCTTTGCACTTTCCGCATCAATATCTTGCTTGTCTTTTCCACTTATGTTGCTGAGCTCCTCCTGGAATATCTTGGAGGTGACTGGGATTCATGGGGTTGACCTGAAGCTGAACGACGAGGGATGGCCTTTTATAAACCAGGGTAGCGGTTTCGCGTCATGTTCTTAAGAGAGGGCAAGGCGCACCAGCAGGCCGCAAATGAAAGCCTCGGCAGAAGTCCTGGGAGATTGACACGCAGGAATAAGTGAACCTCCGGTACTGAACTCTATTTGTCTTTTCTAACAGCCGGCCGAGGAGAAGCCTCAGGAAAAGGCCATGGCTGGCTGTGTTTCATCCGTGTTCACTGAATGGCCTTCTCTACATCTGCGAGAAAAGGCCCCAGAGCGCGGAGGGCTGAGAGGTAGCATGATGTTCCATCCAATGCTGTTGAACCGCGCCTTCTATTCAGCAGGCGCAGTGCAGGCACCCAGTGAGGGAGCAGATAAAGGAAGCAGCTCGCTCTTGTACCCAGGACATTTTAATTAGCTGCTCTTTAATTCAGCCTGACCCTCTTTCAACTTTGATCAGCCAGCAGGGCAACTGATAACGAGCTGTCACTCATTGGGCCCCGGCAAGTAGCTTTTTCACACACTGTCTTCTCAACCTGGCCACGAAACATGGCTATGCTGGAAGAAAAGCCCTTTGCACTTCTTCACACCATTCCATACCAATCAGACAACCCATACGGATATAAGACCTTAGCATTCAGGCAGTGACACAGATTTCTTTAGCAGGTTTGGGCAAAAAGTGTCTCTGATAATGATCAAAATCAATCTTGGTTTTAGGTGTTCCGATAAAATGCTAATGTCATTCTAGGTCTTATGATGTATTTATGGTAACGCAGTTACAATGTTCTAGGCTTCTAATGAACTAAAAATGGGACATTTTGCAGAGGTCACCATGTCCACCCCTCAGCAACTGCTTTTCTGCCAGAGATCCAGGTCCCAGCAGCCCTTCAGCCACTTCAGCACAGCCAGCCTGCAGCCGCACTTACCCCAGCCAAACACACACCGCCTGTAGGAAGGAGCTCATTCACAGTCCACAACACACACCTCTGCAAAAGTTACTCTCATTTTCAATAGGTCTATTTGTGCAAAAAAAAGCAGAAAAGGAAGATGTGGGAGCAGAGCAGGCGTGAAAGGATGTGATTTGTGTCTATTGTACTTCCCCTCACATTCTAATGAATTTTTCTGGCAGGTTCATAAACATAAGATAGGCATCTTGCTATTTGTCAAGAGGTTTTAGTGGGTTATCGGAGGCATTGACGCTGGATACAACTCCTGCGATTTGTGACACTAACGTTTTACGAAGATATATCACTTCCAAGAGGTGCGATGGCTCTGTAATATAAATTGAGTTGATTTCATTAGACACCTCATCAAAACCAAATGTCAGGGATGAACATAAAGCTTGCGCTCATCCTATATTTAGCACAAAGGTTCCTCCTGTACTTTGTCCTGAATTCCTCACTGGAGTCAAAAACGTTACCCAGCCATCCGCACACTCATGCAACTAGGGCTGGACGATGAAACGATAATAATAATTATACAAGCGTCTGATATAATAAACCCTTTCCAGTCGTCTCATTCTAATTTAAATTAAAAATACACTGAAGACTACAACTTTAATATCGTACCCATTCAATCACTGATTTTATGGTACACATATCGTACGCTCACTGATCTGAAGCTGCCTAGTGAAACTGACAGCGTACGATATTGATATATTTGGTTTTGTGGCTGGAAATGACTGATTTCTAGATTTGTGGCAGGAAATAATGAAAAACTTTAACAAAATGCTACGAGGAAAAGGTCTGACTTTCACTGCAAGGAGAGATCTGGTTGATAAACTGAGGTAAGACAGTTTAAAAAATGTTATATTGCCATGTATGATTTATTTTCATGTCTGTATTATGTTGTAAATGGTAGATTTTCTGCATATCTATCTGCCTAAATGGGAAAAAAGAGGGAATAACGTGGAGTACTGGTTTGGTCAAAATAATACACAGAGAAATTATAAAGTAATGGCAATAAAATTAAAAACCAGCCTACAAGTACAGAAATGACAAGAGTAAAGAGTAAAGTGATGAGTGCACTGTCTGAATCTTATTCAAATGGCATAACTATATTATTTATCATCCCCTTTAAACAAATACATGAAAGTGTAATAATGTAGTGTCAAAATGTGTGGAAAACTAGAATAACAAACTCTTTTAAAAAACAGCACATAACAGTTTCTTCGGGGATAAATAAAGTTTCCTGATACTTTTACACCTCTTAAATTAATCCGATAACTTGAGTTACTATTTTGCCTTTCGTGAAATGCTTGATATATATATAGTCAAAATGTGAAGGCTAACTGTAAGCTGTCCTTTTATCGTCGACACTGAAAAAGTCTTAACCTGTCAGTTCAGAGTGTAAACTGAATTTAAGCCTAATTCATTGAAATAGCCAGGCAAAGGGGCCGTAATAACTCTATCCAGCTCAGGGTTACTTCAGGACCTCAAATTGAATCTTGCTGGTTAGTGAATATGTGTGATGACGGTGCACAACGTGGTAGAAACAATGTCGGAAAGGGTAATGCCTCAGGATTCATCCTCAAATAACCGCACTGCCACGCTTCACTGGAGAGCTCTGTGCTTCCTCTGAGAAAGACACATCAAACAATAAACTACCCTTAATTTAATATCTCCAATAGAGAGGTGAGGGCAGGTGTCTGCAGGCGCACCTTCAAAGCACTGGCGAGGAAAGGAAAAGGAAAAGGATACACATTCTGTATTCCCCGAACGCAGCAAAAAAAACCCCAAAAAAACAGCTGGGCATCTTCAAAACACAGTCCGACAAATATTGGATCAACTACCCACACAGCTCTGGTCAAACAAGAGTGAATTGATATGTTGGCTGGTTAGAAGAACATACGCTTTGTTCCAGATTTCTCCCGGACGCCCTCGAGGTCTTTGTGTGGATTTGTACACAATTCTAAAAGCAGCACACCTGATATAAATTAATGAAGCTTTGTTTCGCCAAACCAGGTACAACTACAATTAGCACAAAACTGTATTTTAAAGCACAATTTTCTCAGGTCAGTTTCTCAGGACTGAATACATCAAATCTATAACAGAGTGGCCAAACAGATAATACGTGTTAAAATTAAAATTACGTGTTAAAATAAAATTATTTTATTTTATTTTCCCCCCCAGCCTCATGTGTAAAGAAGCCTTTAACTACTAGATAACTACTAATAAAGGTATCTTGCTTTGGGAGGTTCATCACTTCTTACTGCTAGTCAGTTTCTTCTCCAATTTTGTTGAAATGTAGTTAAGTTTAGGATATTGGTCGGTTTTTGTAAGGGTCAGGGGTTATGTGGGTGGACGGCCAGTAGGGGTCGTCCTTATTTTCTGTTTATGTGTGCGGGGATTTGGGGTTTAATTGTAAACAGCTGGGTTTCATTTGGGTTTAGGGTTTGCGTTCTGTAATTGGTGGGAATGCGTTTGTGTGTTTAAGATCAGTTTAGGTGGACCTAGGTTGTGTGGGATTAGGCGTCATGGCCAGGTGTTCCTAGACAGCCCTCTGCAGATCACACCTCCAGGCCCATAGGGCGGAGTTCTAGCTTTCCTGGGACTATATAAAGGACTGCAGAACATTCCACCTGTGCCAAGTATTCTAGCCCCATCTACTTTACCGAGTGTTTACGATCATTTTTCTGGACTGATTTTTTGGATTTTCCCCTTTTGCCTGTTGGACTTTTTTGTGGTTTTGTCCTTTTTTTGGATCTCTGTTTTTTTTGCTACGTTTCCTGGATTTTGCCTTTCTGTCTTGTGGACTCGTATTCATTAAAACTATTTGCTATTTTCCATCTTTTGTGATCGTCTTTTGTGATCGTTACAGGTTGTCGGCCCACCGTTACCAAGGATGTGATGTGCTTATGCGAGTTTCTTTGATTTAAAGTCTACGTTGGCCCTCGTGCCTGTTTCTGTTTGAAGTCTTTAAAAATAAAATTGGAAGCCTGCCTGCATGCCTGCTCTCATTTGGGGACAGAGGGGAAACGTGACAGTTTTGTGTTTTGTGAACCAATCATTTAGCCTCACTTGACATAGTTAGCACTGTCAGTGCTATATTTGCTATAAACAGATTTCATCACACAACTCTCATATATTTTAGTTACTGGAAGACTGGCTCAGAATACATTTCCACAGCCCTGCATTTGTCAATTGCCTTTCATTATTCCCATTCCAATGCTCAGGTTTTGCCATTTGAACGAAATAAACTTCCAGCTGTCCTTTTTCATTTGATTGTAATTGACACAGATTTAGAAAGGGCTTGCATTAGCAGAGCAATTATTTTATAACCTTGGAAGGACTGGCCAGCTTCTTGAGTGAAAGCCAATTATGCTGCCCTTGCACAAAGATCTGCATCATAAGTAAAGCACATTATTGCATTACAAAGTCAAGCCTTGTCACAAATATCTAACAATGCAGTTTTTAAAGTTTCCAGTAATGGGGTTTGCAGAGTATCTATATCTGCGAACCCCTATTTTAAACAGTGTTGCATTATCTGGTTCGAGCTGAACCATGTTTTTGAGGGAGTTGTTATCATACCCTGATCTTATGAGATATGCTGGCCGTTTAGGTGTATTCCTCTCTCTCTCTCTCGCTCTCTCTCTCGCTCGCTCTCTTGCTCTCTCTCTCTCTATCCTCTCTCTCTCTCGCTCTCTCTCTCTCTCTCTCTCTCTCTCTCTCTCTCTCTCTCTCTCGCTCTCTCTCTCTCGCTCGCTCTCTCGCTCTCTCTCTCTCTCTCTCGCTCTCTCTCTCTCGTTCTTTCTCTCGCTCTCTCTCTCAGAACAGCAGGTGGCCACTGAGAGGCCTCGCAATGATCTCTGACTTTTTTCATATTTTCTCTCTGTGCGCTCCCATTTTCCAATAAATAGCTGACTTTTCCAATATAACTCGTCCTGCACTGCTAAATCAACAGTTTCCCTGCTTGATTTCATTGGCCTGACTTGAAGGAAGAAGTAGAAAGCTTTTTACTCTACACTTGAGGCTGAGATATTGTAAGAGTATGAGTGTTTGGGTATTCAGAGATGTGCCATAGGGAGTGCAGTCAAGGCCACGAGTGATGGGCAGTTTCTGCAAATGCATCAGACTCCAGCTCTCACTGGGGTCACCTTGAAAGCCACAAAATATATTCGGTGAAACACTTTGAGGTTCAAAAGCGGCTAAATGAGGAAAAGCTCCCTACTGCAGATCTGCCATGACAAGCCATGATCCATCCTTAAACTCACAAAAGAGGCAAAACTGATCAAATGAACATTCTGACACAAAAGCTAAAAATACCGAGGCATCATGGCATGCCAGAGCCAGCAAGAATGGAGGATTATGTGTTATGTCAGCCAACAGTTGTTGAAGCTAATGCGGTCACAGTCTGTTACGAGGTAAGGCCTACTTGCTCGTAGCTTGTAGGCTTTCAAAATTGGATAACAACTCAGCTTTACTACATTATGTGACAACTGTATTATTGTTTGAAAAGTGCTGCAGTATGCAAGCTGGGCTCTTCCCAGGCTCCTGCCTTCTCAAGTCAAGAAAATATCAATAACGCTGTTAACTCTGTCTAACAATCAGCTCTCACTTACCTTCCTCTACTACAAACCTTATCCAAAACAAATCCGGGTAAAGTATTTCTTATATAATCTCCTCAGATAACTGACCTCAAAGAACACAGATGCAGCCCAAATGTGTGCAGAAGATAAAAAATCACAGTTAATCTTAATTCAGAAGTCATCAAATATGAACAGTGTAAATCATGTCTGTACAATAATGATGAACAATAATAAACAAGATCAAATCAACCCCAGAGATAATAGGAATGTTCATATTCTACATTTTTTCACATTTGATTTTATCTTTTAACAAACAAACATCAGTAGTAGTAGCAGTAGTTGTATGTTTGATTGGTTTTGGGTGAATTATGCATATTTTATTATCAGTTATTATCGGTATATCATTATATATATTATATATTATCGGTACTTTCAAAATCTGCAGCTGCGCCCTGTGAGAGATTTTCATTTACAGCGATACAAATCACTTCCTTTGCTGTTGACCGCTTTGAGGTGAATCATAATTGTAACACAATGAATCATAATTGTAACACTGTCCATTTGAATACATTTGAATATTGTTTCTTCAAGCGTTATGTGTCCAGCTGAATGTGCACTCGAGTGTTAAATCTTAATGTGAGACTGGTGGTGTGACACAATCGTTACCATATCACACAGAAACAATATGTCTGGTCGTGTCGGAGCTTGTTTGCAGAAAATTCATTCAAAAGAAGAAAGAGGCATCAGCTGCTTGACAAAAATATGTGTACACTGTAATCGCATGTCACACCACGCCACAGCACACAGTGACTGTTAAATATAAATGACAAAAAAGTCAAACAAATCAGTTCATATTAATGTCATTGTGCACAATATCTTAATGATGCTTTAAGCATCTTCCAGCATCCCTGAATGGAACCACAGTTCTAATGTAGCTGACAGATAACGGAGACTCATAAAGTCCGATTTGCGTCATGTGGTTTCAGACATATCATATGTATAAAATCATCTAGAAAATGAAGAAACAAATGTCGCATAACTAAAAACAGCAGCATCCTTAGGCTTGACCTAACAGATAAGAGTCTATAATTGGTCTGTACTTCCATTACAGTAGCATTAGCCTCGTAGCTCCAGTGCAAATCAATGACATGGACGTTAACATTGACATTGATTGGGTAAAGGGTAAAATTGTGCAGCTTGAAAGCTAATTTGCTGCTCTATGTTATCAATCTAGCATGAGCACATCTTTATAAAACCCTAGCCTTTGAAATAGAGGAATATGTATTCCAGATGATGCATTTTTAATTCTATTAAAAAAATATGAGCAGACATAGAAGGAGACTCATTTCCACCTTATCTGTTTAGTATGCTAACCATAGTTTCGTCTATAAATGTGTGGAGATCCCTGTTGTGAAACTTTTCATCAGGGAGTAAATGTACAGGCTCTTACTATAAAGGGACTCCTGTGTCAACAATGGCTGCCATCAGAGGCTTTATTCACAAGTAGGGTACGCTAGCCTCAAGGTGCTTTTCTTCACTCTCTCTCTCTCCTCCCTTCTCTCGCCTGCAGCCATAAATCTGTGCTACAGTTATCGCCACAATTAATCTAGCCCCTCTCCTGCATCCTGGCACGACTAACATGGCAGCTTTCTAAACACCAGAGAGGTACACGCCATTGTTTACTGTCTGTCATTACCTGCCCAGCCTTGAAAGACCCAGACGTCCAAAGCACAATTAAGCACAGCCTCTTTGCTGCATGAATATTCAACAGTGCCTAATGGCCGTCCACCACATATGGGAAGAAACAAACGTGGGGCGTGAGCCTGGCCTTCCCTGGAATATGGCGATCCAATGGGAGGAGGCAGCTGTAAGGAGGCTGATTCCAGCACATCACATCACATACCTTTGATCTCCGGAGGCGGGAGGCTTTACTCCATCTTGGGCTCTGGCAGCAGTGGGGGGTTGAGCTACAGCCACTCGGCTTCTACACAGCGCTCCACATCACAGGGTCCCTGCACACTCAGCCAGACGACCACAGTCGCAGGAACAGGCCTGTGGGAAGCAGGGACGGAGATTATAAGCATCTTTTGTATCTTCTACATTTGAATGGCAAGTAGAAAGCAAGGCTTAAAGTCTTAAAGTTTGAATTGAACATATCACACAGAGAAAACCCTTTTCATATAGAAGATTGACAAAACACGAAATTTGAAAGGCATGCTCAAACCTTGCTTAAGAATAACCTAAAGAGGCTCAATTAGAACGCATTGATTACTTTTAAGACTGCAGCCTTACACTCTTACAGCTGGTGATCTAGTGGTTAGACAGTTGCCCCTGAATCTCTGAACTTCTAGTGGTACCACTGAGGTACCCTTGAGCTATCCTCACACACACCCTACTGCTTCACGTGGTGAATGGGTTCAATGCAGAGAAAGAATTTAACATTGTTTACACATTGTGCTGCGCTGTGTTGTGTTCACATGTGACTATAAGGGGCCACTTCAGAACCTCTTTAGTGGCCTGGTGGTTAGGAAGTTGCCCCTGTGAGTACATGGATTCGAATCCCAGGACTGCCAGTGGTACCACTGAGGTACCCCGAGCGAGGTTCTGTCCCCACACACTGCTCCCCTGGCGCCGTGTTCCTGGCTGCCCGCTGCTTCACTTTGTGAATGGGTTAAATGCAGAGAAATAATTTTTTTCTGTGTGTTCACGTATGACGTCACTCGGGTGAATGGGTTAAATACAGAGAAGAAAATGTGGTAGAAGGTGGTAGAAGCCTGTGAACCCGATAACCACAAAGGTACAGATTCAAACTCCCCTACTTTCTACTATTGTGTTCTTAGGCAAGACACTTAACCCCACTTGCTCCAGGGTTGGCTGTTCCTGTAACTAATGATTGTATGTTCCTCTGGATAACGGCATCTGCCAAAAAAAATTTAACCCTGAAGGCTCTTTCTGTACCTTTCTATTTGGCAATTGCGTTTGTTAGCTTATTGATTTATCCTCTTTATTACTTACACATTAACTTTGACAGTACTGAACAAAAAAACAAACACTAACAAAAAAACAATAGTTGTTTATTACCTGCACTTAGCATAAGACATGTGCCCTGACAACCAGTCAATATAATGATCTTTTTGTTTTTGAAACACAGCCTACAGAATGACAGCTTTGAGCTTCACAACTTCCACTTTACAGCCATCGTATTGTTTGAAATATTTACATACCAAGCTCTGCTTGGACGTGGTCATTCAGCTTGAGGGCATAAGAAACAGCAGTGTGTCTCAATATTCTTTATAGCTCTACAGAGCATGCTCAGTCAAAATCTTAATTCAAAATTAAATGATAATTAGTGGTGGGCCGTTATCGGCGTTAACGTGAGACTCTTATCGGGCGATAAAAAAATATCGACGTTAATCTATTCACAAAGTTGGGTTGGGAGCTGGGTCTATAC
>JBBJLR010000001.1:18567525-18578148 GCA_037577145.1 Brachypetersius gabonensis | reverse complement strand
TATATATATATGTATGTATATATATGTATATATATAGAGAGAGAGAGAGGGAGAGAAACTGAACCTTTCAGACAAATATATTGTTGCTTAACATTCTAAACTTTCAGTAAGGGTCAAAACAATACTTCTAGTGTGACATTTCTAGTCTCTTTGCGACACAAGAGATTTGACATTTTCAGATTGTGTTTTGTTCCAACAGAGACAATACATAAATTGTAAATGACAGTATGTAAAAGATCTGTGTTCCCACTAGGCACCGGTCAGAACAGGGGTCATTTACATTTATTCCGTTTAAACTAGCTGACCCTGTATTGTGACTCACTGAAAAGGCAGTCCAGGCTCAAAACACAACTTCACATCCATATGCAAGAGTGGGAGCTAAATTCATGACGAGGTTGATATGTTTAAATGCTTTGGTTTATTAAATGCAATTGAAATGCTTTGGTTTATCAAATTTAATCAGGACTGCTGTAAAACCACTGCATTCATCATTTCTTATAAAGTTAACTTACTAACTTACTAACATTTAGTGCAGATTGGAAGTGTTTAACCAGATGCCACTCAGTAATATAATGAAATACACGACAGAGGAATAAAATCAAATCCCACCAACCCCTCACTTCAATTAATATGAAAATTTATGCGGCCTTGTTTTCTTTTAATGTTCTATTTTTTGCCATCCAGGTCCTGTTGTGAAGGGTAGGATGTGACCTATAATTTGATTAACTTCAGAGAGATGCTAAACTTCAAAGCGTCACCTTAACTGTGATTCCTGAGGTTTGCTAATGGATCTGTCTCCTGTGCTCAGGATGGAGATACTTTGGCACTGATTAGCATTCTAAAGGCACTCTCAACACAATTGGGCATTTTTTTTCCTTAATTAAATAATTAGAGATGACAGTCACTCCGCTTCTTTAATAAAACCTTTTAACACGCACACCGGCTACTCGACTCAGTAGTTTTACTTTCCCGGGTACTCAATTAACACACGGCTAATGCATTCTTTTCTTTTACTGACATGAGCTCCAGATGCCCTTTAGACTCTGTCAAAATTTGATTGTTTTATTTCACTTCCATTGTTCTGAAACAGTAGTCTGTTGGAGACGTGGGGATTTGTTATTGCGGTGACCTTCTAACAGCAGCATAGAACCGACATGCTAGAAAAAACCTGGTCCTTGAAACTGAAATGAAACCGTATCAATGAATGCGTTGACTGGTATTTGTCAAGATTTCCCAGCAGAAAACGGCCAAGGGCAACACACTATCTATCCCAGGCTTCTTTCTTCCCATAGTGCATCCTGGCGTGAAAACACTCCCGGCTGTCCATATGATGAACAAGAAAAACGTTACTCATCAGACCAGACCAATTTCTTGCTTCATGGTCCAGTCTTGATGTTCACATGACCATTAAAGGCACAAAGGGTCAGCATGGGCACTCTGACTGGTCTGTAGCTACACAAGCCCATACCAACTGTGTGTTCTGACACCTTGACTTTTTTCAGCCATTAATGCTACAGTAAATGGTCTGTGGGATCAGAACAGATGCACTAGCCTTTGCTATGTTCTTCAGATGCGGGGGAGAGTGTTGATTTTAGCAGTCTGTCTTAATTTCAGTTTTAGTCTCGTCTTTGCGTCAAGCTGTCATTTTAGTTTGTCTTAGTTTAGTCCATCCTCTTTTAAGTTTCTGTCGACAAAGTCTGAGCATTTTAGTCTTATTTTAGTCAGAATGATCCATGACTATTTCTAGTTTTGGTGAAAACTGATGACTTTTTAGTCTAGTTAAAGTTGTATTTGGTCTCTTTTTTAGTAATGCAATTCTATTTAACCCAGTCAATACAGTATTAGTACCCAGTAGAATAGACAAAACCTAAATTTGCTTTTAGTCAAATCTATTTCACAATTCAAACAGAGAGAGAGAGTGAGAGATTGAAAGAGATTGAGAGAGGTTGAGGGAGAGACAGAGAAAGAGAAAGACAGAGAGAAAGAGAGAGAGGCAGAGAGAGACACAGAGAGACACAGAGAGAGAGAGAGAAAGACACAGAGAGAGACAGAGAGAGAGAGAAAGAGAGAGAGACAGAGAAACAGAGAGAGACAGAGAGAGAGACTGAGAGAGAGAGAGACACAGAGAGAGAGAGAGAGAGAGAGAGAGACACAGAGAGAGAGAGAGAGAGAGAGAGAAACAGAGAGAGACAGAGAGAGAGACTGAGAGAGAGAGAAAGAGAGACGCGATTAAACAGTAGGAAATAATGTCTCGTTTTAGTCAAGAAAAATGAAGAGACATTTTAGCATAGTCTTTATTTTGTAAACGACACCTAGTTTCATTATTATTTGTGACCCGATCTGCCGCAAAGAGTCGGAAGTTGGTGTTCTATTTATTGAAATACGGGCTGATTGTGTTGAAAAACATAAAAAATATAGATTTTTCTTTTTTGGTCTTATATAAAAGAAAAGGTCTTCAAAATTAATCTCTCAAAATTTCATCATGGAAATAATTGCGAAAATGTACTTAAATGTCTGTTTAATCTGAGCTGTGGTTCTCAAATCTTACAAAAGAAAGTCCAGAATAAGTGCTGTTTTCACCTCTCCTCTGAAACGTCATGATCTCAGCTGTCCAAGTATGGTGTTAAAACGTCAATCCCTGATCTTATTAAACCTATCAAAATGCTTAAATCATGAACACGAAACCTTTTCATTAGCCAATAGGAAGCCGTGTTCACAGCCTTGTCTCCGCCCACCCCTCGACAGATTAGCAGTGTTCTGTGTAGCCTAATGCTAACGTTTTTTTCAGAATATATCTCCTCACAAAGATCGGGTTTAAGTTTGTATTTTGGATAAACATCATCGAAGTTTAGAGTGAAGTGTGTGGTGTTGTGTGATTGCTGTTTGGTATAATGTCATTGTTAAAATAATGTAAAATAGCTAAAGTTTAAACTCAGTGGGCGTCTCCAGTCTGCGCTCTGCTGCTGCCAGCAAGACTGAATCCAGTTGGTCTGTGAGATCTTTGGCTCTAGTGATGTGTCTCCAGTCTGATTTAATGTATTTTTCTAAGTATCTAAATGCCTGTAGTAAAATTCTGTTGTTGAATACTGGGTGCATCTCCTTGAATGCTATGGATTGTTAAAGATATCAACAATTCTGTTTAATTGCTGCGAGACCAGAATTCAAACAACTGTAACTTTACAACCGTTTAAGATACAGCTTTGACCAAGATATCATTTTAAAGCTTATTGTCTCATCTTTGTAATGAGTTTGGGTCACTGTGACTCATTTTGCCAGATCAGTTCACATTTGTCAACAATATTACAGGATATGTTTCATTATAATTAGCGTCACATGACCAACATTTACGTTGCATCTCATTTTTGTCACATGATGTTCGTTGACAACAATATTCAGTTTTTAATTGACGAAAGCAACACTACTGGGAGACCAAGAACCAGTTGCTGCTTCACCAGATGTCTTTACCTTCCTTGGACCACTTTTGGTAGGTATTAATCACTCGTAATGCGAACACACACACTGTTCTGGAGATGATCTGACCCAGTTAGGTAGCCATTATAAGATCATTTTCTGTCTTTCAACACAGTAACTTCAATAACTGACTGCTAACTTGCTGCCACCCCTTGACAGGTGGCACTGTAATGAGATAATCAATGTTATTCATTTGACTTGTCAGTAGGTATTAATGTTGTGTTTGATTGTGCGCACCTTTAATAATACAATCACTGTCGGATCTCAGCCCTTACTTGATGATTCTCAGCACTTACTTGATGATTCAAGTAGTAGCGGAGGATTTTTTATTTTAAGAAATAGATTTTTTAAGCCAATAATTAGTTTGTTAAACACATGCATGGTGTTAAACAGTAGAGTTGGCAACATCACCAGGTATCGCAGCGAGCCAATATCAGAATGAAATGCTGGATCAGCAAATAGAAGGAAAAAATGAATCTGATTCAATCCTGTAACAAATCTCACCCACTCCTACTGAAATATCACCCACTCCTACCT
This sequence comes from Brachypetersius gabonensis, assembly GCA_037577145.1. Taxonomy (NCBI): domain Eukaryota; kingdom Metazoa; phylum Chordata; class Actinopteri; order Characiformes; family Alestidae; genus Brachypetersius; species Brachypetersius gabonensis. Next base: position 18,574,140 of record JBBJLR010000001.1, on the reverse strand, counting down.
ACTTCAATTCAAAACATCTAAAGCTTAGTGTTTTCTAAAGATATAATTTCAGATCACTGTCAGCTTTACGTTTTAATGTACAGAGAAAGAAAAAGAGGCATTGCACCATTTCTATCTGCACCATTTCACTTGAGTGAAAACACACTTTTACTGTATATTATGGAAGTAAATTAGTGGCAAAAGTATTTTAATTAAAAATAAACATTGCATTTTTAATTCTGTAATTACAAATGAAATAAACCAAGCATGTTTGTCTTCCATTGTAAAATTCAATGTTTTTTTTTTTTGAATTTTTTAAATTTGTGTCACTAATTTACTTCCACGGTATTTATTCTATGGATGGCCCGAATTTCACAGTCTCTGTGTTTCTGAATGAGTATCTGAATAATCAGTCTCAGAAAGCAGTCCTGCTTGCTGCTATTTGTTTGTTTATTTGACTGAAAAAATATATTTGTTCTATTTTTTCATAGTTTTTGATAGCATATACATCCCTTTCATTGCACAAAGAAGAAGGAAGAAATATTACATTCTACTGTACAGTAGACTCAACCTTTTATTGACTTAGTTTTAGGACAAACATTTCTTAAAATCTTATTTTAAAGACATATGTCGGTTAGATGCTTTACCAAAAGAAGCTTTACCTGAATATATTTAAGCTTTAAATCAAGGTGGAATATACTTTTATGAGTATATATTCATTTGAAAATGTTTTATAATGGCTAAAAAATACATTTTTGGTTTAATGTACTCTAGAGTTTTCAGTATATTTGGAATGAAACAATGCATTCCACGTGTATCAGACATATTTAAAACATCTGAAGATGTTTATTTTTATATCTCCCATGGCTTTTGTGAACAATCTTTTGTTTAACTCTTAAGGAAGGACTGTCAAATACTAAATATGGAAATAAAGACGCACATATAACACAGACCAGCACAAACAAACTGCATAGTGCGTTTAAATGCCAAACCACACAATGTAGCTTCAAGACTTTCACAATCTTGTGGCTACATAGTAGAGTGGGATTACATCCACAGAATCCAGATCCTGAAAAGGCTTGAAGGTATCCACTTTAATAACAACCGTATCTGCGTAGATAATCTGCTCTGCTTCCGCATTTTCCCATCCAACGTTGAAAGACTTATCTGGCCTAGTAGGAGGGAAGGTTTGGTTTTCAGATATAAAGCATATCATTGTACATCCAGTGTGAGGAAATAACAGGGATGTAGGTTTGCTTGTTTTAATCGGGAGGCAGAAACTGCTTGACTACTTTTTGAACGATCTTCCCGTCTCCAAGAATCGAGTTCCCAGCGGTTACAAAGTCCACTTTGAGGACAATTAACAACTAAATACAAGAAGAAGATGTAACCTAAGTAGTTCATTCATTTGTTAAAAAAACAAAACACTGTTTACTAGAAAGGCCTGCATGTTCAACGCATTGTAGCAATTAAGAGGCAAAGTCATCAACTCGAATTAGCTAGAGAGAGCCCAAGCTGTCCCTTACCCACTCATTAAACCTCTAAGGAGGACTACAGTGTTATATTTACGTGTAAAATTTGTGGCACAACAAAAACAGATCCCAGCGAATCGCCCAGTTCATTGGAAATAGACAACTGGTGGCCTAATGGTTAGCTGCCCCTGCAACCAGAAGACTGTGGGTTTGTATCCCAGAATGAACAGTGGCACCACTGAGGCGCCCTTGAGCGAGGTACCGTCCTCACACTCTGCTCCCTGGGCACTGCGTTCCAAGTTGTTCGCTGCTTCACTTGGGGAATGGGTTAAATGCAGAGAACAGTTTCATGCTGTTTACAGTGTGTGCTGTAGTGTGTTCATGTTTGACAAATGGTCACATTTCACAACGACTTTCAGACAAGCATGATTAACTTTTTTAATCCCCTGATTACACCTTATTATACACATATTATACTTTAAACAACGCCAATTTAAACCCTCACTGCTGCATTTTGCACTAGACATTCAACTAATACTGTATATACTCTTCCATTAAATACTCAACACTCTTTAAACATTTTATTTTCTTAATATTGCACCTATTTTCTAAATGTTACATATACATTACATTCCCATATATATACAGTAAACAGGGCTTGAAATTCACTTTTTTACTTGGTAGCACTGGTGCTCTCAACTTCAAAAATTTAGGAGCACCCACCAAAAATGAATGAGCACCACAACTACAAACTGTATATTTACAGATTTCTTTAATTTGAAAACTACACCAATCAACACTAACAACAACCAGCTAAAAGAAGTCACTGAAACTTTACATGCTGTGGCCAGGATTTGAAATTCGGTCTTCTGGCTTCTTTTGTTTGGCTCTCACTGTGTTTGACCAAGCTCTCGCGCTTAAAGTGGCGAACGCTGTGTTTCCTGCAAACTCCGCCCCACAGGTTTCGCAGTGAATGCAGTGCATAGAGCCATTTTCACAGCGAAGCCACTCGAAGTCTTTCAACCATTCTCTCTGAAAACTGTACGCCTTCTTTTCGGCTGGAGAATCAACATTCACCACATGATCACTATCACCAGCGCCATTATTTGTAACTTTAGGTGGCTTGCAAAAGAAATCTGTCAGTGTTCTTTTCATTTTCCCTCTTCATCTCTATTAGCTATTATTAACCAATCTAAAATCTTAACGGCAGAACAGTCACCATATCAGCATTCAGTACACAGAACACACACACATATACACACACATATACACACAGAACACTGTTTAAAAAACTTTAAAAAGGTCGCACGACAACAATTACATGCATTCGCACCAACGCTCCCATATATATTTTAAGGTCGCATAGATTATAGATAATTACCCAAAATGGTCGCAATTTCGAGCCCTGAGTAAATATATATTCAATTGTGAAAAATGCTTACTTTTTCAATTTTATTTTATATTTTATTTTCTTTTTATATTCATACTTTTCTATATATTTATGTAAAGTTGGGGAAATACGAGCCTAAGAATTTCATTACAGTAATGATGCTACATTGTTATCTGTATATGACAATTAAACTTGGTGAAAGGCTCAGAAGCTGATTATGATGCTGACTAGCTGCTGTTTGGAATGATGAGTTTGTTTCCCCACAAAATGCTGCACAGAAAGAGATAGACCTGGTTGCGCACCAAACCTATGAGAGTGAATCTGCCCAAATTCCCACAGTTATGGCCAACAGATATCAGGCGCTCAATGCAAAGAGCCTCAGAAGCTGAAACTATATGAGGACAACCTAAAACATCTTCCTTCACTGAGCAGAATGAGGAGTGTTTCTCTGTTGCAAGGTTTATTTTGGAATGGAATTGAAATGTTGAGAGTGTTAACCTCAATTATCTGACACCACTACAGAAATCACTTGTGTATCCAAAACTCTAGGCACCTGTGACTTCCCCTGGAGGAGATCACAGCCCATGAGATTATACTGTAGCGCTGTTTCTGCCCACCATGTTAATCAACAACAGCCCCACAAAGCTCACAGTGAACAGCACATGAAGAGAGTGAACCACAACTGGGGTCGGGGGTGCGGGGTGTAACTGCCTGGGAAATATTTCAGATCTCTAATAAAAATCAAAGAGGTCCTTCCATCTGATTATTTCATTGTAAATTGAATATTATAACCTGGGGTGCGTTCAAATCTCCTCGGGTTTGCGGCGGGGAGGATGGTGGAGATAAACCAGCGAAAGACTGCAGTTTTCAAAGCTTTTTGTTCTGACTCCGAAGGCTGTAATTTGTCTTTAAGTAATTGGGGAAGATTAAAGGTATGGATCTGTCTAGGGACCGCGCAGAAATGACGCATCAAATGAATATCCAAGCCCACTTATGCCAGACTGAGCGTGAGAGAGAGAGAGAGAGAGAGAAAGTAAAAGGCTGAGAGAAACAGAGAGTAAAAGAACGAGAGAGAGTGACAGACAGTAAGAGAGAGAGAGAGAGAGTGAGAGAGAGAGACAGTAAGAGAGAGAGTGACAGAAAGACAGTAAGAGAGAGAGAGAGACAGTAAGAGAGAGACAGTAAGAGAGAGAGTGACAGAAAGACAGTAAGAGAGAGTAAGAGAGAGAGAGAGACAGTAAGAGAGAGTAAGAGAGAGAGAGTGACAGAGACAGTAAGAGAGAGAGAGAGAGAGACAGTAAGAGAGAGTAAGAGAGATAGACAGTGACAGAGAAAGTAAGAGAGAGAGAGAGAGAGAGAGAGAGAGAAAGTAAAAGAAAGTGACAGTAAGAGAGAGAGAGTGACAGTAAGAGAGAGAAAGAGAAAGAGAGAGAGTGACAGAGATAGTAAGAGAGAGAGAGAGAGAGAGAGAGACAGTAAGAGAAATAGAAAGTGACAGAGACAGTAAGAGAGAGAGAGAGAGACAGTAAGAGACAGTAAGAGAGAGAGTGACAATAAGAGAGAGTAAGAGAGAGAGAGTGTAAGAGAGAGAGACAGTAAGAGAGAGAGAGATAGACAGACAGTAAGAGAAAGAGAGAGAGTAAGAGAAAAAGAGTTACAGAGAGACAGTAAGAGAGTGTAAGAGAGAGAGAGAGAGAGAGCACTGAGGCAGGGCAGCTGAGTCTACAGTATGATCTGCCATGGCTTTGCCTTGAGGATTCCTCCCTCTCTCACCATTACTCGCTAACATCAGACTCACTGCAGCAGGTCAGCATTCATTTTAAAATTCATGGAAGACAAAAATCCGCTCCCGTAGCCAGCGGTCGGGCAGACTGGAGCGAAGATGCCACTCAAAAGTGAGACCATGGAGGGAGAAATTAAAGGAGGAGTACCGCATAATATACTGCAAGAAAGTCAGTGCACTCTGAAGACCACAGAGAAAATGTTGCATTAATCTGCAGTGTTACAGGATGGGACCATTTTCCCCAAAAATCTATACATATATTATACGTCAAAAAGGAAATATCACCCAAAGACTGAACTAGATTGTACCCTTTGATTAAAAGAAGTGAAACTAAAACAACAAGAGAGAAGCCAGCCACAAGAGGTGCAGAAGTCAGGAACATCATCCGGTGTTAAACTCTGCCAAGTCAAATATATGGAGAACCAGAAAATGTCCCATACAGGATTGATGAGGCCTGGGTTAACAATGACCAGTACTGTTAGCCGCCAGGGTGCTAGTGGACATTGGGTTAGTGGATAAAGAAGGAAGGCGTGTCCGGTAGCAGGAGTAGAGGAGGAAGGGTAGGAGAGTAGAAGTGAGGGTGAGGACTTTGAATGGTGGCACCTGCTATATATATTGTTATATTGTGATACATTGTGTCCAGGTGGAAGGGAAATAAGGGCAGGTGTATTGGAGGAGGTTGCAAATTGTTCTATCATGGGGTGGATGGGAGAAATAAGGTAAGTGTTGCTATGAAGGAAGGCTATTTTAGGAGTGTTCAGGAGGTGAAAAGTCATGCGTGTGAATTGAGAAGTTATGAATTTAGAAGGTTGGGTGTGAGATGGATGAGAAAGAAGGATTCTGGAGTGTGTTAGAGGAAGTAACAGAGAGTGTAGTCAAGGGAGAGAGAGTTGTGATTGGAGGAGACTTTAATGGACATGTTGGTGAAGGGAAGAGGGGTGATGGGAAGGTGATGGGTGGGTATGGTGTAGAGGAGAAGAATGCAGAAGGTCAGACGGTAGTGGATTTTGGATGGAAATGGCTGCAGTGAGCACGTATTTTAAGAAGAGGGAGGAGCACAGGGCGGCGAATAGGAGTGGAGGAAGATGCATGCGGGTGGATTATATCCTATGTAGAGGTCTGAGGGAGATCGGAGACAGCGATGTTGTGACTGGAGAGGATGTTGGTCTGTAAAATGACCCTGGAGGTCAAAAAGAGGAGGATGGTGAGGGTCAAGTGGTGGAGGTTGAAGTAGGAGGACTGTGAGGTGGAGTCCAGGGAGGGGTTAAAACAGGCTTTGGGTGGCGGTGAAGAGTTGCCAGATAGCTAGGCAGCTTCTCTAGAAGTAGAAAGGAAGCTAGAAAGGTGCTCGACAGAGGAAAGAGGACAAGATAACCTGGTGGTGGAATGGGGAAGTACAGGACAGTATCCACAGGAAGATAGAAGTCGGATAGTCAGAGAGATGAAGAGAGTAGACACGAACATAAGGAGATGAACCGTAAGGTGAAGAGTGAAGTGGCGAAGGCTAAGGCTAAGGTGCATAGTGAGTTGTATGAGAAGTTGGACACCAAGGAGGGAGACGAGGAGCTGTATCAGTTGGCTAGGCAGAGGGACCGAGCTGGGAACGATGTGCAGCAGGTTAGGTTGGTAAAAGATATCGGAAATGTTCTGCTGATTCCACTTTAAACAGTGCTGGTACCAGAACATGGTAGTTCTGTTTAAGGTGAAAATGGGACTTAACGCTCCAAATATTCATAACTAATATAAATTCATAACAGAATCTAAATCAAAGGCAGAACAAGTCACGATACATCATGTTTAGAACATGCAATACTTTTTTGCTCCTGACTAGGGCTGCACAATATATCGCAAATTTATCGTCATCACGATATCAACCTGCGCAATATCCATATCACCAAAGACTGACTGAACTGCAATAAATGGTCTTTTTCCAAAACTCTTCACCCAGAGCCACAGAGAAGAGGGCAAAAACATCACTGGGCAGTTTCTTC
>JBBJLR010000001.1:18537488-18552605 GCA_037577145.1 Brachypetersius gabonensis | reverse complement strand
TCATGTTGCATAACCCACTATTGATATAGTTGTTTAAAAACACAAAAGTACGATTTATCCGATTACTCGATTAATCGATGAAAAAATGACAGAATACTCGATTCCAAAAATATTCGATAGTTGCAGCCCTAGTTTTGTGTTTACACAAAATAACTCTGCGTGAAGACAATTCCTCCTGACAGTTCCTTCAAAACTGTTTTTTCCAGTGACTCTTAGTCGGGGCTGTTTTCAACCCTGTTAACCCAAATAGCTGAAATCCACATATTTTGAGCATCAGCATTAAGGCATATAGGGAATGGGTCCATGAAAAAAACACAGCAGAGCTAAACAAAGGTTAGGTAGGTCGTACTAATGGCCTTGGTCATTTGAAAGATGAGGCAAATCGTGATGATGGTGATGGGAAAACAACAACAATATGGAAAATGTGGCTTATGATGATGCCTGCATAATGGAGATGACAACCATGATGTTGATGGGAACAATGACAATGACCATGGCCATGATGATGGCCGGAGTCATGAGGATAATGAATTGCCAGTAGAATGAGGCTCAGACGTTTGCTTTACAATTCCACAGTTAAATCACACAAGCGACTCGATAAACAGGCCTGGCATGCACTATGAAATCTTTTCATAGACAAATGCAAAGAGCATTTTAAACATATCCTCAAGCTAAGAGTTGTGTCAACAATCAAAGACCTTCTCGCAGCAAGAGGCGCATCAATTAACACTCACTTTGAGCGTTGCAGGACAATAATTCATCTTCATATTCTTCTGCTGATGGCATTAGGCTCTTTCATTAGAGCCCCTGTGTATGCGGTAAACTCATTCAGACAGTCTCTGATCATTACGCGCCCGCTGCTGGGGCTTATCTATCAGTTCCGCTTCGTGCCTTTGTGCGGGGGGCTGTCCCGGACCCTGATTACATAAGCAGACCTGCACTCCAGGGAGCATGAGGAGGCTAATAAACCTCTGTCTGACAACGGACTGACGGTCAGTGAAGGAGACCACCGAGTACCTCATCCAACCTGGACAGCCTTGAGCAAAGTTTAGGCCGAGGCCATCATGCCCATTTAATTCTCGCATCAGTAATGAACGCACAGAGCGATCCAGAGATCAGTGACAGATGACGGTGCACTGTTAAACCTCAAGTACATATCTAGGACAAGGCTTGAAGCCTAATAGGCTACAAAGCGAGGGCTGCTAACGAATATGTTACGTACGTTACATTAGGTATGACATCCACGAAGATGCAAACAAACGAACAGACAAAGGCTACATCTCTGAATCGAACTGCTACATTCAGCTGACATAAAAACATACAAGCAAAATATGGAAACAACAGCAATGTATCTACTTATTTTATGTCCCTAACGCGTCTGTTACAACACGTCTAAAACTCCAGCATGCACAGAAATAGCTTCAGATCTCAATTCGACCTTGGACTCCTTCACCTGTTAAGTGAGAGCAAAGCTTATTGTTGCTTTGTGGCGCATGTCACTCAATACTAATGATTCCTTCCCCCCTTGAGATGTCATCCATGTTCCAAAGCAACGCATAAGCATCGCACCCTCTGATTACCATGTGACAGGCTGAGCGCAGACCCGACTCAAGGTGAAGCGGGACATATGCATCTCAGAGATAAGGATCTGGTCTGTACAGAGCAGAGGGTGGCAATGGCCGTCTTCAATTTCCAAGGTCCTAGGACTAATTTGACTGTCTCGATTGCGGATCGGCTGACAGTAATTGATTTTCTCCCACCCAAATGAAGTCTCGACTGATTCAATCAGGCAATGGATTGGAAAACAAACATCACATGCTCAAAGTTCAAACAGGGCATAGAAGTATCGGCAGCAACGAATGAACACTGTTCATTTGAGAAAACACCATCAATTTAATGGCCTACAGAAGCACCACCATAGCGACCGAGGTAGAATCACCAGAGCGACAAGTGAGAGCAAATGAAAAATGCAAATCCGTGCCCACACACACTCTTAAAAAACAAAGGTTCCTAAGTGGTTCAAGGCTTGGACATATAGTTCCAGAAGAAACCTTACACTGCAACTGAATCTTTACACCCCATGTCTCAAATTATTCAAAAGTATTCCATAGTTTTGGTCAGTTATGGGCAATTTGTCTCACATTACAATGCATAGCAGTAGTAGATTAGGTTAGATTAGATTCAGCTTTATTGTCATTACACATGTTCAAGTACAAGGCAACGGAATGCAGTTTAGGTCTAACCAGGAGTGCAATAAGCAGCAATTACAGGATAATGGTATAAGTTATAAGTGCATGTAAGGTTATATGTACAAGAAGAAACTGGATAATATTTACAGATGGATGTACAGCAATATGAACATAATGTACAGTTTGTATTAACTATAATCAAGTGGAATTCCAAGTAAATGAACAATTATACAGGTTGCTACAGTAATCCTAAATATGCAATAGATATGGACATCTCAGAGATTGACATATGTCTAAAAGTGTATAATTAGAAATGTACAATGGATATGTGCATTTATACAGAGTAGTGCAATGATTATGTGCAATAATAAATGTGCAAAATTAAATATATATCAGAAGAGTATATGGGGGTGCAAAGGGGTTAGTAAGGGTCAGAATTCAGCAAGGAGACAGCTCTGGGAAAAAAGCTGTTCCTAAATCTGCTGGTTCTTGTCAGCGGTAACCTGAAGCGTCTGCCCGAAGGCAGCAGAGAAAACAGACTGTGGGCAGGGTGAGAGGAGTTCTTCAGAACAACGCAGACAGGGCTTCCTCTGGTAGTAGTACTAACAACAACAACAACAACAACAACAATAACAATAATAATAATAATCTGATAAAAGCAGTTTTGGAGATTTCCAAACATTGGATTTAAGGAAGTTTGTGTTAGAGAAACAAATTTACTCACACTGAGAGTTTGAACCAGCAATTTTCTGATTCAGAAGCCAGTGCCCTACAGCTGAACCAGCTGAACCATAGCCGAACTCGCGCGCTCTTACCAAGCCATTCATGGCTAAGGGTGGCTGAATGCGTAGCTGATTATTTTTATTTAAATAACAACAAACAGTGGCACGTAATCTTTTTCAATAACTGCCCTGTGTCTTGAGTCTGCTGTGTGTTTCGATCTTCGTTTGTTTCTCCATGTTTCGTCCCTTTCTGGCCGTCTAAGCCGTGACTTTCTCTCCAACACACCTTTTGAAGGCTCTCTCTTCCCATACATCATCGATTTCACAGGTCAGCAAAAAAAACTGTAATCATCAAAACCACAACACACTTTTCTAAACCAGTTTTTCATACTGATTTCAGATCTGCTTTCAGTTTGTTTCAGTCACATCAACTTTTTGAATTATGAGTAATATTAGATTTGCAATAGACTTGCATGCAGTTCTTATTAAACCGCAGGCACCGATCAAGCGACAGTTTCAATATTTTCAGAGTGAAGTCAGACATGCGCCACACTGTGGCATAGATATAATGATCAGAGTCAGTAAGCTACCACTGTTTCTTCAACAACGCGGGCTCTGACTTCACACTGATCATTATATCTATGCCACAGTGTGGCGCATGTCTCACTTCACACTGAAAATATTGAAACAGTTACTTGATTGGTGCCTGCGGTTTAATAAAAACTGCATGCAAGTCTGTTGCAAATCTAATACCACCACTGTTTCTTCAAAAAACGCGGGCTCTGACTAGAAGTGGCACTAAAAACAGGTGTAATAATAATAATAATAATAATAATAATAATACTAACAATCATAAAACTTATATAAGAACGAAAATAGTAATAGTAAAAAGTATACACTAATAATAAAATGTGCTCAATACAATCATAAACACAATGTGACAGCACTGGCGTTCCTATTGAAAGCAAAGGCAGGAAAGCAGATACATTTTTGTCTGTGTCGTGAATAACTATATAAAGGCAGATGAGTCTTAATTAAAAGTTAATTACAGCTCAATTACAGCCCCACCCACTCAACATGGTCCCCTTAATTAGGTTTTAGTTTAAATAGATCCAAGCCGTAGTCTGTTTTTTTAATAACAAAAGTTTCAGTCCCATCTCGTTTAATATAGCTTACGTTAGTTAAGTGTCTGGCGGGTAATCCACATCAACCCATTAGATCATTATTTCCGTGCCGGATAAAAAGAACCATTCATTGAGAATCAGCCACTGGCAGGTTACCATTACCAAAAGTGTTTGGCACTGGTCCAGAGGAACATGTTTGGAACATTTTAAGAGTGCATATTGAATACTAGACGAATATAAATATGCATACTGGTGGATATACATCGTGACTCACACACCATTGCTCCACTCCATCATGATTTCCCCAGGAGATACAAAGATGAGCTGAGTGTGCTATTCTTGACCTGTGACCTCTAAAGAACCATGCCAAGTCCTCTGCATTGGTAATGGAGGCGGGTCAAGCACTGGACCGTAACAGGAGTCAGCGAATGAATATGAAGGCCTGGTTTCTTGGTATCTGGCCCTTGGACACCCCAGTGTGAGGCTGATGAGTGCAGTATTTGGCAGTTCGGCGCTAGGTGTGATTTATAAGAGGCTGCCCCCAGACTCGCCCTGATTGAACTGATTGTCTCATTCAGCAGCCTTGACCACTTGTGCCAAAGAAAACTGGTTTTCACAAGCTGGTAAAGGCTGAGGACAAACCTAGTCCTGTCCCAAGATGCTTTTTCTGGAAACCTTTGAATATTAAAACAGAATCAGCCTGTTTTCCATGGGGCGGGGGAGTTTGGACCCCAAATATAAAATGCACAATTACTTTTCGGACCAGAAATCTAGTGCAGCTTTCCTTTTTGAAGGTTTAATAAGTCTTTTTGAAAGTGAAGCATTCCCTTTCTCTGTAGACCGTTCACATGATAATGTTTCTACTATTTCACCCAAACATGGAGGACCAGACTCAAAGCAAACTACGAAGATCCGTACTTGGAACTCATGGTTTGGCTTGACCAGATTAAATCAGGTGGGCTGCTCATGTGATTTCACAATTCTATGACAAGGCTGGGGCCATCGAGGAGAAGTCTGGTACCAAACCTGTATTCTTCTTACAGTCTCACAAATAATCAATGATTATTCAGGGAAATAACTTGCTTTAAGCCTTTCCTGTTTGTTTGCATTTATGTTGAGATTAACATCTGTTATTGATGGTAGAAAGCTTATATAAATGGCTTGAATCAATTCGCATTAGACTTGTGTCTGCCCAAGACAAGTGGAAAATGCCTGTCCCAGTTGTGTAGGTACCCCATCAGTAAATGAAAACACCACTAAAAAGGGCTGAGCCGTGATTTCTGTTACGGTGACAGGTTCCAGTAATCATCTGCTCATGTTAAATTCAGTTTGCGAGTGTAAATAACCCACAGAGATAACGGGAAGACATTGTGAAATGCCTATGAGATTCACTTCGTGATGCAATCTGTGCTACTGGCTCAGTGATAAAGCACTGCAAACAACAACAACGCCCCTAGAAACTGCCATGTCAGTTCAACAAGAATTGAAGCTGAAACCGCCCAGCAACGATACTGCAAACGTATTTCAGGTTCTTGCAAATGCTTCTTATGCTTGCAGAAAAGGACTCCTACTTTCATAATGCACTAAGGGCAAACTGTCCCCTAGAAGCCTCCGGCCATATGCTGAGACTGAGAGGGCCAGACAGGCAGTCCAGTAAGGAGACAGCAAGGAGGTGAGAGGGACTGGCTGCATGGCCACTTGGACAAGCAAGACAGTCCGGCATGTAGTCTAGCAGCATAACAGTGTTTTGGAGACATTTTCAGTGCGTCACTAAAGCAATTATTACCATGAATGTAGCAGCTTGAGTAAACATATACTTTGAAAGTACAAAACTAAAGCAGCAGTTTAATAGTTTCTTGGAGAGGCACAACAGTAGGCAAAACAATCTCCGGCCTGGTGAGCCGCACGTCTCAAGTCAACAAATTAATGGAAAAGTGCCTTTGAGTGTTTTTAAAAGTAACTGTTTTCAGACCGCACTGTTTGACATCCTGCGTTTTGTTTCATTTCCTAAAAGAAAAACATCGGAATGCTTTGGAAACTTGACGCAAATATACTGAATCACACTGAAAACACATTCAGTTAATAATCAGAGGTACCAAACAGCAACAAGAGACGTAATTGAATTGTGCCAATACAAACGCAGTGCAAATGCCACAAAATTACACAGCTCTCTCACCCTCGCCAGTATAAAGGGCAAAGGACAAAGTGTCGCATTGCTCTATGAAACTGCTGCAAACTCCTCTATCTGTTACTTTCAGTTATTATCGTGCACAAATTTGTCATATAATGTGGCAGGGCAAAGAAATAAACAAGAGCTTTGATCGATTGTTATGCCTGTGACTGTGCAGGGTGTCGGCTGATGCGCCCCTGAAGCTCTCCAGTGGAGCGAAATTGGTCATGTCGACCATGACCGAATGATATGGAGCATTTTGAGGAACTCTGACGGAAAAAGAGCTAGTGAGACAGGGACAAGCCCATGGAGTTCAAATTCAGACGGCTCAAGAGTCCTTGTATGTGGCTAAGGAAAAGACTAAAGGGCGCGAGTGATGTGGCAGGCCATCTTGAGCCATGCCTCCGAACCTTTTTCTCCTGATTAAAGCTGGGGCCTCGGAAAGAGAGACAGCCATCAGAGAGAAAGGGCTCTATGAATTTAACTCACACTGCCTTAACCACCGAATCAGTGACTGGAATTTAATCAGCCTTCACAAAGCTGAGCGATGCCCCTGAGTGCAGCCATTGAAAAGGGAATTTGTGAACTCAAACATGGTCAGATTTCTAATTATGGAGCACCAGGGCTGCAGCCACAGTTCAACATTGTCCTAATAATCTCCCAAGCACAGGCTGAGGAGGCTGGCACTTATCTGAATCGAAGGCAAGCTTCTGATGTGTTAAAAACTTGCTGACTGTGTGGAACAAGCTCCATAGCTGGAGACAGAGGTCCTGTTTGTGGACCTTTGCTGGGACAGCAAATACACATCACATCAAAAATTGGATCGGTCAGTTCACATAGAGCTAACTGGCTTCTGTCTTGTTCTTGCGCCGTCTGCCCTGCAGAGCTCTCCTTATCAGTAAGCAACCCAACAGGATCTGTTCCGATAATAATTCTGGTTACAGCAGTTACCGGCGCTTCTCTTAACTTCAAAAATACACAGAAGTAAGACTCTGCTCTTGCCTTAGTACTGTGGATAACATCAGAGACAGTACTTTTCATGATTACTATCATACTCCAGTCATGTTGTCTTTTCACTTCAAGTCTGTTATTTAGATCCTCCATATAAAGATTCATAGTTGTTTAATACTTAGAATATATAAAGAAAAGGCAAGGGAGAGAAGAAATGCATGCATTGAGTAGCAGTGCCAAAAGTTATCACTTTCCTTTTAGTCGCTGCTGACAAAGTTGAACGAACCCAATAAGGACAACCTCCAGCTCACAGGACCTTCAGCAGCGACTGTGTACGTATGTAGTGGGGATTTAAGGCTCTGCTGAGCCACTCCCTCTACAGTCTTTCTGGATGGAAAGTGCTCAGACAGCTATAAATGGCAAAGAAATATAGCTACTCACGCAACAGTTTAAAATATTACATAAAACAATATATAAATAAATCAAATAACAACATTTCCACAGGGGTGCTTGGTGAGCTGGTTCTCAGCAATCCACTAATATTCAGTGGAGACTGATCACATTGTTTCCTCCTGATTTCAACAACCGTTTCCTTTGTTTTGTCCACAGTTGGAGAAGACCAGCAGTCTTACCTTCCCAATCAGATGTGGAGGAATGATGTAGCTGAATCCTAACCTGAAGTCTAGGAACTGCATTCTCACTAGAATCATGAGAGCCAGGTAAAAGGTGGTGGTGGTTTCATCATCCAGTGAGAGGTAGGGATGATGTGTAAACCTCATGGGATCTAGGGAGGTGGGGAATGCTATGCTTTTATGTGCCTCATGACAAGCTTCTCAAAGATGATAGGTGTGAGTGTGACAAGACGTCTTTGGCACGGGGGTGATGGTGTAGACTTTGAAGCCTGTTTGGATGACGGTGATTGGAAATGTCAGTGAGAACATCTGCCAGCTGGTCTTCAGATTCTCTGACTACATGATCAGTCTACCTGGGTATGTACTATAAGCCCGGTGGTGAATTCCCGTTGTAAATAAAATGGTCTACACCAGTGGTTCCCAACTTTTTTTCTTGAAGCCCCCCTTGCCTGTGTCCAAGACAAGCCAGGCCCCCCCAACCCCAACTCCTACCCCACATAGACGCACATAAAGAAAAAAGTGATTAATACAAACTTTTATTCGCAAAAAATAAACAGCGATTGTAGGTTTCTGTTCTTATACTATTGTACACACACACTCACAATTACATTTCTCAGACATTGGGATTTTATTCATTTAATGTGTACAAGTATAATTTTTTTTAACCTAAGTGCAGACAAAATTGTGTTGTGTGCACCCCCTGCGATCTCTAGCGCCCCCCTAAGGGGGGCCCGGACCCCAGGTTGGGAACCACTGGTCTACACTAACAGGCACAAACTCCAGCAGCAGAGAACATTAACTAAAAACAAGCCAGAGTCCATACACGAGTCAGAGCTGATGTACACAAACAAGCATCTCACGATTTGCCTGCCCCTTGTGTCTGAGTGGAATGTTAGCATGTTGCTAATCTGGGCAGCTATGTCTGAAACACTGTTGCTGAGCCATGTCTCCATTAAAAAACAAAACCACAGCAGTTTTGAAACTCATGTTGGGAAGTTCACTGGAGCTGAATGTAGTCCAGTTAATTGTCCAGGAAGCAAACATTATCCAGGAAGCAAACAAGTAGGATGTATGGGATAGCTGACCAGCTAGCATAACCTTTTAGCCCAGCATGGACCGCACCACTTGAGCACTGCTTGGCCGGCAGCATCAGGTGACACCATGGTCTGAAGGCCCGATACCCACTGCAAGCCAAACTCAGAGCTTTTCCAGCAGTCCATCCTTGAGGTATTTTATTTATATCTTGAAAGAAGCAGGGTCTGGACGCCATAGACATTTGTAACAACTGTGCTAATGTGGGAAAAAGGTTTGGTGTTAAAGTCGACTGAAAACTACACTTTTACACCAAAGTGTAACATTTCCACCAGATCACAGAAAGCCATTAAGTCTGGGGGACAGACGAAAGGCATGCACTTCCTTTCAGGCCAAGTCATTCTTGGGCTCTGTTCACAAGCAGTACCTCAGCCACCTCAAATTTTTGTGGTATCTTTTAAACTGACTTCACACTGGGACTGAATTTCACCTGGCTATCAGCAAAACCCTAGACTCTTAATCTCATCACATAACTGTCGGCATGTAAATTCATATCAATTTCGCAGTTTAACGGTTTTCCCCTTCTATGACTGGCGTTTCAACAAAGGGTTTTTACTCAAACGCCCCGTTCTGTTAAGTGAGGTCGACCGTTTGGCGCCTTGAAGGAGCTGTTTCACAGCAGTGGAGCGGCGGTTCCAGCATCAGCGTTCAATTAACGTCGTCATGCCACTGTGCGAGGGGAGAGACTGGCGAGATGGACTCCTGAGGCGATGCAGAGCTGCAGCGAGTCGTAAGGGTGTGATATGGCATGGAAAGATAAGAAAGGAAGTCTACACTCCGCCGAAATACTACATTCAGCACTGATACCAAGGGCAGATACACAGTGGGAAGGATAGAAACAAGGAAGAAGGAGGGAAACGCTCTGCTGGAGCAGACTTCACAAGCGAAAACACAGCAAGGGGGGTCAATTAAAGAGCATCAGAGCATACTTTAAATAGTTTATAAATTCAATATTTATATTGGTATTGCTCTTCATAATTCAACATGCACTGCATTCTAGTAAGAAAGACATGCCTCTTTGCTTCTGTGATCAAATAATCATGAAGTTATAATGACAAAAAAGAGACTTTTCTGGTTATATACAAATGTCAGCTAGGATTAGAGCATTATGCCGTACCATGACTTTAATATAGTTGTGGGTGAGTTAAAATTCAGGCATAGGTCATGAAGTTCTCGTTAAAATGATTAGATCACATTCAATTCTGCAACACTCTGGTCGTGACCTCCCTGCCGGTCATATTGAACATATGGAACAGCCTCAAAATGTGCAGGACACAGATATACCAGGACAAGGTACTGAAATTACTGCATTAGTGATTGTGGCATTGAAATGTATCCAAGGTAGGAATTTAATGGAATTACATATTGGGAATCCATAATCAGAATACAGAAACGAAGAACCAATTTTCAGTCCATATTACAATTGGATTGATTTTTAGGAGCATCCTCTCAGAACACATTCACACAGTTAAAACAAAAACTCACATCAGTTAGGTAGTATAATGAGTTGCTTGACCCGGATAACCAGTAAGTGTTGATCGTGGATAGTCATCTGCACATACTTTGCATGTGGAACCTGTTCATAACAATATGACTTAGGAAAAGAAAATTAATTATTAAACAGGATGAGACACCACTTCTGAAAATCCCAATGAAAGAATAAGAGAATTCTAATTAACATGGAAGGTTTGTTGTGTTAGGAATAAATTAGATGCAGTCGTCTCCACAATTGGGGATGCCATTCAGGTTTTTTACATCTGTTATGTCTGCGGCCACCGGGGGTCGCTGGGGACTCATTTAATGTTTTGGTCTTTTATTTTGACATCCTGAGTACACCAGGTGGGTATTAGCCAGAGGATGGGTTCCAGCTGCTGGTGTACTCAGGCTTAAGTGATTGTATTTTGTTATTGGTTCAATGAGTTTTGGGTTTTGTTTTTATGTTCTGTGGGCGGCACGGTGGCGCAGGGGTTAGCACTGTTGCCTCACAGCGAGAAGGTCCTGGGTTCGACTCCCGGGTTGGGCGCAGGGTCTTTCTGTGTGGAGTTTGCGTGTTCTCCCCATGTCTGCGTGGGTTTCCTCCCACTGCCAAAAAAAAATTGGTGCTTTGGGGAATAGGTGAATTGAGCACTATAAATTGGCCGTAGGTGTGAGCATGACTGGTGGTCTGTCTCTGTATGTGGCTCTGCAACATGCTGGCGACTGTCCAGGGTGTACACCACCTTTGCCCTTTGCAGCTGGGATAGGCTCCAGTCACCCCCTGACCCTGAATGCAGGAATAAGGGGTAGATAATGGATGTTCTGTTTATGTGGACCTAAAGTCTCGGTCCACCGTTGTCAAGGCTTTGATTTTTCTTGTGTGCTTTTTGTCTTGAAGTAAAAGTCCATTTGGCCCATGAGCCACTTTGTTTTCCTTTTTCAAGTGTGTTCTCATTGGGGAAACGGGAATGAAAGTAGCTTTGGATAAAAGCGACAGGTTAAGCGAATAACACTGCTTCTTTCGGTACAGTGTCACATGTTCGACAGTAAGTGAACAGGTACTTCTTTAAGTTAATATGATTAAATGGGACAAATGGACAAGAGCCATTTGTCCCATTTGTCTTTTACAAGAGCCAAACTGTAATGGCTAGACCCAGTCAGTGCATCTCCTTGTGGGGTATTCCTGGTATGCAATCGTTAGTACCTACCAAAAGTGCTCCAAATAAGGACAAACAGGGAACCAGCAACACGGTCACAGGCACCCAAAGCTTACTGATGGGCATGGGACTGAATGCTAACCTATCTAGTCCAATTCCTCAGAAGAGATACTTTAGTACAAATTGCTGAAAAAGTTCATTTGGGCCATGATGGGGAGGTGTCAGAGCACACAGTGCATTTTAGTGCTATGATTAGGTAGCCCTAAACCAGTCAGAGTACCCCGTCCACCACTGAAAGCACCCATAATGAGCACCAGGTCATGGAGCAACGAAAGGAGGCAACCTGGTCTGATGAATCATGTTTTCTTTTACACCTTGTGGATGGCTGTGTGTGTGTATTGCTTACCTGGTGAAGGGATGACGCCAGGATAAGCTGTTGGAAGGAGATGCTCTAGGCAATGTGAACCATTGCCTAGAACACGGACCATTTACCTGAACACTGTTGCAGACCAAGTACACTCCTTAACTGCGATGGCATTTCCTAATGACAGAGGCCTCTTTGCCATATCGCAAAAATGGTCTGAGGGCAATGAGAAAAAGTTCAAGGTCTTGAATTGAGCTCCAAATTTTTCTCCATCTGATCTGTGGGATATGCTGGACAAACTAGTCCATACTACACATATGGAGGATCCAGCTTATGCAGGGCTTAAGGGATCTGCTGCTATTGGCCTGGTGCCTAATTCTACAACCTCAGAAGTCTTGTAGAGTCCATACATTGAAAAGCCAAACTGTGTGGACACCACAGGGGGGGACATAAACAATTTTAACATCATGTCCAATCAGTGTACATTCAATCAGATGTGTCCAGCCTTTTGAATGATACTCTATCAGCATCAATCTCTAATCAGCATGTCCACCGACGGGGAGACCCAATATTAAAATAGAAGAGAACAAACATGGACTGGGTTTGAGGTTTATACCACAGATACTACAATGCCTAATGCTAAGAAAAGTGTCTGATTACTCCACACTCTTCTTAGCTGAAACTAAGATAGGCTATTCACTCTCGCCCACACATGGTTTCTGTGCCAACTTGCCAACTCAACTTTCCCTGCCAGCGACAAATGCACCTGTGCCGTTCTCCATGTTATGCCCTGTTGCACAAGTCCCCGTTGGCATCCATTATCTGTGATATATAGAGAAAAATGCAGCGATTTCCAAAAGATGTGCTGCTTTTCCGCAGGCTGTATTGTTATCTTCTGTCTGGTGTGTAAACAACATTTTCAGTATCTCCAGCCTTTCTATCAAAGATGAACCACAAATCATGATGTTAGCTGTGCTTTCTCCTGGTTTCCAGCCTAAAATATTCTCCAGTGCCACAGAAAGCTCTCCCTATGTGTCTCATCCATACGTGTTGCAAGGTTGGCTAAGCATGTTAGCGTGTTGGCAAAGAAAACCAACCAAATGACAAACTGTAGTAATCTTAGTTATCACTTTAGTCATCACATAAGATTTAGTCATTTTGATTTTAGTCATCACTAGTTTCAAATGCTGGTCTACTTTATTGTAGCTTAGCAAACAAACAATTAAACTACACTTGATCTGTCCTAACAGTGTAATCCTTCAAATAAGTTTGCCCACAGGCTAAAATGTCTGTTCATGCCTATATAGGAGGGATCGGCACATTTATGGGTAGTGTAGTTTTATTTTCCTGGATGTAAACATACTAAACTCGCTCAAATAAAGAAGTAGGTCATTGCCCCAGTGCTACGAAAAGTGGTGGGTAAAATGTTGCTTCATCCATGCGGCTACAGCAGCTATTTAAATACCTATTATTTGAAATTAGCAGTGCATTGGAAACATGGGTGGATAGTACAGTAAAAACTCACACAATTACATTTTTCGCAATACATAGCAATCAATTTTTTTAAAGCATTGACAATTAGGAGCAGAAAACTGATGATTATCGAATGCGGAACTGCAGTAAGTTAAGGGACTGATTATGGTTTCTTTATAGCAAAACCTGCAGCTCCTCAGTGTTCTCCAAGTATGTACAATATTCACAAAATTCTCAGGAAAGCTTATTGTGAGGTGCCATGGTATTGATCAAATATATACACCTTTTGACATTTTATGAAGTTTGTCCAACCTCATAGTGGCTACAAAAAATGCATCTCTAAAGAGATATGGGTGGTGGTAGGTCAGTGGGTAGGATACTTGCCTCCGGACCAAGAGGTCATGGGTTTGAATCCTACCTTCAGCACCACCACTGGGTCCCTGAGCAAGACCCTTAACCCCAAGTGGCTCCAGGGAGAGACTGCCCCCTGTAGGTAGGGAATGGAAGTCGCTTTGGATAAAAGCGTCTGATAAATGCCTTAAATGTAAATGTAATACACCTTTAGACAGGCTCTGGGTATATGTGCAACTACACTTACCAAGGGACCGCCTTATCATTTACAGTCAACAGTAAAGCAAACAATTCGATATGATGGGAACAGTAAGAGATGACTCCATGAATAGATTATCAGAGACGTATCTATTATAAGCTCAAGAGACAAGCTGGTAAGGAATGAGGGCAGGTTTATCTCACATTTTAACCAAAAATAACCAAAAACCTTTAAAATCCCCAGGCTTCTGCGCAATTGAGAATGAATTTACTGTGAAAATACATATTTCATTTAGACAAATATATCAAATTTGCACATATTTTAACGGGGACTTTTTTGTGTCCTCCCATTGTGTCAAGTCTTCTGTGTAAATTGTTACAAATTGTAATAAATGCATGAGTACGCATGTGTGTGTGTGATTTTACACTCCAAGCAGCATAGAACTAAGGGCATGGTAATAATGAGATATTAATATATTAATGTTAATGTGATGATAATGTTAATAAAAAGGAAACTGTGATGCTAGGGAAAGGATGACTGAAATAATGACAGTGGCTGTTAACCCGTTTAATCCCAAATTTTTCCCTGCAAAATAAGTGCATGCATTTTACTCCTTAGCCTTCCCTAACACACAACATGTTTGATTTTTTTCATTTCTTGGTGGTTATGATGGTGAAAATGTAGGTTTTATACTCAATTGTTGCCGATGGGAAACCACATAGTCTAAATTTCACCTATTTTGACCTGTTTGACCTATTTACACCCACTATGTGGTCCATGTGTAGGGAATGGATAGGGAACCTCTAGACGCTCTGCGACCACTCACACGGCGCAGGGCCCCCCCCAGTGGAGGGCCATCCACGTACTGAAAAGATCCAAGACCCCAAGGCCCGTCCCCCAGCAGGGTGGACCCACCGCAGTGACCCAGTTGGTCACCCCCCCACCCCACCCCCCGACGGGAGGCCGCTCTTCCCACCAAGATCTCATGTAACACCCCCTGGCCTGACTTCTGATAATTTTAAGTTGGCCTGATTAGTTTAAAAAAAACAAAAGATAAATAGAATAAACAGACAAATCCTTTGACTGCTAGTATATCTAGCACTATGACTATGTGTTATGCTAGCGGCAACAATTGTTGCCGTGCTTACATTTACTCTTCTTACAGTGAAAAGATGCATGCAGGCATATAATTCTCATTAAATATTAGTAGTAGACCC
>JBBJLR010000001.1:18524447-18537388 GCA_037577145.1 Brachypetersius gabonensis | reverse complement strand
CTTTTTAATTTTTTTAACTTGCATTAGCTGCCCAAAGCCAAAACAACACTTTTAGAGCTTCCAAAATAAAATAAAAACAACGGCAACAATTGTTGCCATTGGGATTAAATGGGTTAAATAGAAAAGATAGGATAGCGGGACATTTCAGTCATCGCTGTTTGTCCTTGGAGAGTAATAATGTTGACAGCACAGTGAAAATGTCAATTAAGCATTTACACTGGCAAGGCCTGGTCCCTTGAGCTGTAACACCAATCAATTTTATTCACAGAACAAAAGCCATTCTGTTTTTTTGCCAACCTTGCAGTAATTCTGCACACAGTGCAAGCACCAAATCCAACCAAAATGCCACACTGCATGAACGCTGCCTTCCTTTTCCGAAGAACTTCTCAGCAAAAAGAAGCAGCTGTATGTGTACAGTGTAAATCAAACCCAGCCCAGCATTCAAATGCTACAGGAGCTGCATTTTTATAATATTAAAGCACCACATACTGTGCATGACTCACAGGATTATCAATAGAAAAGAAATAAAAGCAAAGTTGTCTTGACATTAAACAGTAGCTGTGCATGTACTTCAGCTGTCCTCCTTTGTGGAATTTGCAAAACCATTAAAAATGTATATTCCTGACATTCAAACTTTGCAAAGTCCATTTCAACTTAACCTTAGCTCTATTCAAACTTCTCTCAACACATAAGAACTTCACAAAGAGTCATAATTCAGTCCCAGTACAATACAACCTTAATGGAGGCTGAAATCAGCCTATTCTCTTTGCGAAAATGAGAGTGGCTATTTTCATCTCAGTATTCCTGCCACTCTGGCCTGCATTCTGTCCTAAAAGTGTGGCTCGCTCTGCATTAGACAAATGGTCTTGTCCAGTCCAAGAATTTGATTCATTTTCTAGAGCTGCCTCTGCTGCTCTCAGCCATACAGCCAGTGCTAAACACCAAAGGGACCCAGAGGCCACATTCACTGACCCAAAATAATCACATTAAACGCAGCAACACGGAGTAATGATCTAAGTGATGGTGTTTCCACTGCAGCCACTCTGGTGTTTCATCAGTCTCAGTGAAACTCACTCCGACAACATTAGCCAAACAGTTTTGGAAGACACAGAGTTTGGTCATGGAGAAAATTGCATAGGTCAATAAACCAATACATGATTCTTCATTATCCTACTATAGATATTTTAGAAATGCTGACAATCACACAATCAATATAAGGAAAACCTCAATGTATATGAGGACCTGACCAGCAGAAACTTACAGCATTGAGGTCCTGTCAGTATCAGCAGCATCAGCATGAGCAAGATGCCCACAGATAAATCATGGGTATTTAGTGGCTTGACTTCTATTGTAATGAACCTCTGACATAAAGAAAATGGTTCATTTATTATGAATTAATTTCCTGCCCATCTCTATAAATACGGAAGTAACAATTTACTTAAAAGCTGCTACATATTATTTGTAGGGATGCACCGAATGTTCCGCCAGAATTTTTTTTACGTGACCGAAACAGTGATGACGCAATAAACAACCACAAACTGCAGCTTCAGACTGGATTAGAGTCAATATGTCTGTCGTGAGGCGATATTTCTAGGAAAGACACTGAAAGCCGTTTGTAAAGCGAGCAATGCTGAAATTTCTAGAGGGGGTGCATCCACAAAAACTTTCTCAACGTCGGGATTCATTTATCATATAAAATCAAAAACATCCTGCTGGAGCCCAGAAGAGGCGAGACCCTTCGAGCCCCACCACTCCGTCTGTGTTTCAGAAAAGGCAGGAAAGTTTTCCAGTGATTACGGTTAATATATGGGCTGCCAGTCTCTTTTTTAATACACTATTTTTTGTTAAAGGCCTACAGAGAATGTTGTTTATCTTTTAGAAGTTTTAAAGCACTTGTTCTGAACACACTGTGTTCAGGCACTTAGTTCAGAATATTAAAATGCACCTGAAATCACTGGTTTTATGAGAGAAGATATTTAATTGTATAAAATTTCTGATATTTTGCTTTTAGGCTATTCATGAGTGGATAGTGGATATATAAGTAATATATATAATATATAAGTGGATATATAAGTAAAATATTTTATTTCAGTTTTTATTTTATATTGTGCATTGTTTGAATGCTAAATAAATATTTTCATAGTTTTATAGATTTATTATTTTAACCATGAATATTAATTTATTGCAATGCTTGACTTTAATGAGGTAAGTACATACAGTCCCAGCAATAACGACAATATTACAAAAAATTGGTATGATCATTTCTTTCTGTGTTTTCTTTCCTCATTTTTGTCCCTTATCATTAGCTGTCATAACATATCAAGTCAGATGCTAGTTTACAATTAATAGTCTTTATATATACAGTATAAACCAGAATATGTTCTGTTATAAGGTAATAATGGACAGTTGTTTCTTTAGTTTGCAGTAGAACCGTAGTGGAACAGGATCACTAACTGTGGACCAACCCGACTCACAACTAATGATCCCAAACACAGTAAGAAGGAGAGAAACTCCACAAATGAACTCTTGATGAAGAAACACCTGTTAATGAAATAGCAGTCCAGGTCGATTCCTCATGAATCTGATCATCAGAGCAACAGGTGATGTTTTCAGTATTAATCTTCAATGTAGCCCATAATAAAAACAAAGGAAATCGTTGAATGAGATCAGCAACCAAATTAAAGTAGATAGTTTATAAAGAGCCTGAACCTCTCCTGGTAACCAGCATGAATCAATAAGGCTGAACTGCTGCAGAATTAATAAGCAGATGTTTGTAAATGCAGTGAGTTTGGTGTCACAAATGAAGTCAGTAAATTAAATTCAGTTTTACACGAATTCCTCCTGTTTCCATAAGGAATTTATTGGAGGATGCTTTACACAAATGCTAGGAAATTGTATGCTATGCATTAAAAATGAAATAGAAAAATAAATAATACAAAATGCATTTTGCAACAAGAGCGCATCAATTAACTTCTGAAGAGAACAATACGAGCAAAAAGCAACCTCTGCCTCCAAATGACATTTATTTAAGACTTTGATAGTTTCTGGTGTTTGGGTTTTTTTTAAAAAAGCACACTGCAAACTGTGAAATACAATGTTTAACCACAGCTGCTTTATTTTTTACCATTTTACATTATAGAGGCTGACATTACTGTTAGAATTTATTGTCTCCTCAAATTTGCCTTGCAAATGTTTTTATCTGACCCTGTTTGCACTTGCAGCCGACGCAGGACAGAGTGAAAAATGGGTGTGTGAGAGTTATTTAGAGCCACCGGTGTTAAAGTCTTAGTAGAACTGCTGAAAACTGGCCAACCTGTATTGGGACAATGTTCCAGCAGAAATTAAAACGAACAGATGATCATGTCGGTTCAGCGTATAACCAGAGTAATTGATGATGATGAATCTAAACAAATGGAAGTTAATGGAAAAATGAAGGTGACAAGTTGATTAAGGAGCAGGTGAGTGAGTTCTCTCTGGGCAATCAGTCTACAGGAGCTGACAATGGAGCTAGAACTAATGACCTCCCCTCCCCTCCCCTCTCTCTCTCTCTCTCTCCTGTGGTCTCACCCTCACATCCACCACTCCCCAGGCTCTATAAGGTCACACACACACACACACACACACACACACACACACACACACACACACACACACACACACACACACACACACACAATAAATACCAGTCTCCCCAGGCAAACAAAGCGCACTCCTCAAAAATGACCATAATCCCACTTTATCCTTTTTACACACCTCCTTATTTGGTCTTTCTCCTGGCTTCCCAAAGGACGGCTAAAATAAGACTGATTGCAGGAGAGAGCGAGTGGTGCCAAGATGAGGTGGAGGAGGAAATACTGATTGTGGGGAAGAGATCAAAGGTAGTATCACATGCAGCAGAGCAGAGGCCCAAGAGCTGTGTGCGAGAATAATGGCAGTTCCCCCCCCTCACACACACACACACACACACAAACACACACACACACAAACAAACATATATTTCCAGCAGCAGCAAAAATGTGAAGAAAATGTGAAATGCATAGATCTTGAAATGTTACTGCACTGTTAATTGGTTTCTCATCTTAAAGAATGGCCAGGGTATGAAAGATGGCTGATTATATTGGCCATTATTGTTGCAGAAATACTCTTTTCTGTATTAGTGAATGATTTACTGACGTAAGAAAAAAAGTGAAGATGACCTTTTGCTTGAGGAAAACACAGGAAGCCTCTCCATGCAGACAATTGATGGAAAAAAAAAAAAAGACGATTACCTACTGAACCACTAGGACTGCTGGGAAGCTCAATCTTCAATGCACTAAAATGAACGACAGAGGAAACTCACTCTAATTCTGCACTGTTATGAGTGTCTGCTGTTCTAGCTACGGAAATGTAACTACTGATAACCAACCGTTAGATTTAACAGTTCACAACTTATAAATAACTGCCATTAATCAGTCAGTAATGCACCGCTTACCTGAAACTGTTGGAGTACATTTACTTTTTGACCTAATTAAAAAAATATTGCTTTCTTTCTTCGTTTTTAGCTCTTTAAATGTGGTATTAGTCATTTAAATGTTCATCTAAGAAAAAAAAAACTGCAATATGAGTCTAAGGAAAGCCAATTAAATTAAGAATGAAATCTATGAGGTTTCATTTCAAACATCACAGAAGCTGCATTCAGGTCCCAACAGCTGAATGATATAAATGGAGACAAGACAGGAACACACACTGACATCATAATCTTAAATTGTATTGCCGCTATTAATTGTAGACTTGTGCAACCACAACAAGACTGAATTATTCAACCCTCTAAATGCCATGCATGTACAATATCTGCAATCGGCACTTAATCCAGTGATAATGGGAAATCTCACAAGAACCCATCAAATGAAGGATGATCTGAAGGACAAAGTAAGGCCAAAAACCACTGAAACTGCCTCTTGGCTCTCTGCTAAATCACTCGTGATAATTGAATAGTATGAATAAATTTGAGAACTGCTTGGAACCCATTCTATGAGATCTGTCTGCATCACAGACAGTTCGTTTTCTTTTAGGTGTCTGCAGATCTTGCAAATTTCTTCCCAAGTCACCGCTGGTACAAGGCAGCCCTCGAAAGGGAACAGAAGTTGAAAGACGTTTCAAAAGGCAGACACAAAGACAAAGCTAGTTTGGAGGTCAAAACCGTCTCTAACCTTGTAAAGACACCCAGAGAGCTCATCTCAGGAGAATAGGAGAAAAAAAAATTCAAAGTGAGGCTGGTAAGGTGACTATGGAGGAGCCCTGCACTTCCTGCAGATGTGAAGCCCTTAATAGTGTGAAATCAAGGCTTGTGTAACTGCTGGCACCAGAGCAGACGAATGGAATGTGACGGCTAGCAAAACAGCACAAAGAAGCCAGACTTGTGGTTCGGGTCAGGACAGGATGTCCACCGAATTACGCCAATGCCGCTCCTCCTTTAAGGTCAGGCCACGCTTCCAGCCATATTTGATAATGGCAGGGGTTCAACCAACAGTGACCGACTAATGAGAGTTTAATCTTTGGCCCCATCATGAAGAATTAGCCCTGATTATATTAACGCTCTAACTGGATGCTTCATTTAGAATCTGAGCTATGGGAGGAGCGGCGTTAAATGACGTCCAGCAGAAAAGTCCAAATCAATCTCAAAGCACGGCCTGCACAAGCTGGCACATATAAACCGTCTCCGTTTTGAACCGGTTCCTGCTCCAGGAAGGGCACGTTAAAGAAATACAGTTCCTACTGTTAGAATTGATCAAAGTCAATAGCGATTTTCATCACAAAGTCTCATTTGCCAACGGTCTCATTCATCAACAGCAGACGGACCCGGATACAAAGTACACTGCAGCAGAGCAGGTGGGAGAGTCAGGGAAGAGTAATGCCTAATCACATCTTCAAATATTTGTTCTTTTGCTGCCTCCCAAGCGGCTCTAATCTCTAATCATGCAATTCTGAGTATTTATTTTTCGTTTCTGACAGCCAGCAGACTACGAGGATCAGATCATCATGAAAAACTGCCCCCCAGCCCTAAAGACAAAAGGGAGCACTCTCAGCGAACATGGTACTCCCAATTAGCCTTATATCCCAAGTGATGAGAGCACAATCACCCAAATTTGAGCCTGATCATGATGAATCGGCTGTGCCTAGACATTCCTCTGAGGAGCTAAGCCACACTGTACAGTGCCACACCGGTGATTCAGTTTGAAAGCAATATTTTTTCCATGGCGACTAAGAGCACCACCCTCTGAGGCGAAAAGTCAAAAATGAATGGACTTTTCAAAAAGGATGTAGGGGTCCAGTGAAAATACCATAGGCAGTCCATCGCAGTAAGCACAAAAAAGTCAAGGCTGGATTGTCAGCGGAGAATATTCTTTTCTACCCAATTCTGTTTAGACCACCAGCAGCTATTATAAATCACTATTATAAATATAGATATTTCTTAGCTTGTGACCTTTCTATCTTCTTGAACTTTTTCTTCCGTTGTTTTTTATTCCCTTTAGATTCCTGGCGAAAGTCTCGCCTTTCACGACCAGAGCGTTCGGATCAAATGCCACATTGTTGACGAAGCTGAACGTGCGATACTGAGTCACCCCCAAGCTCAGTCCTCGGCTGCCCACCATCACGATGGTCACGATGACACCAGCCTTCCTTTCTCCTTACCAGATGGAGCGATCGCTTGCCCTTAGCCTGTCATCTGTTGTATTCTGAATTAGAGTTTCAGCTGCTTAAGGAAGAGCAGCACTCTGAGTGGTGCACGGAAGATGGAACGAGAAATTTTTCGGCCAAAAGCTGCTCTTTGAGTTTCTCCTCTGTGCACAAGGAAGCTTCGGAGGCCCCTGTAATACAGTGGCTATCTAGGAGTAGAAAAGGCCTTGGAAAGAGGTGCTCTTGAAAGGCCTCTTCTCTGTGTCATGGCTTAAAGGCTCAGTGCTGGTATTAAAAGGCATCACAGCACAAGTTTAGAGGATCTTGGCTGCGAACGAGCCACCAATGCCAATGGCATATATCACACAAGTCTGTGTTCAGCAATACTTCCTGTTCTCATGATTCACACAGACGTGTGTCTCCTATCAAGGATAATGTGCGACAGAATCAATGGGTGGTGCAGCAGAGTGGACTGCAATGACAGGCCAACACACGTGCAGGAGGGACCGCTGAGGACATTAGAGCATGACAGCCGGGTAAATTGATATTGAAAAATTGCTCCGCGTGAAATAAAAATGTCAACGCAGAAGTGAGCTGACCTTTCCAGTTCTGTATTTTAAAGGCTTTACATTTTTCACATCTACCATTCACCGCCCTTCCCTGCCACAAAACAGCAAATCACCTTCACCACAGTGACCGGGGACGTGAGAACTGATCAGTTTGATTGCTTCTACTTTATTATACTAATCGTATTATTTATACTGTTAGCAGTTAGCAGTCAGTCAGCTAAAGATATTGTCCATGACATATTTCCCTTATGTGTTGATTTAAAGCATAGGAATGGCACTTGCCTAGTTGATAACTTCATATCAACATGCAATACGAAGAATCAATATTATTTAGAATCAAGCAAATTCAGCTCAAGTGAACTGGCAGCAAACTAATGTATTTTTAAAAGAGAGTCGATTCAAATTGGCTTTGTATCACATAAACATAGAAGTTAAAGAGAGTCTCTTTAACATAAAAGTTGAAGAGTGGGGGATGTGGTGGCAGGGTGGTTAGGGAGTTGCCCCAGTGGGTTAAAAATCCCAGCTAGTGGCACCAATGAGGCACTCCTGAGTCCCTACACACTGCTCCCCGGGTCCCGCGCTGGTGGCTGCCCACTGCTTCACTTGGAAAGTGGGTTTCAACGCAGAGAACAAATGTGCACTGTGGCATCCTGTGGTGTGTTCACGCCTGACAAATGGACACTTACATGATTACCTTGACTCATAAATACACCCAGTAACATTTGATGTTATTGCTCACCCTGTCACTAGTCAACACTGTGATTCGTTTGAGGCTCATTCGCATATTCTGCAGTATTACGGAGATCAAACACGCAACAACGATTTATACACAGTATTGTGCAACCCTAATTCAAGTTGTAGATTTTAGAGAAATAAAACGGCAAAGAATTCTGTGAACAAAGTGTTTACTGGTCGATCCCTTCTATGAGATCTGTTTTTTAAGGTCCTTTGAAGCAGTAGTTTTTAGTTCTTCGGCTCCGATTGCTACTGTGAGGCTTCTTTCTTCAAACTGCCAGATGTAGACTTTATTCATGCCATTTGGACCACACTGTGGGATTCTGCTGTTTTCCAAGTACCCGCACTAGTGAAATATGCCACAGGGGTGTCTTTGAAGCCTACAAGTGTATGATCCATTATAACTGAGTTGGGTTTTTTGTTTTTTTTTTTACACTTTTCAGTTTTACTGCAACTGCTACAGAATCAGTTTCACATTAAGCAAGAATTCTGTTTTTATTAACTGACAAGAAGCTGCGCGCATTAGACTAAACCTGAAAACGGCAAGTTTATTTGAAATGCCCTGAGAAATCACTGTTTGGAAGTTTTTCATTAGCATTTAATTTAATTAGCACCATATTTGTGTTTAAAACCATTACATTTGTGTCTTACTTCAAATGAAAATGCCAAGATCCTTCAGAGACCATTTATTAACTGAGCATTCTGCGGATTGTGGAAAATAACTCAACTGCATTGCAGTTTCTTGCATAGTTTGCAGATGTGTTATTCAGTTTTTTAGTTATAGTTTAGTTATATACAGCTTTTGATCCAAGAAAAGATGATGTTTTCTTACGCATTTTAGATATAAAATATAGAAATCCCTTTTCCTTTAGACATCAGTATGTCAATTTTAACAGTAGAATCTGATCTGTATAAAGCTTTGATAGATTTGAAACAACACGTGTGGTTGATCCTAGTGGGACTGGATCAAATGATGCACTGGCATAAATCTCATGATATCACTAATGTATCAAATCAACTTGCCTGAAACAGTGATTCATACCTATAACAGTAATTCACTTGACTCTGGATCTGCACTTCACTGAGGCTTTTACAATGAGGAACATATAAATGGCTCTCATTGCAACCATTAAAAACCTTCAGAGCCACAGAACCATGTCGAATGATACATTTTAATGGCTTCGTGCCATACTGGCACTATGGAAACAGTCCTGTACCTGTATTTTTTCCCCCTAGAACCCTCACTGGATGATCCAGTAATGAGCCATCTGTCATTGTCATTGTAATTAATCTGCTGGTATTTAGTGGATAATGAGATGCTGTCGTGTTGCTTTTTTTTTCCCCCTCTTCTTCTTCTTCTCCTTTTTTTTTGTTCTCGCACGGTGCTCAGTGGAAGTCCTTTTCATTTGCCGGGAGTAAAGGCGAGGTGTCTGGCACATCGCTCTGCGGCCAGATGTGGCCTCTTGTTTACTTCTGAGCCTTTTTTTAACCGACTGTCATTCAGTGTGCTGCCATGTGGCAACCTTGTTTTAGTGCCGCTCAAAAGCCACAGACAAATGTCACAGTGGAGAGCGTAACGCCGCAAACGGTGCAGTGCCTTCACTGACAAGGTATTCTCCTCCGCATCAGCGAGTAGCGGCAGGATCATATGGGCTGTGACGTGTCTTAGCAGACGACTCGAGGAAGGTGCCAAATTCAGTGAACCGATCCTGGAGCTATGGCTTTCCACGCGGACTGGAAAATCTTTTTCAATCATAAGTGAAAATTAAACGGTGGGCCGAGCAGGCGGTCCACTTGAGATGGAAATTGCACTGCCACATGCAATATCTCACATGGAGGTATCGTCTGCATGTCCGCATCACTTCCTGTTCAATCCCGACCTGCAAGATGGAGGGAATTTCCCAGAAGAGAGGAGGAGAGTTTGTCTGCCACACCTAGACCATGTGACTTCTCAACGAGAGACACTGGGGAGCTTAATAAAGGATCAATGTATGTTTATTGCCTCTCGCACATTCAAACGTTAACCTGAAAGCCTTCGAAAACCCTCGCCTCTGCTATCTCTCATCTAGAAGCTGTAGCGAATCCAATTTGTAGGCAAATGGGGTTGAGGACGTGACAAAGCAAAATGTCAGCAGGCTTGAGATTAATGCAGTATGTTTGGGTGCATTCTTACACTCTTCATCTCGCACTTCTGCTCCATCAAGTGCTTTAATTATTGGCGCCATTGGCTGGACCCTCTCAAGTGATTGATTTCTCCGGCTTATTGATGGAGACGCAGGCACCGGTGCCTCTTTTAAGCCTGTGACCGCAGAGAACTCGGCTGTTTGAGCGGAACAAAAGTGGGGAAGAATGGAAATTAATTTGAAAGAAACTGAGGACCAATAGAGCCATAATGAATGGAGCACTCGGGGGTGGTGTGAAGGAGGGGGGCCTTGTGGGAAGGTTCTTCGTTGAGAGCTAAATGGGTGGATATGAGCAATTTACGTGGGCGGTCCAGTGTCAAGAATTGCCATAAAAGCCATGCTGACTAACTGCAGAAAGGGCTTTTGCTCACAGAAGGGTGTCTCTAGGGAGGCTGTGGTAAAACGAACCCAGCATATCACTCAACCATCAGAATTAATCAAAGTCATTTAAATGAGCTTCACCAGCAAGTATTGCAGTGTTTACAGTATCACTACAGCATCATTGAGAGAAATAGATGAAAGTGTCTGCGGTTTCTGAATCAGTATTTAATAGCATCACAGAGGAGGAACCATTTACTGTTTATGACCTGTGGTGAGGTTTGTGGCAAGAGAGTGTTTAATTTTATGGAGCGATTTTCTAAAGAATCTTTGATGGATGACTCAATGGATGTGTTGAGTATGAAGAATCGCAACAAAGCATTGATATTCTTTATCAATAGTGTTTCCCCTATCATTAAATAAACTAGGCAATTGGACTATGTCAAAAACACAAGGCACATGGCTTGGATGAGATACAGACACTAGAATGCAAATGGAAACATTTACTTCCCAGATTGAATTTTTATATAACGTGTTTATGTTTTGACCCAGTTCTGGCACAGTTTAACAGTGTGATGTGGCAGTGTACTGCAGAGGCCAGCGATTAGGGGCTAGCTGTTGTCCTCATTCATAAGCAATCGTTCTTCAACCAGATCTATTCAGCTTCACGCTATGTAGACTTTAGACTTTTACAAATAATATAGTAGTAAATTATACTTTACTTTGTGTCTTTTAGAATTATCTGTGTTAAGTGGTCTTTTATTTTATGTTCTTTTTGTTGGGGATCAATCATGTATCTATGTATGTATGGACATGTGTTTATATTAGGGGTGTAACGGTACACTGATGTCACGGTTCGGTACGTACCTCGGTTTTGGGGTCACGGTTCGGTACGGTTCACGATACAGTTAAGCAACAACAAGTTCTAAAGAATGAGGCTTGGTTTGTTTTCGTTTATTTTAAATAAACAGCAGTGTATTAACTTACACTCTTGCTTATATTTTCATATATGTAAGTCTTACGCCAGTAGGTGGCACTATTGCACCCCACTACGACCCAGATTTATGATTTACTTGCGCTTTTTGGTCCCTCTGTGATTCCGTATTACTTTAATCACGTCTTCTCCGGCGTACCGTGTATTCAGAAAGACACCATGTACCAAACCGTCACGGATACATGTACCAGTACAGCCCTAGTGTGTGTGTATGTATGTATGCATGTGTCTGTCTGTCTGTCTGTCTGTCTGTCTATCAAATTGATGAACACATTAATGAGGAAATCTATGCAAATAAGCCTTTGTCCCAAGATAACCTGTAAAGAAATATAAATAAATTCCTGGTCAATTATTATAGCACTCCTTGAAAATAATGCACAGAAAAATAATCCTGCAGAACTACTTTTGCCTTAAGTGTTTGTTGACAGCACAACTGTCAACTTGCATAACTACACTCATTATTTTGAAGGGTCTAAAGGTTTGAATAAAACGAAACTAACACTTATGTCTACAATCATGTTTTTTTTTGGTATATAATTTCATTCAATCACATATTTAGGAAATTTTATGTTGCAGGGAACTTCATGAGTGCAGGAGCATTTTTGCTACTATAGTGCAAAAGGGCAGCTGGGTGGCCTAGTGATTAGGGCATTGGCCCTGCAATCAGAATCAGCTGTGGGTGTGAATCCTAACACTGCTAGTGTCACCGCTGGAGCAGGGGACCGTCCCTGGGCACCCCTCCTTGGTGGCGGCCCCCACGTAGTTCATGGGGCCACTTTACTTTACTCTAAAATACACTCATTTCAAACAAGTGGGAGCTCGTTAATGATCAGATCAGAGCAAAGAAAACCAAAATGTGCTCCGAAAAAGGGCAGGCCTTAAGGACCAAAGCTGGGAGCCTCAGCTTCAACGACAATTTGCTCACAATTTTGTAGATTGAGGCCTGAGTAGACGAGGTTAAATATTGAAGAGAGTACCATGAAGACCTCTCCAGGCCGTCGTTAAGAGAAAGCAGCAACATGCATCACTTCTGTCAACTCTGTGATCCACAGAAGACAGAAATAAGAAACATGGTTCGGACCTTGAGGATCATGAGGAATACCAGCAACAACCACTCAAACACATGAACAGTTCTGTGCAGAAGTCTCCAACCACCCCTTATTTTGCCTCCAATGAGCTACACTTTCTCATTTCTGAAGGATTTTCAAAGCTTTTGGCTTTTTTCAGTCCAGTCCTTGTACCTATGTGTGTAAATATTTCAGATGTAAACACAGCACCGCACACAGTGTGAACAACACAAAGTTGTTCTCTGCATTTAACCCATTCACCAAATGAACCCACAACCTTTTAATTACAGTTTATATATCGTCCCGCTCTCTCAGGTCTGCAGACCAGAGGCTCTTATCTATACCAAAATCACGCTGTAAACTCAGAGGTGATGGGGCTTTTTCAGTTGCTGCTCCGCAATTATGGAATGGCTTGCCT
>JBBJLR010000001.1:18506639-18519445 GCA_037577145.1 Brachypetersius gabonensis | reverse complement strand
AGTATGAATGGAATCCGGACGCACTGCTCTAGTGTTAAAACAGTAGGTTCTATACAGTATGAATAAAGGCAGTATGAATGGAATCCGGACGCACTGCTCTAGTGTTAAAACAGTAGGTTCTATACAGTATGAATGAAGGCAGTATGAGTGGAATTCGGATGTTCTGTATCCGCTGTGTTGATGTTGTCACGTGTCGTGTGTCACAACAGCGCGTTATTTTTTACCTTTACAGAGGGCATTGTCTCACAAGTGTAATTTAACCACAATGAACGTGTAATTTAACGTTTTCCTTAAAGTACTTACACTTTCTCCGTTTTCCGCCATTTTTCGAATATGCCGCCGCCTCTCCCGCTGACTTATGGGATAGTGCAGTGTCCAGCGCCTCTCTACTACAGAATTTGGCAGGAGGTCATCCAGGTTCTTCTCTCCTACTGTTTTTCGAATACTATGAATTCGGACACACTACTCGCCTCACATACTGTTTATCACATACTATATAGTAGGGAAGTATGCGATTTCGGACGCAGCTTTACTCAATACAATGTGTTACATTGTATTTAATTAAGATCACCTGTCAGGTGCAGGGACTGTGGAATTCATTCATTTGTTCCTGTTTATCTGGCGCTTGTCATAGTTACGCGTTTTTACATTCAACAGAATAATATAGAATAGTAGAAATGGCGAGAAATACACCGTCTTTAACAACTCTATGTTCGAGAATGCCGTATTGATGCAAGCATTTCAGAAGGGTTCCAGCCACTTTCCCCACAGCGGACTAGAGTTAATTAAGATCACCTGTCAGGTGCAGGGACTGTGGAACTCATTCATTTGTTCCTGTTTATCTGGTGCTTGTCATAGTGACAACGATTTTACATTCACATTGTCATAGTGACGCGTTGAACAATTCACATCAAGCAAAGCAAGGCACTGGAATGAATGCTCATGACTAAAATGAAATTGGGCTCCTGACACTATCCTAACGTTCATGATGAACATCAGGGTGCACTGTGCATGCAAAAGTATCCAGATATCTATTCTCATTAGTGACATGAGCTACTTTAAGGTGCACTTTTGCTGACACGGGTGTTCTATTATGCACACACAGCTCGCACAATTTCCTCAGTCAAATCACTGGCAATAGAGTTGGAGACTGTGGAGCAGACACACATAAGGCTAAGGTCACCATACCCAATGCCTAGTGCTGGCTAGTGGTGTACAAAATCCACCTGCAGCAGGTTATGGAGCAAAGGAACTGTGGGCAAGCGTGAAACTATTTCAGTCACGGTCCAAGTACGGTCCCAATTCAAAGCTGCATCTAGTCAAGTGCAGATAAAACACCGTGAATTATTCCCAATTCATGGGCATTATCAGGGAAGCATCAGGGGGTTGTGTGGACTTCTGAAGGCACTCGCATTTCTCAGAATGCATTTCACACAAATTTGTGGTAATGCTGGCAGAGCAACTACCGCATATCTGATGTTACCACATAAAGATTTGATGAGACCCGATCCATTCTGGACGTTTTCTCAAGGTTTTTTGTATGCCTCACTCAGCAAGCACTAACTGCTTCCTCCATTACTACCAGTTATTTCTCACCATTACCCCTCTTCCAGTCACACATATTAAAAATAATATCTTAATGAATATATAGTTTAAGGTAAAATTAATACAAGCTATTTGGTGTATACTATGTTATTTGATAGTAACTATCAAAAAGGTGAAAATGTAGGGTTTCATCAAGTCTGTGAGCTGAGATGTGAGCAGAAACGCTGTTGCTCCAAATCTAGATTAGGTCTACTGCATCTGTTGAGCTTGCTTGGTCCAAACTCTCAAAAGAAGTAGTTTGCACTTGACGTAGCCCATACTGAGAAACGCTTATAGTTATCTGGACTGTCTGGATCTTCGTCCAGTCTTTAAGAGTGGCGTACGTATGTGTTTCAGATTTAATCATCTAATGTTGATACCACACATGAATACAATCAAATTCTCACACCAGTATAAAGTCTTCTCAGAAGGGTAGAAACATCTACAGCAACAGAGGAGATACACTTTCTCTAAATAGCTCTCAAAACCCTTGATTGAGGAATGAAACAAAGACAAACTCTGGTGGTTAAAGAGATTCCCCTGTGATCAGAAGGCTCTGGGTTTGAATCTCAGGACTGCCAGACTACAAGAATAGAACAGATGCTATAATATAGGCTAAATGCTGAAACCTTTCATATTATATTTGCATCGTGAAGATTTTGTGTAATATTCTGATGAATAATTTTGTTGGAATGGAGAAAAACAGGGGAGGAGGTCAATGACAAGAAGGCATGAGTAGTTCTTCACCACCACTCACCAGCTGCTAATTCTGTCGTGGGAATTCTGTTATGGGACCTCCAGCATCGTCACCAGAGAACATCATGAATGAAAGAACGGCATGTTATTATTTGCATGACTACTCCAGAATTGTGCTCAATAGATCTTTCTCTAACAAACTGAAGTTTGACTGAGTTGAATGGAATGGAGCAAGAGGCAGATGGCCCTTCATAGACAACAAAAACGTGGAATGGGTTCTGAACACTCACTTCTAAACCAAGCTCTGAGCTTGGAGAGCATTTCACCAGGACACTTGGCCTCAGGAGCTGCAGCTGTGTTGGATTCTAGAGCCACAGCTCCACTCTTGAGACGTAAAGTTAGTCTGCTGGCAGCTGCCACCTGCTCACAGCCAGATGAGCAGCAGGCTGACCTTGGGCAACACTTTCACAACTTAATATGGGATCTATGCTGATAGCGGGGGGTCTAATCCAGATTTTTATCTTAAGAGGTTATTAAATGCTTATGATGTACAAGATATGAAAGCTTAATCACAAGCAAGAGATTAAGGTAAGAAACAAGAAGCCATACGTTAGCACTGTTTAAAATGCAGGGCACGTTGTTCGAGAGGCTTTTTTTTTTTTGGAACGCTCCATTTCAGAGAGATTTAGCTTAATTAACACAGAGCATTCCAAATCAAGATAAAATGCTGTTGATTGGATTTAAGAGAGTGTCAACGAGACTCATTTAAATAAGTAAAATCCAGCGGCACAGTTAGCCTTCTCCTTTCGCTCATCTCCAGCTGATAGGCTCACGCCTTTCCCTAATCGTCTGGACCAATAGGGCCCCATCACAACTTGCTCCTGATCCCTGAGTAATTATGGCAGGGAGGGACCCCCTCTTCACATTTCGAAGGCGCTGTTAATAACTGTTGTGTAATCAAATTAGCGGCCCTCTCCCTTTCCAGCGTGCCGGCGATTAGCGACCCTAATGAGCATCGCTGATGGCCTGCAAAGTGCTTTGATCATGAAACTCCCATCAGAGATTTGGGGAGGTGGGCTGGGGCAGAGGAGAAGGTAGCTAAAGACGTAAGGAGGGAAAAGAGAACCGTCTTATGTGAATTTTGCCACTGCGGTACTGACATGACCGGGGCAGCCAGTAAAGTCACATGTGAATACAGCAGAGCTCATAGTGTGAAATTGAGCAAGTAAAGCAGCGGGCAGCCAGCCACGCGATGCCCCGGGAGCAGTGTGGGGAGACTTGCTCAAAGGTAGCAGTAGCAGTATTAGCAGTCCCGGGATTCAAACCCACAACCTTCTGATCACAAGGGCAACTCTAACCACCAGGTCACCAGCTGCCCAGTAGACGCTCATTAAAGAGACTATTGAGACTTTTTTACTTTTAACCCTAATCATATTTGTATACAACCACAGAGGGGAGAGCTGACCACCTTTTTGTAGAATGCCACTACAGCCCCGACAAGACCGGCGCACAGAGATAAATGATGTCAACCTTTGGGCGGGTAAGAAAAAAAAAAGAGCAAAGTAATTATTTCTTGACAAGAGACCCTGACATCTCTTATCACACACAAGGGTGATAAGTTCAGAGAACATGCTTCTGGGCTCCTCTTGAACTTCCCTCTCGAAGAGCAAATTTATAAACTCCCTTATATCCCTCACTGACATTCATGCAGCTCTCCAAACCTGAACAGGGGATCTGAACTCTGGACACGTCTTCAAATATCAGTGTGTGTGCAGTTTTGTTTTAGTACATTTTTAGAACAAAAATGGCCAAAGAAATGTTTAACACAGAACCAGAACCAATGTCAGAACCAGCAATAACTCATTAAAGTGCCATTTACAGAATTTACATACGAATGGTTTTAGAAACGGCAAGAACTAGGTACGTCAAATGTAGCCCACGTTCATAGTGCTGGGCACGACTGCATAATATATATACTGCAGTTTTAATGAGGGATTAAAAAAGGCTATTGAAAAAAAAAAAGAAATACATTCAGGTAACCAGGACAAATTATGAACTTTAATTATGAATAATTAAATGTATAGTCAATGTCCTAAGCACGACATATTGTGACATATTATCTATTAAATGAAAACAAAACTCATAATCACTAGTAGCACTATTTTCTTAGTTTGACAATACAAACCAAACAGCAGAGCAGAATATAAGCTGCTCACAAGGATGAACCACAGCTGTAAACCTCCTGTTCAATTTCAACTTTA
This sequence comes from Brachypetersius gabonensis, assembly GCA_037577145.1. Taxonomy (NCBI): domain Eukaryota; kingdom Metazoa; phylum Chordata; class Actinopteri; order Characiformes; family Alestidae; genus Brachypetersius; species Brachypetersius gabonensis. The sequence goes on along the minus strand of JBBJLR010000001.1, from coordinate 18,514,904 downwards.
AATGGTTTAGAGCTTAAAAAGTCCTATTATATATGAGCATTTACACACACACACACACACACACACCCATGTGTCTGTGTGTGAGAAAGAGTGAGAGGGTGGCTAATGGCCGGAGGGTGAATGTGCAGAACCTGCAGGTGTCAGAGTGAGTGAGCTGGTATGTGTGTGAGTGTGTGAGTGTGTGTGAGTGTGTGAGTGTGTGTGAGCTGTGTCACTCAGCACCATGGTCATGCTGATGGGAGACAGGCAGCATATGCTGTTCTAATCAGCGCCTGACTCCTGCCATCATTATTAGTCATCACACCTGCATTGCACATGGCGAGCTCGGGAGTGGACCAGCAGTGGGCAGCGTCAAGCGCGTCTGAGGCTTTCACATGATTGCAGCATCTGAGTGTCATCATTTACAAAGAAAATATAACACAGAGCCACAGACACTACACTCAAGAATTGCATCCTCTATACAGAGTCAACTTGATTTGATGATTCCTGCGAGACTGTGCACACTCAGCACTGCTCAAATGTTCAAAGCCAGTGTTTTAGTAATACATTGTTGCTGCTGATGCATATAGAAAACCATTCTGTTACTATATATTATATATATATTTCACACACACATTTTGTATATACATACGTTTTTATAAATATATAAATATAAAAATTTAAAATAGAAATTTTATAAATATAAATATTTTTTTATTTGCAGATCTTGCTGTTAATCGTTAAAGTTTCATTAAAAACTTCCCTTTTGTATGAAAATTTTATCTTGAACTTATTTTTAATCTCTCTTCACCTACTTCAGTCAACTTTGGGTCCAAAATCCCACAAGCAGACCATCATCATCTGCCTCCTACATTCAGCAAAACTATGCCTTTTCTTGGTAAATGCATCAAGGGGCCCTCAAAAGGCTACATTTCTGGGGTGGAGGAGCTGTCCTCGAAATGTAAAACCCTTAAATGTAAACCGTTCTGAATATAGCTTTCATTTTGTAGAACCAAGAACCTCTATTCTTGAATTATCACCTGAACACAGCAGTCACCCTTTGGATTGTGTCAAACCCCATGATGAACCGACCAGTAATAATGGCACAAAAACTCCCTGGAGCAACTTGGGGTTATGGGTCTTGCTCAGGAACCCAGTGATTGTATGGTAAAGGTAGGATTCGAACCCATGACCTCTTGGTCTAGAGGCAATTATCCTACCCTCTATGCCATCACCACCCAACTCAGGCTTTAGCAGAAATATCAATGTTTGTAAAAGGAGCGACTGATTAAGTTCCTCTAATAAGTGAGTTTGCTACATGGGATGCAACAACTTTCATAAAGTTCATAAAGTATCGACTGTGATTAAAATTGTGTTTGACTATTATTATTTTGGTGGGTAAGTCTTCCAAAAGTATTGAAAAAAGACAGTATTCTGTTTTTCAACATGGCCGTTCACTCCTTTAATCTAAATACATGCTTCCAATACTTCCATTTGGTTACAGGCCAGTCCTGGTATCACTGTGCAAAATAACAATTATTATTGACAACCATCTGAGTTTTCAACCACCTGAGTTGCAGTGATCACGCACACACACATGCACTGAAGCGAACAAAAATAATTCCTGTGAACAAGTCCGCCACCCTGTGAAGGTGTTAGTTTATTATTTATTCACTACACCTGTGATCTCCTCTACCCCCCCCCCACCTCTTTTATTCTGTTATGTTTGACAGACGCCTCAACCTATTCATGTTTTACCGTATGCTCCGCAGCGGGGATGAAAACTGCCATTTCCAAAGTAATTATCATCACAGGGAAACTATTAAACATGATTAAAGAGCAGAGCAGAGGGTTACGCTACAGACACACACAAAAAAAAACTACCGAAACACTTCTCCTCGAAAGACAGATATGAAACATGCGGCCTGGAACTTAGCGCTGATTATAAACAGCCAAGCTCATGAATGGTCTTTCGCCCTTCGGAGGACATAATCAAGAGTCTGTGGCTTTCTTATATTAATAAGCCTCTGGATTACAGTAAGGCCTCAAGTGTGCATTGTTTTGGCTGTGAAACTGTCTGGTTGCAGGCCTCATTCACTTTCAGTGTGAACCGAAACGGGTGCTTTGATGCTGCCAGAGGCCAAGGGCTCCCAAAGCCGTTCATTAACATGGGCCTTGCTTCATTATTCATCACGAGATCCGCCAATAGCTCGCGTCTGCTCTAAAACAACAAATATCCCAGCTTCTTGAATGCATTTTTTTTTTTTTAAATGAAACGTAATTCCATTTTTTGCCACCAGTTGCAAGGCGAATGGCGAGTGCTTAATCAGTCTCACATATATGTGCTGATAGAAGAGCCATCAGATAAGCCGGGCTCAAAGAGCGAACTCCGGAGGATGGGATCCCGTCTGATCAAAGCCGATCTATACACTTCTTAACCAGACTTGATTAAAGCAGCTTTGGGGAAAGAGCGGAGGGAAAAAAGGGGGAAAAAGTAAGACACAAAAGCAAGAACTAGCATTTTCACGAGACTGGGAGAGCAGGCCCAGGCGAAAGACCTGTTTTAAACACCTTTGTGTTACACCAGCATGGCTGCTGCTCCCAATTAACGCCTTGTCATACTTGCCAGCCTGCGCGGAGATAGACGGGTCCCTGGAGGATGGGGAGGGGGGGCAAGCTCTACATAGAGATGGCTGCCTAATCCGTCTCACCACGCTCCTCTCCAACAGCAAAGCCGTTCCGCTTAGCCTTTCTGTATATCTCAGAAGCCACAGATTAGACAGATTGAATGGTTGCCATACAGGGCTTTGCAATAGCACAGACTACGCAGGGCCACTAAAGCAGCTCCAAGGCAATTAAAGCCCACAGGTAATTGCAGGCAATCAAAGCTGATCGTCAGGAACAGAGCTGTATCTGGGAATTCCAGTACGAGTGGCTCCAAAGTTACACACTTTTCAACTTAACCCTGTCCAAGACATGTCCAACTTTAGCTTCTTTAGTTTAGAATTAAACACTAGAACTCAACAGACACCCACCTAACCCAAATCTTTTCCATATAAACACAGGACCAAAGCTTCTCTAACAACGCTTCTCTAACTGCATCTTGTGATCAGAAAGTCTGGGTTCGATTCCCAAGACCTCTAGGCACCTCTGAGGTACCCTGAGCAAGGTACCGTCCCAAACTCTGCTCCCCGGGCGCCGTGTTCCTGCTGCCCCCTGCTTCACTTGGTGAATGGGTTAAATGCAGAGGAAGTATTTAGTGCTGCTCACACCGTGTGCTGTGGTGTGTTCACATATGACAGAATGGTCACTTTCACTTCCAGGTCTTCACTGAGGTGGTACAGACTTGTGGATGTGGTTTAGGACACAGTATGACTTACTTTGAGCGTTAAAAATGATCAAAACCTCACCACAGAAATAGAAGACACCAGTTCTATCTTGATGAGGATGCAGCCAGAGCAGGTTCAAAGACGTTTTGGTTATTTACATTTACACCCTTTGGCAGACATTTTTATCCAAAGTGACTTCCATTCCCTAACTACAGGGGGCAGTGTCCCTGGAGCAACTTGGGCTTAAGGGTCTTTCTCTCAGCTGTGGTGTGCTGAACATAGGATTTGAACCCATGACCTCTTGCTTCAGAGGCAAACATCCTACCCTCTAGGCCTCCACCCATGTTACATAGTTATAAGTTAATGGAAAGGATTTTGTAATATGTGTGACCACTACGTTCTAATAGTCTTGCTGCTTAAGACTCCAAACATGACTGGACTCAAAAACCAAATTCAGGTAACGAGGAAATTTATGTACGTTTGCTGTAGAAATGATGGGCAGAGTAAATAAACACCATCCTGAAGTAAATCTGCTTCAGCAGAATAAAGTAATTTAAAAACCTTGCAAGTCTATTTGTCTCAGTTTTCAATCGTTTAAGTACTTATTTTGAAAACGTCTGCTTAATTTGTGAACATTTCATGATGAATGAACCAACAGTAAGGCTCAAATACAACACTAACTAAATGTTTTTGTGATGTGAGCTCTCTCTCCGACAGACCAGAATGATTCAATTCAAAGAGCAATTAGGAACTCTTTGAGTAAAAAAATAGAGTGGAATGAAAAGCAGGTTCAGACTGATGCAATTCATAATTTTGCTGAGAGGATATTCCAATACATTTGGATGTAAGTATAATACTTAAGTATTCTCAAACCATTGTTATCTGAGTACTATCAAAGCAAAATCATTCAGATGAAACTTTGTAAGCCTATTAACATTTTATTTTCTTGTAACCTTTGATAACGCTGGGTTGCGGGTGTGGGGTCGCGTGGCAGCAGAATGATTCATATTAATTCATATTAACAAGGTTAAAATGTGTCGTGAAAGTGTGATAGGAAACTATTCCGTTGCTAGAGGGTGTAAATAAACTCCAGACCAAGCAATTAGCACACTGCTGATACAGATACTGAGAGGTAGCTTTTAGAGTGTGATGGTACAGAGATTAGCCACACATTTCATTTTATGGCCTTTTATCAGAGAGATCACATCATGCCTCCTTTAAACACCCATCAGACTTTAAGCTCAGTTGACTTCAGGAGACTTTTCTATTGAACGGTTCTGTATGCGTAAATATATACAGTAACCCTTCAGTTTTCCGCGGATCAGCATTCGGATCCAGTCTAACGCAGATTTTTTTCTGAGAACTGAACTGTGTTGCCGCCGCCAGTCCAGCGGTGGCGATAATACACTGAAAAGTTGTCAACCACCATAAAAAGAAGAAGAAGAAGCTGCTGCAGCGTGTAGCATGACTGCTCCGTGTCTTGTCCTCATATTTTAGTGGTTTAACTCCCGCTCCCAATTTTCAACACTTATCTCAGTTTGTTTAGTATTAGTAAGCTGTGCTCTGTCTAAACATGCTGGTAGAGAGACTTATTTCATCGCGTCTTTGCACGCTGCTAATGCTAATCGCTAATGCTGACATTTTTTTTATGGTAATGCATTAAACTGAGCTTAAAATTAGATTAAAGTGTTCTGGGAGCAGATTTGGGGGTATATTTAGAGTTTATACTATAAAAATAGGCATGTTTACCGAAACACAACAATGAGTTTTTTCACTTTATGTGGGTGCTCTCGGAACGTAACCCCCGTGAAAAGTAGGGGATTTTTGTATATAAGAATGTTTAAATCTATACTACAATTCTGTATACAGTACTGTATTGTTATTGCCCCCCTAATGTGTCCCCCTATAGTATTTTTTTCTAAGTTAAGTATTTGTAAACTTATATACAGGTTCACATGTAATCCCCCATTTGTACCCTCACTGTAGAGTGCTGCTGTTCTGTTGTGTTCTATGTCGCACCGATGTTTCATCTCGCTCTGTACTGTATGTTTATGGGTATATGGCTGAGATCACAATAAAGCTTTACTTACTTACTTACTTAAAAATAGTCCAATAAATAATATCTGGTAACATTCGAAACAGTGAGTCCAGCTATCGCACATCAATACATGCACAGCAGCAGGTTCAGAAGCAGAGCTTTAGTCTGCTGCTAGAAGAAAACATGCACAGACAGCCGGTGAGTGGGGGGTTTTCAGAGAGGTTGTCATCAGGGACTGGGTTCGACGACTGACCGTAGGACATAGTGGGGGGGGGGGGGGGTCTTTCTCACAGTCCCAGGAATATTCTAATGGTCTTTCCTTTTTCTCTTTCTGCACTTTCTTTACTTGAACATTCTTGACATATTCCAGAAATATTCTGCATTCTAGAAACATAGTCTGAAGTCATTTTTTTTGCACATCGGCACTTTTTTGCAGCGAATTGTACCTTTTAATTACATTGTACAGCTGCTAAAATGACAATAAAGAGATTCTGATTCTGACATATTTCTCACAAAAAATAATTTAAACAAAAATAAAAGCAATATACTCCTGTCTTTTGTGAGCTGTCATGCTCCCTAAATCTAAAACACATGTTCAATACTGCTTTGTTTATCACCGTCTACTAGTGAAGCAATTGTTCAGTTTCATCCTCCCTCCTAAGAGATAAGTAACACTAAGATAAATAACTGATAATCATACTTTTCACCAGTCCACTCACAGTTTAACAGGAACGCAGTTTATAAAGAAGCTTTCCGAATTCCACTTCAGAGTCGGTCTAACAAACTAAACTGTGCAGTTTTTAACATTCTTACATAGCATTTTAACATCTACATCAACTTGAGTGCTATAGGCCCTCATATGTTATCTAGGTAGCAAAAACAGTCATTCTGTGGCGTCCACAGGGCGGCCACCAGAGGTCGCTATTGGGGTTTAAGTTTATGGGACTCTTATTTTGATGTATGTGTATGGTTGTGTCGAGTCTCAGTGTCAGGTGTCCTGTTTTGTCATCAAGTGATTGTGTTTTACTATTGGTTCATGTTTGAGTGGGGTTTTGTATTTAAGTTCTATGTGTTTGTATTCGAGTGGCTGGTCAACCCTCACCCTGATCCTCACCTTCCCACCTTAGTTTGCTTTTGTGTTCTAAGGTCCTCGTACCTGTTTTAGTTATGTATGTAGAGTCTGTGTCCTTTGTAATAAACATCCAGCAAATGGAACCTGCCTGCTTGCGCCTCACTTCCCCTCACCGAGCATCTGACATGACACATTCATTTTTCATTTATAATAATTTTTCACACTCTTTATGTCCATTTGACTTAAATAGGTGATTTCGGTTACTGTGTCTTTAAGACTGTTATGTAAATGACCTCTGTTCTGATTGACTGCATTTTATAGTGCCTCAATCAGTAAGCAGTGGCCTGAAACCATCATATAACGTCAACATGAATGGGTGGAATGGGTGGAATGGGCTAAACTGCTGTCGGCTGAACAGGTGGTCCATGACTGGACCCGGCCATGAGGGACCATTTCTAAATAAATAAGTCATTATTCCCCTCAATGAGAGAATTCAGCACCTGGGGCTGAGGCCTGTCCCACAGAACTGATACACACTGACTCACATATGCACCCACACACCCACACACACACACTCATCCACCTCTGTCATCATCACAGCCCACACCGTTATTACCACACGAGCAGAAGGATTAAGAGGGGAAGCTTCAAATCCCCTGTTCCAACTTTGACATTTTATTCTCCCATTCCTTCCCTCTCTCTCTGCCTCAGAAAAAAAAAATCAATACATCACAATTGTGAGGGTCAACCATAGTGACCGAAACACACAGTATATCCTTATGTGCTCCTATCTATAATGGAAATCACTAAACAGGACCTGATATAAACTGGACCAGATACAGGCTTCTTCCAAGTGCCTGGGATCACTCTGTTGTGGTGCTGGGGGTAGAAGCAGGGCTAAACTGCTTTAAGTGCCACGCTGTATTTAGCTCCATGTGGCGCTCTGGAGTGGCCAACCGCAGGGAAATCAAATGGCTTGTTTGTTTTGGGGGGAATCAGATGGATTTTTGATTTGACGTGGATTTATGGAGTGCAGTGAGAGGGACCGGCGTGGAATGTAGAGCGCCGGCGGACTGGCTGATGGGGCTCTTTAGAGAACGTCCTCTTGCATTCTGAGGCGAGGCAAGCGAGCCCCACCATTACCAGAAGCTGTCTCGGCCAAAAAGCCCATGACATCTGCGCTACTGTCCCTGTCTGCCCTTTCAATTACTGCATTCCCTCCTCACTACAGTCACTAAGACTCAGAGGCAAACATAATGGTTGCATTCCAGCTCTGCCTAAGTTGGTGCTATAAATATCAGCGATAGAAGCAGAAGCGGTTGGCACTATAAATACTGCTTTGAGCCTTATCAAATTTGGAGGACAAATGGCTGAATGTGCAACAGCACTGGCAACTCCACCGCATACCTATGTTTTGTTTTTTTCTCCTCATGAGTGATGGCACGTTCGACTGGGATCGGCCGGCAGGGCGGCTCTGAAGCAGTGTAATCTCTGAGGGGAGAGACAAGGCCGGTGTTTATGGAGATGTTTATCAAAGTCATAAACTTCTGCTGAGCACTGCATGTTACTGAATGACTCTGCTCTGTGGCAACCACAACAAAAACCCGCTGAGTTTCAGTCTGCTCACATAGAGTTGGTCAATATATCAGCCATACCATGCAAATGCTGGTTTTATAAGCTATACTGACAACAAAAGCTTGACTGTAGTATATGCAACATGTCCTAAAGCAGGGACGTCACTAGGACGGAAGAACAAGAAGGGCTTAGCCTCCAGGGCTGTAGGAAGGAATTAGTGTGTATAGAGGGCTGAAAACTTTTCACCAAACCTTTCCTTTCACTTAAGGAAA
>JBBJLR010000001.1:18492341-18506428 GCA_037577145.1 Brachypetersius gabonensis | reverse complement strand
TGTGCAGTACTTAAAGTAACTTGTTTATTGTGGGTGTGCAGTACTTAAAGTAACTTGTTTATTGTGGGTGTGCAGTACTTAAAGTAACTTGTTTATTGTGGGTGTGCAGTAATTGAAATGCGTGCAATACTTCCTATACATATGAAATCTTCATAGAAGAGTAAAGACTGTTACTGCAGTCGGTTACTACTTTTACCACCAATACCGTTCATTTCAGAGGTGCTGAATGACTCTTAAAATATACACTACAAAAAAATATAGTACTTGTTAATATTGTTGTTGATTAACAAATATAGAGAACTGAGTGCAGTACCCACCAAAATGAAAAAAAAAAATCAAAAAATATAATTTTGTCTTTGAATATTATGTTACTGAAGGGTTACATTTCATTCTTATTTCCAGTGTAAGGTCAAGATAATAAAGATAAAGTAAAATTTTAACTGTCCTTTTGCTCGTCTTTATCATGTTCACCAATAATTCTATAAGGCTCTGTGTACATACTGCTGATCAGGTGTTATACACAGGAATGCATAATTACATACTGAAACTAAGAGGACACCCTGCTGTCTTTGTTGAAATTCAGGCTAAGAGTGCTAGGGAGGTATTGTCGAATAAACAAAGAGGAGTGTGTCCTCATTTTTTGGAAGTATCACTCTAATGAATGAAACAGGTTTAGGCCATCTGTACTGAGATACACTTTCTTTCCAGCAGCACTGCAACAGTTTCACAGGCCACCTGGCTTCCTGTCCCAGCCAACTGCCCAACAGTGTCATCTGTGTCTGCCTTCATCTGATTGGTTCTGATTCAGATCAATGCGGCTGATGGGCGGAGTTAGTAAGAGTGATGACTGAAGCTTTCAGGGTGATATATGGGTACAGCAGGTTTGATAGACAGGTCAGGGCAGGACTCCTGGGCCAGTTTCAGTCACATGAGGAACGGGAGGCTGGCGATGTGCCAGATCATTCTTGCATTCTTTCAGTGTAGCGTGGCCTCCAACTCAGACAGCTGTGTTGAGGTATGCATCAGAGTGTAATTAGGGGTTTGTCATAGGCTGCAGCAACTGCAGGATGCTGCCTTTGCCTGGAGGATGCACTGAAAAAAAGTAATGCGTTGAATTTGATTGATTCAAGTTACCATATAATTTCCAATATTAATTGCCAAACATCACCTAAGTAAACCTAAAGAAAAGTTTAGGTGCACATTTGAATGAAATAAATGTATCTATATAAGCTCTTTTCACAAGGACGTTCTGTTGCTTGGTTGGACAAGCTGTACCACAGAATGCACATTCAGTATACTTGTACCTGTGGTACCTGTGTTTTTTTGTACTTGTACCTGTGGTACCTTTGCATTTGTAGTATATATTTTAAATCTATGTTTTTTTTATGTGCCCAGATTATTTTATTTGCCAACCGATCAGAATGGTCTGCAAAAAAGGGTGGAATTTGGATTATGTTTTTTTTTTTTAAACTAAGGAGATTGGAAATGACTATAGAAGAGAAAATGCTATCTTATAAAATTAAATAAATTAATTACATTCTACATTTGGCTAAGAACTGAATTGTTATTTGCTAGATTTTTGCCTCAAAATCTTGTCCAGCCTAGCAACAGTTTCTACAGAAATTTGGAGTAGACAGAGGTTAGACAGGTCAATTCAGAGCACCATCTTCTTCAGTTTAGCATCAGATGTGACCCATTGCTCTCTGACACTGCACTTCATTCACACACGTACAGTTTAGAATATAACTCCTCAAGCACTGTGTCAAAAACATTCCAACGGCCCCCCTCCAACACACACACACACACACACACACACACACACACACACACAGATACCGTCAGAATCAGAATCAGAAAACTTTATTGACCCCAGATCAATATTTGTCCAAACACATTAACGCTCGGTCGAACATTATTTCTCAAATGTTTGTTGAGATTATTTTGGGTCCCTCAGAACCGATTTTCCACCTTCAAAGAATTTCAGGCCTGCATTTACCCCTGCTTTTTTTTTTTTATGCCGGTCTTCCTCTTGCTGAGTCACTCATGTGGCAGCGAGGTCCACCAAGGTAATGTTTAACGGAACAGCACGTCGCATTAAGGCTGACTGCTGAATAAATGTATTAGACACCTCTTCAACATGCAGTTTTTAAATGATCTGATGATACTTCCTTTTTCGGAAACCTAACTTCGTTGCTAAGGAAACGATGTGGGCATTTTTGTCAGAAATGTATTTAGGTTCTGGTTGATAGTTGGCATGTTTGGCACAGGGTTGGACAGAATAAAATCAAATGCCAAACCGTTTTTCAGCAGGTCTAGCCACTGAACCGGGGAGCCACAGCTCCCTGAGATCCAAACCCATTGGCACGAATTTCAAAATGCATTTGGATCTCTTTAAGCAGTACAAATGTAACTCACTACTAAACAGGCTGTGGGGGGTGCTATCAATCATATAACCACAAATAACGTGGGAATAATCGCCTAATTACAAGCATGGACATTTTTTTTTATCATAATTATCAGGATCTTAAGTGATTCCACATGATTTTACATGTATTCCTTAATTTGTGTGTTCTTTTAAATCTATTTTACCACAAGCAGCACATTGCATGACACACCTACTGCAACCAATGTCAAAGCTGCAACCACCAAGTATTTCACAAAAATACCCCAAAACAAAACAAAAAAACTCTGGTCGCAATGCTTTAGTGAACACCTAGCAGATGCTTCTCACAGGACTGAAAGTAAAGCATGCACTTGTGGCGCAGGAAAAATGTTTTATTTTATTTTAAGAGGAAAAAAAAAAGTTTGGTTTGTTGCCTCAGGGCAACAAGATGCTACAGGGGTACTAAAATGCCAAGGTATTTTATATTGAATGAGGAACAAACAAGCACTAAAACATTAGTTTTATTGCAACAACAACAAACACTTCAACAAGTTATGTTTCAACAAATATCAGTTACAATCAGTGGGTTAGAGATTAGCTGCACAGTGTGTTTGTGTTCATAAATAAACACACACACACACACACACACAAACACACAAACATATTATATATATATAAACCTTGGTGTTTTAGTACCCCTGTAGCATATTGTTGCCAAAAAAACAAAAGTGGTTTGAAAACCTACAATTTTAGTACATAAATAAAGACAAAAAATGTCTTTATTCAATCAGATATGCTTCTTCACATATTCATGTGAATCACAGATTTTTTATGCAAAAATTATTTCAATTTAAACCTGTTAAAAAGTGAAATTTATCTTACCTTCTGCTAGCAGTGTGTCCAACCCAGCTATTGGCTGAAAAAGGATTGCTCCACCCCCAGACGAAAGGTCAAACCTCCACCCAAAATAATGGTTTGTTGTCTGAAGGCAACACCGTGCCATGGAGGGTTAACATGACCGCAGCCATATTTAGGCAAGTGAGAGGTGAGACAGTCATTTTTAATTATTTTGCCTTGTGAAGTCATGGTAAGAAGTCAGAATTACTTGCTTCTGCCAAATCCTTATATGATTAAGAAATACATCATAGCTTGTTTTTTGTCAAAGATTTTTTTTCTATTTAAAGTCTATATGGACTTTTGGGTCGGCATAGAACTGTTTGGGCCTGACCCACTCAGGCCTGCCTGTTCCTATGAATGACTAAAGTTAGATTATTACATTACATTGTTGCCTTATTAGTTCACACAAAAATAAACTTGTAGTTTTCTTGCACAAAGCACTTTACTGGTAATCATCATTTTGCTGGAGAGGCAGAGTAGTTCTGGCTTTCCCACATGAGCAGGACTCCTCTCGTCCTGAAAGTATATGAAAGCAAACTGCTACCTGCTACCTGCCGAAGAGACCCGACCTCCCTCACTTAAGAGCGTCTCTCCGGTCTCTCAGCATCCATTACCCAGCCGGCTCTGCTCGCGTCTCTCATCCTTAATCTTACCGTCATTCATGCTCTGTCTAATGCAGCTGTTTGATATGAGCATAAAGAGAGGCTTTTCAGGAACCATAATCCTTTTTGGATCCGGCACGGGGAAAAAAAAAAATATTATAAACAGTTGAAATCAAAGAGGCTCTTTTTTTCCTGTTACGATGCTTGCAATAGCAGCAGACGCTCCAACAGTAGGATTTACTGGGATTAATACAGAGTTAGATGAGGTTAATAGAGCTAATCTATGAGGAATCCTTTATATTTATCCATATTTCTATTCCTTTTCAGAATGGTTTAAGCAGGACTAGACTTAAACACACTCGGAATCTGATCTTTAACTACCATGTCAAAGAAAATGCTGGAGGTTTGCCAGAGGAGCTGCATAATTACATAACCACACACCCGCAAGTCTCTCCATTAAGAATAAAACGAATGTAAACAGTGTGTACTGTTGGTTCACAGCAAACACGTTATCACTCCCATTATGTGGAGAATGCATATCTCAGCTTAGCGTAATTTTAGAAGCTTTGGTGATTTACCAGAAAAGTTTTCATATAATAAGTCTTTGCTCTTGCTGGTTTTCTCTTGAAATAAAATACTTGAGGGATCATGATCTTGTGTTTAGCTGGCCCCGGGTCAGGACTAGAGAATTGTTCACGGGGAATAAAGGAACACAGACGACGGGATCTGCTGCAATTAATTGGATTATTGCAGATGTGAGTATGAGTGATAGGAAAAGAGACTGTGGAGCTGCTGCACAAACACAGGTGTGATAATGACTGCAGAGCATGGAGTAAGCTTTTTTCTCTCCATCCAGCCAAAACACTTTTAAGGAGTCACAAGTCAAGCAGTCATGATGAAAAAGGGATTTAGGGGAAGGCTGTAAACGACTAAAAGTGGAGTGCAAATCTCAGCCTTGAGGAAGAGGGAGATTTTCTGTTGGCCCTACACTAGGCTGCTTTGTATTCATGCTTGCTTCTACTTTACTGAGGGAAATTTCACCCGCACATTGACCAGGAAAGTGCTTCAGACATCTAGTCCCAAGACCACGGACCTGTAGCAAACAGTGCCAACGGTGGTGCAAGCGCTTTCATTAGAAAAGGCACAACAAAGCAGCAGAACATCTAATTACAGTTATGAGCTGCACAACGAATGAACTCGGAATTCTTAAGACTTCCCGCCTGCCCATTTAAATTCAAGCCGCAGCCAGGAGAGCGCAGAAGTTCTGGTGGAGTCAAGCAGAGCAGAATGAGGAGCCATGGAGTGAAGAGGAGGGGAAGGCACATCACCATGGGGGGATGAGAAGAAAGCAGGGAGAGAGAGAGAGAGAGAGAGAGAGAGAAATGAGGGCAGTGGCAAAACAGTGGGAGACCCCCACACTTTTGAAGTGTACATGTATAAGCAAGGGCTGTTCATTTCTGCTGACCACTACTCATGGTGTTCTCCCGTTCGTTATGTAGTCCTCAAAACCTGACATTAAGACAGAAACAGTGAAAGAAATAGAACTCTGTGGCCGCTCGCATTAAGTTCAAAACCTTAACACTTGCTTTCAAGGTTAAGAATGGACCTGCACCTCCTTACTTGTCTGCACTGGTCAAGCAGCGTGTCACTTCTCGTCCTCTCAGGGCATCAAACACAGCTCGTCTTGAACCTCCGTTGCTCAAAAGAAGAGGAAGACATGCATCTGGACTCGGCCCCCTAGTGGTGGAACGAACTCCCTCTTGCAATCAGATCTGGAGTCCTTCGCCTCTGCAAGCGTCGTCTGAAGACCCGCCTCTTTAAGGGTGTACTCACACTAGGCACGGTTGCCGCAAACAGAGCCCGAGTACGATTGCCCCCCCTCCAAACTCCCCCTCTGGCCAGCACTCACATTGGGTTTCAGCGTCCGTGCCGGAGCACGCTTACGTCATTATGGTGCATCGGTTTCAGGATAAACAGGAAGAGCGGCGCTCTCTCGCTGAACGTAATGGAGTCCATCACTCTGGTTACTCTGTTGATAGTAATTTTGTCGTTCGGTCCGCAGGGGTCCACAGTCCTCTCACAGCCTGTTGCTAAACAGGTCTGTCGCTTTTGTGGCACAAAAAATGGTTTTGGAATGTTGCAAAAACGTGACGTCACGCCAGAGATGGGGACTCAAGTCTGAGACTTGGATTGGAGTCGCACTTAAGGCGCACAAACAAAGACTTGAGACTTGACTCGAACTCGGTGCTGTGACTCGTGAGTCAAAACTCGTAAACAATGTTCATTTCATGGAATTATTTATTTATATCTCGCACTCTTTCCAACGACCCGAAAACCGCTCACCTCGCCCCGGTGTCCAATTACTTTTGTCCGAGATGAACGGTTTTCAGCTAATAACGGTTTTCGAGCGGTCGTTGGAAAACGAGTCACTGAGCCCCATCTAACTGTGGAGTTTCACATTTAGGGAGCGAGATATATTTGTCATGTTTAATATTTAGATTTAAGATCATTTAAGGCAATCCTCCATGTTGGTGAGGGCAGATCACAGCACGCAGCCCCTCCTCCTGCTAAGCAACAGCCAATTGTAATCACGGGGCGTGGTCAATTAGCATACCTTCTTAACGTTCACTCAGAGACTTGAGACTTGACTTGGACTTGGTAAAAATGACTTGTGAAAATCTCTGCGTTACGTGCTCCAGCGCGGTGCGAACCGCGCCTCAGTCCAACTGAACCGTGCTCTGGCGCACCTCTTCCAAGCTGCCCAGGGACGGCTAAACGAACCGCGCCCGGGCACAGAGCCCTCACACTAGTCAAATCAACCGCGCTTTGGTGGTCAAACGCACTCAGGCACACTTCAAACTGCCTAGTGTGAGTACACCATAAGGAGCATCTTGGTGACTAACCAGTCCTCCCCTGCATCTCTTATATATCATCCTCTATATTTAACAAATCCCTCAGCCACTCACCCTCTTAACTGTTTTACTGTTGTTCCTTACTTGTGTATAAATCTTGCTTTTTCTCTTTGACAGGGTTTGTCATGGTGTGTATCTTAGCCAGCAGTAACTTGGTTAAATAGCTGTAGTTGATTTAAGTATAGCTTTACAGGTTTAAGAACAGTGTTGTGAACTTTAAGCACTGATGTGCGTCGCTCTGGATAAGAGCGTCAGCTAAATGCCGTAAACATAAACGTAAACTCCTACGCTGGTTGGTGTAGTACTTAACAGAGTATTTCCTTTGGACTGCAGAACCGGGCTAGGCCAACTCATTCAGCACAACAACAACAAGACTATAGAGAATGAAACCACTCAAGGCAGGGCACCAGTAAAACAGGACAAGAAATAGGAATTCCTCGTAGAGAAGGAGCGACAGAGAGAAAGAGAGAAGTCGAACTGAGACAGGCAACATTTTACAGACCTTCTACAGACCTGGAGGAGCGTCCACACGGAAACAATACTGCAGCTTAGCTTGTATTAAGTGATCTCAGCAAACAGGGTAAATACTTAAACGCTTTTTGAGTGAACATATTAGCAGAAAAAAAACATGAAATTGGCTATGACTGCTTCAAAGGTCACGGTAGCCGAGTGAAGGATTAGAGAAATAGCAAATATCTCTATTAGCCTGGAGCACAGAGGAGGAGGAGGTGGGAGGAAAGGGCTGCCTCTCACTTGAAGCCAGAGATAATCGCCGTGTTTGATTTCTGTCTCAGGTTGACAGAAAAGCTGACACCAGCAGAGGTGCAAACAGTTTGTTATGCAATGAGTAATGAGCTTTTAATTACTAACAGCTTCATCGCCAAATGTTTCCATCCAGTCGACCCTTGGCTCTGGTGCTGTTCTCTTCAGGGTTTTTTTTATTATATTCACGCTCCAGGTATTCTGTAGGCATGCACATTCGTGGGCAAAAGGCAGACGCCGTCTTTCTACTAAGTCTTGGCATTTAGCGGGCATATAAGCCCCTTGTGGAGTCAAATAAATCTACACTTGGAAGGATAAAACAAAAAGGGATTAAATGAAACATACTGGAATCATCTGTGCAAAAGCCAAAACCCACCATCAGCCCAAAGCCAGACAGATGAGAGTGAGTCATTACACTTTATCCCTGGAAAGCTTTCTTCTTTCCTCAATCGATGTTCCCATAGATTGGGACAGCATGGCTCCCTACAAATCAGCCGAGAGATTAAATCTGTCTGAGTTTCTATTTTAGATGCTTCCGTGATGTGGTCCTTCAATACTTATGGAAATTCTGAATACAGGTTGATATCCACTGCCCTTGTTTTTCTATTCACTTCAAATCTCTGCCCTGTTCTGGAGGTCAGTCTACCGGTTCCATCTAATTTAATTTCATCAGGATTTTCACAGAGGCTTAATGTACCGTTAACGTTTGCTGTCTGCAAAGTACAGAATAAGTCATTGCAACTTGTGGCCTTGCGGAAGCTCTGTGCCCGACCAGCTGGAGTTAATGACCCAGTTTTTCCATTTGGCCATTATGGGACAATTAAGATCTTTTATTGACATTAAACTTGAAAGACAGCGAGGGACAGTGTGAGGCCAGCGAGTCTGTTTAGGGGAAATGTCAGAGTGTCTGCTTGGAGGAATGGGCTCACCGAGAGATTGGTGGCTGGGCAGCCCATCTGAAAGAGCTTGGTTTGCAGCCAGACTGCTGCCACGGCTGTTTCCCCTGGACAGGGAAACGCGCTCCTGTCCTGAATTATCACTGCCACTCTCTATTCCAGGACCTCGTGCTGCAAGCCCAGCCCCAGACATGCAAGCAGGTGGACGTGCCTCACAGCTGGGCTAGAAGGCCATCTGGAGCTGGGCGTGGTGCGGGTAACCCTTAGGGGTTTGATTATGGGGCAACAGGCCCTACCTGGGCAGCAGGTGACTGATCAAATCTGACAACAGAAAGAGCAGCACCTGGGGCCAGGGAGCCAGTGCAAGCACTGACAAATATACTGGAGTAAGCACACCTGACCCCAATGTGAATAACAAGAGCTTCGCTGGAAGGTAGGAGCATAGCTACTATTGGACAGGATGTTCTCGTACCAGAGAACTGGTCTCGCAGTAGGAACAGGGTGGCTAAATAGAGAGAAAAATGACCCCCAGTGGGAGGTCTTGGGGTCGTCCATGGCACCGGGCACCTTGTTCTTTCCTGCATATTGATCACCCACACAGCACATTGAAATTAGCAAGGGAAATGAATTACACCTTTCAAGGACACTGTGTAAGAAAAAATGACCAGACATATAAAAACTGTTAAAATAGCACAAGGGTAGGAATGTGACTCCGCGTGTTGTAGTGCTGTATAACGGAAAAGGTGCACTTTCACAGTAGGCTAAAGGTTAGCAAATATATATGACAGAAACAATAAAAAAAACTTATTACCAAACCTGTGTGAAGAAAAAATATCATTGTTGTCACAGAGCAGCAATGCAATTACTCGATAAGCAGGTCTTCATTTCTTGTGTTTTAATTTAAAACTTATGCATCATTCATCAGAAGTTGTTAATCTTTTTATTACAGTACAAACTTTACGAGTGTGCATATATACACACACTCAAGCACCCTCAGACGGGCTGTGTTTTATGTGGCATGCTTCAGTCTGCTCCATCACGTCTCATTAGCTGGTCACATTGGCTACTTTTTAATTGCAGAAGATGCTGAGCTTTGAAGAAAACACTGTCTTTATATCCAAAGATCCTTTAGAGGAATAAGCAAGGGAATAAACAGACCAATAATGTTTTGGCCTTGTATCAAACATAGAGAACTATGCTCCCAAGAATCAATGCGGTGCATGAAGTGCACAATCTATACACTCTCTTTCAGTAAACAATCACACTTACAAACACAAACAGTACTCATCAATCCACCTAGAATGCACACTATTCCTTTTCATGTTGTTCATATTGTGTTGTGTGTGTGTGTGTATACATACAGACACACACACACACAAAAAAAACAATATAAACAATGTAACAGTGTGCATTCGAGGTTGATGAGTACTGTTTCTGTTGGTTAGTATATATACATGTATTTGGGGGCATATTTGGAGTTTAGCATACATATTTATACAGTAAAACCCCGACATTTTTAGGCATTTTGTTTGGTTTTCATAGTGTAAACCCTAAATATGCCCCAAAATATGCTCCCAGAACACTTAAATTTCATTTTTAACTCAGTTTAATGCATTAACCTTAAAGAAAATATGAAGGCAAACTCGTATTCGCCTCTTATAATTTAATTTACTGTAATAAAAAAGTAAGGCTTTTAGAAGGACAAAACGAAAAACAAGAAAAACACTATGATCCACGGAGGAGATCCTGGTCTGCAAACGTCAGCAACAAGGAGAAATAAATGATCAGAATCAGAAAACGTTATTGCTCCCAGAGGAAAATGTTTAAAAAGTGTTAGCACTAGCAGTTAGCATTAGCAACGTTCGGTGAGCCAAAACAAAGACTCGTACACAAAATAAATGCTGAAATAACTCTCTCTGCCCATATGCTTAGACAGGGCACAGCTTACTAACACTAAATAAACTGAGACAACTGTTGAAAAGTGGGGGGTGAAAGTTTAAAATACGAGGACAAGACCCAGAGCAGTCATGCTACAACATATTGCAGCAGCTTCTTCTTTTTCTTCTTTTTTTATGGTTGTTGACAACTTTTCAGTGTATTACTGCCACCGCTGGACTGATGGCGGTAATGCAGTTTGGTTTACAGAAAAAACATCTGCGTTACACTGAATCCGCGACTGCTGATCCGCGTAAAAGTGAGGGGTTACTGTAAATGATAGCTTATATCTAAAACAATTTCCATGAAGTTACCAATGGAAGTCACAGAAACAAGACTTCAGAAACAATGAGCCTATCAGTATATATCAGTAGTGTCCAGGGTATAAATGAGTTTAAGTCGGCTTTTCCATATCATTACTTTAATAAAAACATAGTCCTTAACCTGAGCAGCAGCATTTAAATAACGACTTCTGAGTCACTAGTGACGTGGTGAGTGTTAGCGCTGCTGTTTTTGGGTCAGGTTAGACTGTTGCCAGTGAACTACAGAAATTTGCAATTGGCTTCATGTGTTTGCTGTGAAATCCTACTACTGAGTTCGGAAATCACAATTACAACCATGCAATGCTGTGGCCAAAAATAAGGAAGCAGCTTTACTAAACTTAACAGCCTGCCAAAAGCATTGCTTTTATGGGCCAACAGAGTGGCCTTGGGTGACAGAGACAGACTGGAGAGGATGTGGAGCATGTGTAGCATTTAAGCTGTAGCATAGAATTAGCATTGCTTCAATTCATTCAACAAAAACGATCACAAACAGGGGTTTATAGTCATGATTATTATCTAACTTTGTTGAAGCATCCACACACATCTACCTATTTATACACCATTTATAAATATGTGTAAATTGTCATCTATTGATGTCTTGCACCACCTTTTTCTCTATAAAACATGTTGGCAATTCAGGAGTAATTTATCATTCATGTGCCTGGAACTATATTTCTCAAACAGAGCTGGGAGTTGTAGGAACAATGCATTGCAGTGTTCTATATATATATATAAATCGTAAAATCCAATCATTTTGTTCCAAGCATTTATTTTGAGGACAGATGATCACTATTTGACAGCATGTCTGGTCATTTCCACAGAAGGAAATGAAATAGGAAATAAAATAGATGGTGATAGGAATCCATTGTCTTCACTTAATCCGAACTCTAACTCGGTGACAAATTTTCGTCCCCCTGAGTCATATTATATGACACATACTCATATCAAAATGTGGGAATAATAAAATGTTAAAATTGATTCTTTCTGACCACAGCAAAAGCAATCAGCAATGGCCTAAATCAAACCGCACTGTGCAATACAAAAATCCAATTGACAAAACCAAGCCATCACTTAAAACCTGTAAGGGCCCACTCACACAACCTGGCCTACTTCATTCACCAAAATGAATTTATGAGGGATGCAGGAGGTTGAGTATGGAGTCGAGAATAACGTACAAGCACAGTGCTTGGGAAAAGCACGAAAATATGTCTTGACACAACACTGGCTCACTGCCAGGGAGCTTCTGACCCTTAGCCACAGTTTAACGCCAAAATCTCTTTCACATACCTCACACAAAGAGCTCAGAGGACTGCACGGATGTGTCCATAAGTGTGCAGCCTCTGAACACAGATTCCTTCTGTACCTTCAGCGTTTTAACACCCACCGCTGAAGCTGTGGCGGCCTCAGCTCCCGCCTCTCACTGGAGCACTCCAGGAAATCAGACTAAAACATTTGATTCAGCATAAGCATGCCAAAATCCCTCTGTGCCAGGGATAGAAAAGGCTTCACCCTCAGTGCCCGGCAAACAACGATTTTTACTACACATGGTTAAGTCAGAGTATAGGTAAGAGTATAGGTAAAATTTGATTTCAACCAAAAAAATGCTGTGAAACAGTAAATTGGTGTTTGTTGTTTGTTTGTTTGTTGTTTAGACTCATATTTCGCTTAGCGTGCTGCCGCTCAGCCACTCTCTGGACCCCCTCCCTCAGCAGGTTTTCCACACCTACTTGGTAAAAGACTCTCCTGAAAGTTTTCCTGGCTTAAAAGGCTTCGGGGTTTTTTTTGTTTGTTTGTTTGTTTCTAAGATCTCAAATAAAAGATGGCTTTTGCTCTTTATGGGCATTTGCATTTGCTGCTATTTTTAAATCCGGTAATTATTACTACATTTTTAAGCAACAAACACTTGACAAAGCTCAGCATGATGTCTGACACCCTGAGGTTCACCACGACTTGGGGGAACTTCTGTATAAGGAGCTGTTTTGATCATAATTTACCACATCTGTGCCGCTAAGTGTTATGTCCTGAGTGTTATTGGAGTTGACAAAATACGATTTGAGACACACAAAAAACTGACCAGGCCCAAAACCAAGCAGAAAATTCCTGACCCTGCACCAATTTTATGTTAATAGCAGCTCTCATATTCTATCCAGATAATTTAACAAATGGAGAGGCACTTAAATCAAAGTAATTTATATCGATCTCGGATAGTAAGCATAAGACTGTGAAAAATACCCAGACTGGGTGGATTTCGTAGGACTAGCTGACCTGTGAATATTAATGACGGCCACTGTAATGTTGTTCATGAATCCGTGAGACAAGAAACACAGAACCACTAGCTTTCCTTCTTTTCTTCTAGGAAGACCAGAACACTCCATGTCTTTACACACAAATAAATCCAATCTGAATGAACGAATACATATAAGTTACACAACTTCTCGAAAGTAAGTTTGACAGGTTGTGTAACGATTTTTACTGTAACCTTTAGATAAGTAAGAAATATTTGGGTAGGTGTTTAAATAACCCAGACAACTGTGACTACTTTAGGTATAAACCAGATAAATATGGATATTTTAAGCACAATGTGTAACACTCAGTATCATCATGTTCATAAAAGTACAGTATAACAAGCGTGTTTTGTCTAAGTGCACAGTTATCTCTTCCAAATTTATGTTAAAGTAACTGAAATAAAAGTAATTTAAATAACCAAACTGTTACTGACTGCTAACTGGGGTTGTCACTGTCATAATTACACAATTCCCATTCAAACAAAAATGTAAATAAATGCTTGTCAGGCTTCAAGAGGTTACAGAACAAATCCTAGAGTTCACCAGTTAACTGTCAGGCTGAGTAGCAAGTACAGTCAACACCACTGTCACCTTCCACAAGTTTTCATTTGTTGGGGAAAGTCACATATATCCTAGAAATCACATTTGTATGTAAGAGAAAATCAGTAGATTCAGTTGATGACTCATATTCAGATGATTCTTGGTAGTTATACTCATATTAAGGGTGATTCTGCTGACTAATGGTTAAGGTTGCAGAGTTTAGGGCACAGTCACATGATTAACCCGTTTAATCCCATATTTTTCTCTGCAAAATAAGTGCATGCATTTTAATCCTTAGACTTAGACTGAAAATGTAGGTTTTATACTCGGCAACAATTGTTGCCGATGGGAAAACACATAGTCTAAATGTAAACAAATTCTTCAATTTGACCGATTTACACCCACTATGTGGTCCATGTGTAGGGAATTGGTAGGGAACCCCTAGACCCTCTGCAACCACTTACACGACACAGGGCCCCCCGGTGGAGGGCCATCCACGCACTGAAAAGATCCAAGACCCCAAGCCCCGCCCCCAGCAGGGCGGATCCCACC
>JBBJLR010000001.1:18480089-18492241 GCA_037577145.1 Brachypetersius gabonensis | reverse complement strand
CTTTTTAATTTTTTTAACTTGCATTAGCTGCCCAAAGCCAAAACAACACTTTTAGAGCTTCCAAAACAAAAGAAAAACAACAGCAACAATTGTTGCCATTGGGATTAAATGGGTTAAATCAAGGTCGTTATTTTGCGTAAACACTGTTTTCAAACTAAAGATTGAGATTAGGGGTTTTGTTTAGACCAGAAAGCACCTCTTCAGGGTCGTCACCATGGGGACGCAGGGGAGGCGCCATGGTTTCTGCCCATTTCTGAAAAGGTAAAAGTCATATTGAAAGTATAAGAAGTCCTCTGTGAAGGACAAATTCAGAGAGAACTTCAGAATCCAGGACTGCCCTGGGTGACGAATAACTCTCTCCGTCTGCAGAAGTCAAATAAGGTCTTTGTTTTGAGCGAAGGACTTTGTCTATTTGCTGCTTTTCTTGCCCCAACACATTTAACATCAAACCCCTCCTAGAGCCTGGTCTATAATATTCTGGGAGGTAACAATGAGCCTCTTGTGCTTGCGCTGCTTATTGTCAAAGTCCACCAGCAGCTAAACTCTTGACAAGAATAGTCTGCATGGAGAGATAGCAAAGAGGAAACAATGGTCTTCCACTGCTGCCTGTTTAAAGGCACCGCAAGACAACCTGCGTGAGCCAGAAGCCTATTAGAATAACGCTCTGTGGCCGGAAAATCAAGTTGTGGACTGAATGAAATAAGTTTGGTGAAAAAGTGCACAATGTGTCCCAGCACAGAAACATCACCTGAATGTGAAACACAACGGTAGCAGATCAGTAGTTTTGCAATGGAAAAGAACAGCATGCCACAATTTAATTACTCATTGTTACATTTACAGCATTTAGCAGACGTTTTTATCCAAAGCGATTTTAATCCTTAACTACAGGGGGCAGTCTCTCCCTGGAGCATCTTGGGGTTAAGAGTTTTGCTTAGAAACCCAGTGCTGGTGCTGCAGGTAGGATTTGAACCCATGACCTCTTGGTCCAGAGGCAAATCAGCAAATTATGGAGCATTTGTCCAAGATGCCAACTCTAAACATCCAAGTCAGTGATGCTGCATACTTGAAAGACCTAGAGTCAAAGTCTAGACCTGAATCCAGCAGAAATGTGAAGCTTGGAGCAGGAGCAGGAGCAGGAAGACCCAACATCAAGAAAACGTAGCAGTTCTGTGAGAAGAAATGGGACCAGAAAGTCCATGTGTGGGTCTGATCAAAACCTTTCATTTAAGTCACTGCCGTTTAAAAGAGGTCACACCTTTACATAAAGCAGAAGATCACATACTTTTGTTAACAAAGACAATTCAGGTTTGAAAGATCACATACTTACTTAATAAATGAATGGAAACCTGGAGTCAGATTTGTGTAAAAAATGATGGGATTCTTATATAAACATAAATCTAAATAAAAAGCTGGAGTACCCTTGGAGTAAAACGCCTGGTCTTACTTATCAGGTAATTAGCAAGGGCTTCCCCTGTCGGAGTGTGTGCATTAGAGCGGGAAAACACGTTAAGGGCTACTCCAGGACCAGGTTTGAGGCTCTGACATGATGGTGTAATCCTAAAGAAGAGATTTAACTGACAGGTAGATGTGTGAACCTGAAGATGGGGGAGGGCCGGTGGGAGAGGGTCTCTTTGAACCAGCCGGTGGTTCTGAGTAATCACTGTCTGCACTTGCCTTCATTCTTAGATCAATACAAATCTGCAGATGACAGCAGCCACGTGGCTCTCGTCTCCCACCCCACATCCTGCTCTTTTCAAAATGAAGCCAGTCTGAACATATGAGAGGTAATTGCTAATACAAACCTCCATGGCCTCCCCCTCTTTAACACTTGACTTGTTATCTTAATTACAAACACAATGGCACACTCAAGTGAGCAAGTGCGGCTCATGGATCCTCACCCATTCCTTTCTGTCCTGCGACGACCTTCTTAGGATACGCTGCTGGAAACGGTCCACTCTGTGCCAGAAGCATTTTTAACGTGGGGGGACACACTGGTGGGAGGGTCTGGATGTGGGGGGGCGGGGGGTTGGGGTACGGGAGCTTCACTCATTCGCATGTTTCCCTCATACAAATCGCTGAGTGGCTAAAAAAGGGCACAGAACAAATTATTTGTAATAGTGCTGGGACACGTCCCCCTCTAATATAATGGTTCCGGCGCACATATGTCCCCTCTGCCTTCACAGCCCTATTAAATATGATTTATTCATGATATTTTTATTCCAAATGATTCACTGGTCAATTATGTGTTTCTCCATATTTTAAATTAAAAGAACTGTGGTTTATATGTCTATTGTGGCTACATTTGATAAAATGGGGAATGATCTGCAAACGTAGCCCATCTTGAATGAACTGGTTTTAAAAAAAAACAAAAAAACAGCACATTTACATGAATCTGCTTTTTCAGTCCACAGTATTTGGCGGCGTCTGTTGGTGAGTAAGTTACAGGGAGGGTTTCAGGCCAAATTGTTTTTTTAATGAGACTTAATACAGAGCAGGAAATTCTGGACAGAGCTAATTTACATAAATATCAGTCAAAAAGAATAATTATTCCCTAAAATGGAAAAATATTACTTGCAAAATAATAAATATAAGTCTGTCGGAGTAATGCTGCACTGAACTGAATGTGGAATGGGAAACAGACATAAGACTGGTTGTCTTCAGAAACCACTACAGGATATAAGACCAACCATCTGGAAGAAAAACAAGGCTGATTTCCAAGAGCCCATTTATGGTGTCCTGGTGTTATATTAGCACCAATGTTAAAGTGTGTTAAACTTTTTTGGGGGGGATTTGTAACTTTTTCTAAGCGGGTGATGCTTCTTTCACACTACCAGCAGCAGGAAAGGACAATGTGGCCAAAATATAAGATTACTATACTTCAGGTAATTACACAATAATCAATAAGCTCTTATTTATTTTTCTAATGTCCGATACGTCGGAAGTATTGCCACATTTACAAAATAATATCAAATATCATAAACTCTCCACACACACCACTTTACTAAATTCAGTGATTCATGACTAAGCATGCTCTCTTTGTGCCACTGGGGACAAAACAAAGGTGTTTTTTTTAAAAAATGTAAAAAGCCAGTGGAAAAATGCCATTAAATTGTGAAGTCCGTGGAAGAGCTTGGCCCACAAACCACAGGCCTGATTATGAATGGGCTGGAACTTGTGCACTGAACCCCCCATGAAGAGGTTTGGCCCACCTGTGCCCGTCTCCCACGCTTCGTCCTGCCAGACAGTGCTCTGAATCGTGGCTTGCTTGCAAATCTCACCGAAGTAAACCTGACACGGTAAAGACTGATAACTATGCCATTACTGCCAAGGATGCAAAACCGGCAGCTACTTGAAGGGCTACTCTGAAACAAATAAATCAGTCCTGATTAAGCACTGTGCCCTTCACTATGAGCTTCTTTATGGTGCCACAGACACTAGAGCATTCAGTTTATAAAATAATAAGCCATAGGAGGCACAGGCAGATTGGGCGTGGAGCACTTTGGGATGGGGTTTAGTGAGGCGTGTGGCAGTTAGACGGGAGGGGGGCAGAGGTACATTGCAGCCGCTGGACTGGAGACACTGTTTGCTGAGCAAGGAGGGAGGCACTTGCCTCTTGCCTTGAGCTTTCCCAGGGTTGCCGCAGGGTTGTAAAAGATAGTAAAAGGTAGTAAATGAAATTAGGCCAAATTAAAGCCAGTAAAAAGTAGTAAACGTCATCTGACGAGGTAGTACATTTTTGAGCCCTCATCCAATGGGGCCTATGCGTTTTTCAATTTGTGCAACTTGCGTGCATCTCCTTAAATTACTGAACTTGCGTGGATTTATTTTTATGTAGCGTGTAGGACCTGAGTGACAGGAAAGATGTCACGTGACAGCGCGTTGAATCAAGCCGCTCTCAGACCGAACGCGTGGTTTGCACTTCCTCTCAAAAAAACGCGGCGGCTAGCTCTGTTAGCACCAAGCTCTGTTAGCGCCAAGAAAGAATATGCTGTGTGCCTTATGGACACTCAGAGACTTTTAAGAGTAGCTTTACCTCCATACCCACTTTGTGTGTGTGTGTGTGTGTGTGTGTGTGTGTGTGTGTGTGTTTGGACCGGGCAAACCAAACACTAGCCCGTTTCGATGCTTGGATTCTATTGGTCGCGCAAAAATGCGTCACGGCGCGCAGCGGTGTTGCAGCGCGCAAGCCACAGAATATAATGGGTTTCAGAGCAAAGCGCATATAATTACTTCATTAAATTGTGAGGAAATATATTATTAATTTGTTTTGGAAAGATATTTCATTATTTTACTCGTCACTTTACTTTACACTTTACGCTGCCACAGTTGAAGCTTGAAGTCGTGCTGGTAGTAAAAAATATTGTGAAGGTAGTAAAAAGGTAGTAAATTCAACATAAGAATCTCTGTATAAACCCTGTTTCCACTTATCTCACCTTTCCCTGTTTGTCTAAGGTAACAGCCTCTGCTCTCTGAGACATTCCTAACTCAAATCTGAGAAGGAATGGAAAGAACTCAGCCAGCTTTGGCCTTCATGACAAATAGAAGTGTGCCAAAGAGGCCAATCAGCCCTGAAGACCTTAAGAGGACCTCAAGCTCAGTCAGCCATGCACAGGTGCAGCAGCACACTCTTGCAAAGGCCTGCTGCATAGAAAAGCAGAGACTGATGTCCATGAAATGATAAGAACAAGTATCAGCCAGCACATCCTTTATTGTGAATCACTCAACTATGCGTGAAAAATAAGATTAACATAATCAGGATGTATGAGGCCTAGCGTCATGCTGCGGGGGGGAGGGGGGGGTGTCACGCTTGTTCTTGATAGATTGCAGGAAAGATTTTGTACCATGTAACTACATCTGCACACCAGGCCTGGATTTCTGTCACTGTGGTTTGCAGTCTTGTGCTGCAGGTAACACCCGAGTGCCAAGTCCCACTAATTTACAGCCATTTAAATGCACATTTCTTACCAGTAAATCGCTTAGCTGTTATCGCACAATTAAATTAAATGCAACAACTATTGTCTTCAGCAGAAAACACTTAAAAAAAAAAACGACGACTGGGGCTATATGCAACCCTTCACCTACTGACCGTGGCCAGCTTTCACAGCGTTTACAAATTAAAACCTACTGTAGTTCTGCAAATTTAATAAACTTCTTCTTCCCGGCAACCACCAGCACATAAGAAGGGCTCATCAAAATGCAATGTTTCTCTGATGGTGCTTCAGAAAAGATGATAAAACTCTTTCACACTGAAGTGAAATTTCATTGACATAATAAAATCAAAAGACCAAGCCAAACACTTTATTTGCAGAGAAATCAGAGGAGATGCATCCAATAAACATCTTCTTAGTCCTTTGATTTGAACACTGCTGACTGTATTAAAAGGAGTGGATCCAAAAAGATTAAATGTCCCTTTTTTTTGTGTAAGTGCGCATCTTTCACACAAATATGTTTGATTAAACGCCTGAATAAGGATTCTGAATTACCAACTTCATCTCGTTGCACATTTCCAAATAGGATATATGTATTTTTCCCCTGTGGGACGAACGGCATTTTCATTTTACGTTGTTCAACTGATATTTATCACAGCCATCTAGTTAAATCTATTACCTCCTCATTCACCAGCAGTGAGTGCATTCCATTTTTCACCTTTTTCTTATTAATGACATCTTCAGAATATCTGAATAAAGACACAAAGGCCACTTAATTGCACTTCAGACATGACCTACCTGTTTCTACATAGTATCAGAATAACCTTTTTTTTTTTTTAAACAAAGCATGGTTTGGGCCTCTACCCTAATCCTAATTCCAACTGTCAATCACAACAGTTCCACAAGAACACCTGGACAAAGCATAATTTTACCACAAAATCGATGGAGTAAATCTGATTGGCGTCTTTCACCCTACGTGCCGTGAAAAGTCTTGATTGACAGGAGCAGATCCTACGTTGTCACGCCCCTGCAGTTCTTTGACACGACTGAAGAAAATGACTGACAAGCATTTGAAAACAGAATGGGAGGGTGTTTCCAGCTCAGTGAAGCAACAAGTCCAGGGAATCTCATTACCATTACCTCGAAAAGACAACTGGCCTGAGCTAATGGTTGGGATGTATTAGCTGGAAATATGTGAGGTGCTTCCAGGAGGCTGTGATCCAGAGCACTGGTCTCATTAGTCAGTGAGAATCCAACAGTGCGCTCCCATCCAATGTGGTTATATCTGAGCACTCGGGAAGTACAGACCAAGGGTGTGTCCAAAATCGCGCACTACCGTCAGTGCACTGAGGTTTAGTGCGTAGTGCGCACTGCTGAGGGTCAGTGCTGTCCTAAACGGAACACTAACGTTTTGCACTTAGCGGAAGTGACGGACTCACATTTGCTCGCGATTCTCCAGCCGCCAAAATATCTGCGGGTTTTACCGCAGTGTACATCAGTAAAATAACTTTATTAACGTTACTCACATTTATACCAACCAGTCGCCTCCGCTTGGGCTTGTATTTCACTGTTTGCCGCCGTTATTCAACTCGAAAACTTGCTGAAAGCCCCGCCCCCTTAGCTACGTGGTCAAAATGGCGCCCGTTTAGTGCAGAGTGTCCATCGTTCTGCACAACGTTTTCTGGCCGATTTCAGTGCGCCATCCGGGTTCTTACAGCTTTTCAGTGTGAACGCACTATTCACTAAAATCGTGCACTAAAAGTGCGCAAGTGCACGATTTCCAAGTAACGGACATAAATTGAACTCCTTACTCCGAACTCTGAGGTACCCAAAGGCTGATCAAGGACTGGTCAGTGTTATAGTCCAAGTAGCTCACCTCCTTCACCTTCTTGGAGAGTTCTGGTCAAGTAGACTGAGCAGAACTGGGCTGGTGTGGTCACTTTGAGCAGCATCTCCAATACACCTTTCATATTTAGAAGATGAGTGATGTCTCTGAGTGGTTTTCTACACAAGTCCTCTTCTTCAACAGTCTGCTTACTTACAGAGAGGAGGGACACCTCTTCAACTGCTCTTCAACCCAACTCACTCACAACAGACATCAACTTTTAGAGTTTGGTAATATTAAGCAGGGCTATCAAAAGACAGGACATCGCAGGAGTGAAACTGCCATGGTTTACACGTCCATGATCACTGTATTGCGAGGCTGATGATGTCACAGTATGGAAAAATTTGAATTCCTCCATATGGTGACGTCTAATTAGGCCCATCTTCAAAACACTCCACAAAGCGCCGCCAACTTGTATAAAAAAATTTGGAATGCATTATTCCGCAAATATAAGAACATACAGTGGTATGCAAAAGTTTGGACACCCTTGATAATAATCATGATTCTTCTTTATAAGTCACTGGTTGTTTGGATAAGCAATTTCAGTTAAATATATCATATAGCAGACAAACACAGTGATATTTGAGAAGTGAAATGAAGTTTACAGGAATTACAGAAAATGTGCAACAGTTACTTAAACAAAATGAGGCACGTGCATAAATTTGGGTTCCCCAACAGAAAAATGACATCAATATTTAGATGAAATAACAGAAATAACAGCCTCTTAACGCTTCCTATAGCTTCCAATGAGAGTCTGGACTCTGGTATTTTTGGACATTCTTCTTTACAAAACATCTCCAGTTCAGTCAGGGTTGATGGTTTCCGAGCATGGACACCTCGCTTTAAGTCACGCCACAGATTTTCAGTAATATTCAGGTCTTGGGACTGAGAGTAGATTTTGAGCAGTGTTTAGGGTCGTTGTCTTGTTGAAATATTCAGCTATGTCACTGATTCTTGAACATTGTTCTCAAGAATCTGCAGATACTGACAGGAATCCATGTGACCCTCAACTTTAACAAGATTCCCAGGACCTGCACTGGCCACACAGCCGCACAGCATGATGGAACCGCCACCAAACTTTACGGAGGGTAGCAAGTGTTTGTCTTGGAATGCCGTGTTTTTTTTGTGGCCTGTGCGCAGAAAAGGCTTCTTCCGCATTACTCTCCCAAACAGCATCTCCTTGTGCAAAGTGCGCTGAATAGTTGAACGATGCACAGTGACACCACCTGCAGCAAGATGATGTTGTAGGCCTTTGAGGCTCGTCAGTGGGTTGACCATGACTGTTCTCACCATCCTCTGCTTATCCAAGATTTTTCTTGACCTGCCACTTCTGGCCTTAACTAGAACTGTGCCTGTGGTCTTCCATTTCCTCACTATGTTCCTCACAGTGGAAACTGACAGCTGAAATCTCTGAGACAGCTTTTTGTACCCTTCCCCTAAATCAGGCCTATTCAACTGGCGAGATCCGGCCCTTTGCAAGTTTTTATGCCCCGCCAGACTGCCAGTCAACCAGTGTGTGATTCGTGTGATTTAATAAAGTTATGGGTTTCGGATCATGATTGGCTAGTAGTCCCCCGCTATTTTGATCAAGATTGGTTTTCTGCTGTGTTGTATAAAATTAGCCAATCCGAGCACAGAGGTTGCATATTATTAGCCAATCTCGGCCGAAAGAGGCGGGGTTTCTCAGAAAATGGGTGTGTTAAAGAAAAGCATAGCAAAGCTGGCAGTAACGAAAGAGAATCCAGTCACTCACACACACACACACACACACACACACACACACCGGGGGAAATCTTTGTAGTTTTAGCTCAGTGATGTATCTACTCTAACAACTGTAACGGTCACCTGGACGGCGTTAAAACTGGCATACCGGACGGAAACCCCCCCGCTACGTCCCCGCACCGTCCCCGCACCGTCCCCACACCGTCCCCTTGAATTAAGCGTGGACAGCACGATACTCTGTGGACCCCGAACCCCCAGTGACTTTCCTATCCGGCCCACTGACTATTAAAGTTGAATAGCCTTCCCCTAAACCATGATGTTGAACAGTCTGTGTTTTCAGGTCATTTGAGAGTTGTGTTGAGGCTGATTGGATTCACCTGTAGATGTAGGTCAAGGACCAATGAGCAAACCAAAAAAAATTTGTGTTCCAATAATTAGTGCTAAAGGAATTCCAATTAATAAAATGACAAGGGTGCCCAAATTTATGCACCTGCCTCATTATTTTTAAGTAACTATTGCACACTTTCTGTAAATCCTATAAACTTCATTTCACTTCTCAAATATCACTGTGTTCGTCTGCTATATGATATATTTAACTGAAATTGCTGATCCAAACAACCAATGACTTATAAAGAAGAATCATGATTATTATCAGGGGTGCCCAAACTTTTGCATACCACTGTAGCTGCAGATGAATGATTGTATGAATATCAAACATCTACTGAATGATACGCACACATGTTTTCAAAGTCACAGATAATATATAGATAAAAGCTGAAAACAAAAGAATACAATTAATTCATGCAACATAATCTTGAAGAGGAGGTCAAATTATAATAACTCACATGCGTATAGCACAACAACAACTTGATCTCCCAAATACTTGAAATCTAAAGTGTCTATTTGTGTGTAAAGTGCCAGTGTTTAAGTGGTAGTGAGCGTCTAGTACCTTCACAAACGAAAGGTCTCATCAGAGAACAGAGGTCCTTACAAGACACTGAAATAAAGTACTCAAGAGTCATCCAAGTTAACAACGGACAGTGGGCAACCATCCCCGCTGCCCCTCTGCGGCTTAGATTGAGTGGACAAGGCCAGATTGGGTCTGCCTGCTGTTCAGAGTGACAGGTGTATACTTAAATCGCTTCTATCATAACAGCTGACCAGAGAAATAGAGAAATAACAGACTCAAGCCATGATAAACATAAAAGGCCTCATAAAAGGTGTTTAGTCTTTACATGGCTCCCACCGCAGTATATCCCATCGCATCTCCAATATGAACAATATCATTTTAATCTCATTTAATAGAAGGCTCTGAATGAAACATCATGATTTAGTGCAACTCATTACTTCACGGAACATTAAGACAGACACTAAAGCAATGAGAATCATAGTCATCTGCTCTCAGTACAGAATGGAAAAGGGCTGGCTGTCGAATCATTACCTTGTAAAAATGAATGAAATGCATGCTGAAGATAGAAAGGGATGCGTGTGTGTGTGTGTGTGTGTGTATGTGTGTGTGTGTGTGTGTGTGTGTGTGTGGAGGGTGGGGGGGGCAGGGTCTGAGCTAAAGCCAGTCTGTGTAACCGGCTGTTCCTGCTTACTGAATACTGATTCAGTCGCTCCCTTCAACATGGGGAGTAATCTCCTGGCCCCGGCGCAAGGACGTCCTCCTTGAACCCTAATCGTAGAATCTCTTATCAGTGATGCCGAACGGCGTGATTAGAAAGGAAGCAGGAGATTCCAGTATTCCACGAGGGATCTTCTCCTCTCCAAGGCCCCTGTCAATCACCCAGGTAGCTTCCATATGTCACGCACGGGCGGCCAATTAGAAAGCTTTGGCAGTCACCCCTTCGCTGCTTTAGATGTCTTGCGGGTACTGGAGCGCCTGCCTGTAGGTGCTGTGTATTGTAATGAAGGGCAGGGGAAAAGAGACCTTTGGTATTACTTTGGTGTGAGAAATCAGCATGAGAGTTTTCCCAGTCAGGAGGTGCAGACGGCTTCCACTAGGGCCGACATGCTGGGAGCAAATGGCCAGGGACCAGGTCCTTCATCCCCCATTAGCAACGTGACAAATCACGGCAGTTCCTGAGACCTGCCTGAGAAATGTGCACCATTTGTCTCCCATGGATTTCTCCATCCATGCAGGAGAAGCATGTTTATGGTGGCGAGCCTCCTAACAACACACATGCTGCGGACTCGGTCATTACCCATTTGTTCCAGTCAGTGTGGAAGGACCGCAAAGACAAGAACTGAGGAGGCATAGTACCTGGGGAACAGATACCGGCCGCTCCCCTCAGTCAGCCAAACTCTACCTGGAACTGACTCACCATATCGATACACACAAACATGCACTTCCATTTCAAAGCGATCTTGAAGGCCGTGAAGGGCTACAGAGAAAGGGAGAAAATCTGAAGGTAGCGTGGAGCAAGTGATTCCTGCAAAGCTTATTTTCAGGGCTGTCTAACTGGAGAAAATTAGTGGAACAAGGAATAGAAATGGAAACTGTGTGGCCCACCTACTGTGTATATATATATTTGTGTGTGTGTGTGTGTGTGTGTGTGTGTGTGTGTGTGTATTCTAACAGGCACTATATCATGTTAAGGCAACACTAAAATGGCAGGGATTTAAATGAATGTGATTGAATGTGATGTGATTGCTAGGCTTTGCTGTACTTTGCCAGATAATCATTTATTAAAAAGTATTTCCTATTTTCCTTTATTCGTATTTTAACTGTACGCACAGTTCTTTATGAATCATGAAAATCAATAAAAGCAATTCCACACCTCACTTCCACTGGGAAGATCACTTTCAGTTTTGAGTTTTAAGTTCAGGTTTACCCGAAGGACAAAAATGGGACAGAGGAAGACAGTTGTGTATCCGTTATTGTTTTTGATGCTTCTGCTCTTATATTGTGCTTCAGTGTATGGCAGCCCAAACACGGCCTCCTGGCTATGAAAAGCAAAAACAAGTTTCTCAGAACACTTGGAGACACGGGGTTGACGTTCACAGACACTTTTCGCTTTTCACTTTTCGCAAGCTCTCACAATGAGCACAGTAATCTAACGTCAACCAGCCTCAAAACAATCTCGCACTGGGACTCATTTTATAGATTATTCATCATGTTGACTTCCGCTTAGTTCACACAACAGTCTACTGGGAAAACACTGGCTGTGTGTCCTACGGCTCCACCTTCCTGGACTACTGCTGTGAAAAACAAATAGACATCGTTAGGTCTATTTTGGGGCGTCTCAAGCCCCCCCAAAATGATCCCAAGCCACCCTAAATATATAGTCATTACTCTACTATTTTTATATTATATATACAAACATTTTATACAAGATAACACTGAGCGCAGATATGCACTTTACATTTTAGTCTAGTTTTAGTCATGTTAGAACTTACATACACACACATTTAAATAAAATAAATAAATAAAATAACATCACATCACTAAAAAGTGGGAATAAAATGAAATTGTGTGTGTATTGTGTGTGTAAAACCCACATTTGTAAAACTGGTAAAAGTCTTCACCCTCAGGAAAATTTTTTATTCCTGAACAAATATAGTCTACACAAACAAATCAGAACAATTTAGGATCAGCTTTTATTGCATGGATA
>JBBJLR010000001.1:18319434-18339390 GCA_037577145.1 Brachypetersius gabonensis | reverse complement strand
TATATATAGAGCATGAAGTTATGGGAAAGAGTGAAGAAGGTCAAAAGGAGCTGCACAGTCTTTGTGGACTTGGAGAAAGCACAAGACAGGGTGCCTAGGGAGGAATTGTGCTTTTGTTTGAGAAAGTGACAGAGAAGATTGTGAGCTTGGTACAGGATTTGTATGAGGGCAGTGCGAGGTCAGGGGTAGGAGTCACTGATGCATTCAAGGTGGAGATTGGTTTCCACCGAGGATCAGCTCTGTTCCATTTTTTGTTTACTATGGTGATGGACAGGTTGACAGACAGGATCAGACAGGAGTCTCCGCGGACTGTGATGTGTGAAGATGACATTGTGTTCTGTAGTGAGAGTAAAGAGCAGGTTAAGGAGACCTTGGAGAGATGGAGACATGCTCTGGAAAGGACAGTAGCACTAAGACAGAATACCTGTGCATGAATGAGAGGGAGGACAGTGGAATGGTGAGGATGCAGGGAATAGAGCTGGTGTTGGTGAAGGAGATCAAATACTCGGGGTAAACAGTCTGGAGTAACAGGAAGTATAAAAAAGAGAGGTAAAGAAGTGCAGACAGGGTGGAAGAGGTGGAGAAGAGCAGCAGGAGTGATTTGTGACAGGCAGGTACCAGCAAGACTAAAAAAAGAAAGGTGTACAAGACGGTAGTGAGGCCAGCTATGTTGTTTGTTTTGGAGACAGTGGCACTGGCGAAAAGGCAGGAAGCAGAGCTGGAGGTGGGAGAGTTGAAGATGTTAAGATTTGCTCTGGGAGTGACGAGGATCAGGAATTAGTTTGTTATAGAGACAGCTCAAGTTGGACTATGTGGAGTAAAAGTCAGAGAGGCAAGATTGTGTTGGTTTGGACATGTGCTGAGGATGGAGCTGCCAGGGAAAAGAAAAAGAGGAAGACCTAGTAGGAGGTTTATGGATGTGGTGAGGGAGGACATGCAGGCAGTTGCTGGAAGATGCAGAGGACAGAAAGAAAATGGAGACGTTGATCTGCTTTGGCAACATAGACTGAGTTAATGGTATGTTTTTAAACTTAAACAACGATTACATCACACTTACTAAGCAAGAGAAATTCATGTCCCCCTGAAACGGGATTTTTAACAATGTAAGAGCCGCTGAGAGGTTTTCACTGTGAAGTAAAACTCTTGAGTTATGATCGTACACAGAACCCATACAATACTGACAGTCTGCTGTTTTTAAAAAGAGGTTTCACTGTTTCTGCGCAACAGCAGGTATTTATTCTCATTCTCTGAATATTTAATGTGGGGAATGGAATCCTATATAACCATCACCAAGGTGATGCCAGCGTGCAAGAAAATGACCATAGACAACTTCATATGAACAGTCGATTTTTAGGCCAAATAAATGTCTTTATATTCAACGAAAAATAAAAATGTCAGTTCCATGCATTACAATAGCTAAATTTAGACCTGTGAATTACCTGAAGTAATGATAACTGAACTGCCGGTTTTCTCACATTGTTCACTCTCTGGTTTGACTTGCTGACTAATACTTCAGGCCTGTAGCAGGGCGAACAATACTTTAGCAACGCTGTAATCAAACTGCAATAGTTTCCTGCACTAGTAAACGTCATTAACTTATATTTTTTACTTTAAATTTCAAAGAATAAGCTAACAAATGTGGAAAAACGATTCTTGTTTGGATGACAATAGTAGTTCAATACATTTTAACCCCGACGAGTTATTTTTTTACAACGAAAGCCGTAAATTCTCTCTGTAAATGTAATCTTTTTAGACAAAAGTATTAGGACACAGAATTTCAGAGTTTGGTTAGTCTTAATGCTTCAGCATACCGAAACATTTTGAACAACGCCATGCTTTCAACTTTGAGGACAGATTAGAGAAGGTGCTTTTCTATTCAGGTGGCATGACTGTCCCCCAGAGCACAAAGTAAGGTCCATATAAGACTTGGTTGGATGAGTTCGGTGTGGAAAAACTTGACTGTCCCGCACAGAGCCCTGACCTCAATCCCATCCAACACCTTTGGGATGAACTGGAACGGAGACCGGCCGCCTGACTTCATAATAGCTCTACAGAAAGAATAGGCGCAAATTCCTACAGAAACACTCCAAAATATTTTGGAAAGGCTTACAAGAAGTGTGGAAGCTGTTATAGCTCCATATTAAAGTCTATGTATTTGAATGCAACGTCATTGTTGGTGTAACGGTCAGGTGTCCCAATACTTATGTCCATATAACGTCGACATTAACTGCTGCAGTGGGTTCTGTGGATCTGATCTTTGCCTGCAGGTCTTTGAGGGTTTTGCTAAAGTAATGATGCAAGGTTTTCCTTTCAGGTTCTTAAATAATATCATATATTTTAGAAAAATAACACGTTATTTAAACTTTTCTTTCTTCTCTTACCGTTTGGAACCAAAGACGAGTTGCTGTTGTTGTTGTTGTTGTTGTTCAGCGTTGCTATGCAACCGAATGACAGCCTTCACCACTACGGAAAGCAAAACGAGCCAAACCACTAAATATACCGCGATTTAGATGGAAGAGAAAGAAAGGAAACCAGACTTATAGAGAAACTGTGTTTATTCAATGAAAATGAACAAGTAAAACAAACAAAAAAAACCATCATAGTAAACGCATATACAGTTAATCATAAAATGAATTCCATGACTGATGAACCAACAAGAAAGAAAGAAACACACACCATAAAAACCAGTGAACTAATGAAACAGATTAACTAAGTCCCTCTGTAGAGTAGCTGATGACGGCATATTCTGAGGTTGTGCTTAATTTCCTACTGACTTCTCTGGAGTGGACATGCAGTCTGTCAGCCGAGCGGCAGGCCTGCAGGCGAGATCCTCCTGAGGCCTCCTCCCTCCATCTCTGCCCACAAACACACACACACACATGCACACACAAACACACATGCACACACACATGCACACACACACACACACATGCACACACATATGCACACACACACACACACACACACACACACACACATGCACACTTGTAATTAATTTAAATCACATCTGATTACGTCCATAAATGAGTAAATTAATATTTTCATACCAGTCTTTGGTCCCGAGGGGCTTGGTTTTGGACGCCTGTCAGCTCCGGAAAGCTGGACCCTCTCACGGAGATCACAATGTCAGCGTAAGGGACCTCATGATCACTCTGGCAGTCTGAATCAAAGAAGTTAAAATAGCACTTTAGTAAAACCAGCTCAGTCGGGCAGTTTAACAGATTAAAAGACAAACTTTTGAATCTGTTTCATAACCCATCAAAATGGAGGGTTTATTATCCTTATTATTCAGTGAATTATTATTAAATAATATAGTTATTATTACAGCTATTACACATTGACTTATTCAGCTTGTAACCTAATGACAGAGAGATATAAATAGTTTAACAGGTAAAATGGCTAAAATATTTTTCACAATAGTAAAAAAATAATTACCTTGCACTATGGGCTTGAGGGCCATTGCTTCATTTTTGGTTCTTGTGCTTTAAATAGTCGAGATTTTGAAATGTTTATTATTGACTGCTGTACATTTAGATGTATGGATTTTGTGTATACCAGTTTTAACATGTGGTTTTAGTGATTCCTTACTTTTCATAAATTACACCACACGAATCCTCTGGATCTGATGTGCTGTGTTTCCTCTTGTAACACAAGTATATCAGCAGAAACACCAGCATAACAACTGCACACAATGCAAAAGCTGCTAAGGCCTTGACCCAGGCATGTTCATCTGTGTTAGAAAAGACGGTGTCATATTATTTTTTCCTTTATGATATATTCATGAAGTTTGTATTTTCTATTTTCGGTTAATAAGTATAAGATCAACGCACCATCTTCAACTAGCTCTATTTGGATGGAGATCCTCTGGCTGGTACAATGCTGTTCAGCGTAACATGTGTAGCTTCCTCCATCCTCGTCCATGATTTTATCCCACTGTAGCAGAGGGCCAGGACTTCCTTTAGGAAGGGTTCCTTGATCCTTGATCCATTGCACTTGGCATTGTTTGCCAGTAGAACGACATTTCAGTTTTAGCTGGGTTCCCACTGGCACTTTGA
The DNA here is from genome assembly GCA_037577145.1 of Brachypetersius gabonensis. Classification (NCBI taxonomy): domain Eukaryota; kingdom Metazoa; phylum Chordata; class Actinopteri; order Characiformes; family Alestidae; genus Brachypetersius; species Brachypetersius gabonensis. The sequence continues at coordinate 18,335,335 of JBBJLR010000001.1, read as the reverse complement.
TGGATTGTGACCTAATCGCTTCAAAAGGGTCATTTTCCCCATTTCTTTCAATCACCACCTTCAAATCACCACCATCTAAAACAGATGAAAAGTTTACTGAGATCTGTAGCTACGTTTCAAAATAAATTGTATTACTATTTGTTAAAATCCACCGTTGAATGAACTTTTCTTATTAAGCCCAAACTCTACACTCCTACAAATAAAGGTGCCTAAAAACCGCATAGACCTTCACTTACATTCCTAAAACGGTGCAAAAAGGGGTTTTGGAGATGCGAAAGTGCATTCTAAAGTCTTCACATGATTTAAAAGTTCTTAACCGGTTTAAGGGTTCTTCCTAGAAGCCGTTATCTGGAAGTTCTTCTTGCTTTACCTTCACATTTGCTTTCGCACTCGCTTCTGTTACGCAAGATGTTCCCTGAAGAACTGCCCATTGAAAGGGTTTCTGTCCTTCAATGGTTTTACTTCCTTTCTGGCACCCAGATGAAAGTGGGTTTAAAGAAGAATTTCACTTTTCATCCTCAAAATTTCGTTTTTCAGCCTCAGAATCGAACAAAAATTAGTGGTCCTCGACTAAGGTCCTCGAGAAATTGTTTTAAAATCTACCCGCTAGTTATTACAGTAAATAGCACCAAATGTGCTTCATGGTGGCTACATTGTTTGTGGATAGTCTTGAAGAAAATCTTTTGCCCTAAAATATATATTTTAAATTCATTAATTGCATAGATCCACATGGACACCACTTCCTTACCGGTGCCTTACATTCAACATTCCATTTAAATGTAACATGTCAGACGGCACATGAAGGTCGACCAGAGGTTTTGGATAGGAAGTAAAATGGCTGTAGTATTTGAGTTGTATACGCCGCAACCTGTTTTACCCATTTTAAAGTCTATTAGACAGCTCCAGCTCTTTCAAAATGCTGCTGCCAGAGAAGATAGCACATCATTCCAAGTCCCAGGTCCTTGCACTGGCTCACAGTTTGGTACAGAATTGATTTCGAAGCATTAAACACCGCGTTCAAGTCACTTAATGGGCCCTAAGTTCTTCTCTGATATGTTTATATGTCTATAATCCCGCTTGGTCTCTTGGAGCCGCATGAGCTGGTCGGCTAGCGGTGATAAGAGCATGTTGAAAACACATCAACTGCACATCAGTATCAGAGCTGCGCCAACTGTAGCTTTAAAAAGCACAATATGCTTCTTTTAAATGTCAGCACTTCTATTGCATTTTGAATGATTTTCTTTGTATTCTTTTATTTCCTAGTTTGTCTTATATTCCAGAGCTTGGTTTATGATAATGCTGTATAATAATATGCTATATAATGAACTTGACTTGTCTCCGCTGCAAAGAAAACCTGCGCACGTTTCTTGACGTGACCCACTTGAAACCACTCAGTTTTCCCTTTAAATAATTATATTTGGATGCAATTTATATCTATTGGATTCAGGATAGTGAACTGAACGTGACAGTGACGTATTTCTCTTGGCATCGATGCAATTCTTACCCGAAGGCGCTCTATGAGGGTCGACTGGTGCAGTGGTCTTACCTTCTGCAAAACGAATGATAAATTAGTGACTGCACGCCTACAGCAGATACCTCAACACTTACATCAGCATCACATTCTCCTACCTTGGATCTGTAGGGACACCAGGCGCTCTGTCCTCAGAGGGAGGTGTTTGTCATCATTCTTCTCAGAGACACATGAGAGGTTGTGCAGGGTTTGCTCTAGGGTCAGATTTTGAGTGATCAAGGTTACAGTGCACATGTCTTCACTGTGGATGCGATGCTCCTCCCAAAGATAGTTTCTACATGCATCCTCACATTTCCAATAACCACGCACAAACCCAGAGGAGCAGTTGTAGGTGCAGTCTAAAGTAAGAGGTTTTCCTAGACTTACTTTAATAACTTCTGGTGTCTCTGCAGTCTTCCTACACACAGCATCTGTAAAAAAACAAGTATATTAAATAAGAGCTGAGCACTACAGTTGCATTACATGATCACTGGAAAAGTAATTACCTTTGATTCCAAACAGAAGCAGCAGAGCCTGAGTCAGAAACAACATGGTTTGGCGTTTCTGTTATTTCTGTCTCGCACGATTAGACTTGAGAAGAACAAATGGAATGTGTGAACACTTTGCTGAGACTGGAAATAAAGGAAACTCCTCCTATTTTGAGGTTCAACGCTTTTGTAAGCGCCTCAGGAAATGATAAGACGAGAGTATGGTGGTGAACTTTCTGGTGCGATACGCAGTATTTGGCCGTCTCAGGCATGAAAGGTGGGTTGGGGGATACTGAAATGTATCATATTCATTTAGTAAAAATGATTACATTAATTTTAGCATTTGTATGGTATATATTAGCACATCCTCATATTTTCTTCATGCAGTTCTGCATACTGTTTTAAATAAAGCAGATGAATGTGAGTCTCGGAAAAATTGTAACTGTTGTATGAATTTAATTAAATCACATGCTTTTTATGTCCTACAAAGTACTGTTGTATATGTAGTTCATCCTATTAATGAATTGTATAAGAAATATTTGAGGACACCAACAAGCTCTGGTCATTCAAAGGGTTGATTTATTTAGTCACAATTTTTGTTTTTCTTTCAGTTTCAAAGCCAACGAATCAATGAAGTTTCCCAAATGGAAAAATGAAACTTAATTATACACCTTTAAACACAGAAACATAAATAAATGAGTGCATGCGTGCACATATATACCGTATAGATTTTTTTGTGTAGTGTTCTTTTTATGGTATACTCTGTGGCGTTTATAAAAATAGCATCAGCCCTGACAGAAAAGATTTTTGGGAAGGAGAGGGCGTACCAATTCTGTTTTTAGTCAATGTCAGTTCTTACTGTTCCAGAAGAAAAACTTTTTCAGCTGATGGGACTTTTATTCTTGCAAGAAGGAGCAGTGGAGGGCCGAAGCCTCCAGTGCTCAATAATACAGAATCTTCTAAGCCTTTGTATATGGCTTTGATAAAATACACCAGAGATGTTCACTAGTCATTTTTACCAAGTCCAAGTCTCAAGTCTTGTGAACGTTTAAAAGAAATGCTAATTGCCACGCCCCGTAATTACAATTGGCTCTTGCTTAGCAGGGGGCGGGACTACGTGCAGTGATCTGCCCTCACCTACATGGAGAATTGCCTTAAATGATCTTAAATCTAAATGTTAAATATGACAAATATATCTCTCACTCTAAATGTGAAACTTCACGGTCAGATGGGGCTCGGTGACCCCTTTCCAACGACCCTTCGAAACCGTTATTAGCCGGAAATCGTTCTCGGAAAAAAGTAATGGGACACCGGGGTGAGGTTAACGGTTTTCAGGTCGTTGGAAAGAGTGCGGGATATAAATAAAGAATTCCATGAAATGAACATTGTTGACGAGTTTGTGAGTCTAAAGTCAAGTCACAAGTCTTTGTTTGTGCGACTCGAGTCCGAGTCTCAGACTCGAGTCCCTGTCTCTGTAATACACTATCATTATAGTATGGAAAAATTAAATAAAGATGTCTTGCTGTCAAAACTTTCCACAAGGAGTCACATCCTCTTCTCAAGGACAGTACACTTACATGCATCATGTACCACTGGTTGAATTTGAATCACATTACATTTATTGCACATTTCCACATTAATGAACAGATTGACATGTTTGGAGGAGAACATTAACTTCAGCTTGGTTACACCATGCTGAGTGACGGAGGAGAAGGAGGACCGTTCTACGCTCTCGGAGATAAAGAGGCTATTATGCCCTCTTGGACATTTTCTGTTGAAGTGTCCCAGCTTTCCATCTGTTGTCACACATAGACATCCTACGGTTGTCATCAGAGAGTGTTAATGCCATATTATTCATGAATCACATTATTAGTGGATGAACGGATTGAAACAGACTAACTCAACTAGTTAACAGAATCAACTCTGGCAAAATAATCCATTAACAATAATTATCGAAGAAATGATGCATGTGCCCAATTTTTCATCCTGGAAACATTTGTAACTTTTCAGTTTCGTGCATTTTTGTGAGCGATTGCTAGGTGCATAAGTGCTGAAGCATTTTCTGGCCTCAAATAAAGTCACCTTTGTGTAAACTGCACTCCATTTTCCTTTTTATGATCAGAAGTAATGAATCAGTCGTCTCTTCTGCAGTTTGATTAATTAATTGGCGGAAAGTTGCTCTGCACTTGATCGTTGCAGTGGAAACTTTTGTGAAAATCTTGTGAAGCTGCAGTGCAGATGAGCCTAGCTGCACCTTTGCAGTGCCATCTGCTTGTGGGCGAGAGACGAACAGGAAACATCACATCTCTCTTTACCACAAAAAGCACATGTTCCCCGTGTCACCTTACAGGTCTCTGTTTCTCTTCACCTCTGTGTCTTTTGTGCATTATGCTACATTTCATTTGTTTTTTAGTTGTCATATTTTAACCCCTTCTTGTAAATGTTGCATTGTTACATCGTGGAACGTGAGAAAACTGAGGCCCAATGCGTTTGCTCCAGTCCATAGAAATATAAAATACAGTTACATAACAGGATTAAAAAATAGATTCGATCCTGCAGCATCCAAGCTGAGACAGAAAAAGTCGGTCATTCTAGATGCAGCACTGTCCACCTCCAAATCCAGTGAGTGTCTGAATGGCTACAGCAGGAATCAGGTTACAAGGTTTGAATTTCACTCTCAATTATTGAGGCCTCTTTGTTTTCTGATAAAGCCAGCAGGACAACAGGTTCGCACAGCGGAGGACGCTCCCGATGGTGCAGGTGCTCAACATGCCATTGAATGGTATTCGCCATGTACAGATGGTTTGATCTCCTTCTCCTTTGCCAGGTTTTGAGCAAACACCTGATGATTCATGGTGTCCTGGTATCAGGTAGGCACTTGCAATGTGGTTCTTATAAAGTTCCATTTAAATATATAGACACTGATCAGACTTTGTTTGAACATAAATGAAGAACCATTGTAACCTATAGGCTCTTATGGACTGGTGACCTGTCCAGGGCGTTTCTGCCTTTCTCTCTGTGAGTGCTGGGATTGGCTCCAGCATTACCAGAGACTCTGGCTGAGAATAAATGGCTCAGATGATGAATAGGTGGATGGATGAATGTACGGATGAATGGATGGATTGATGGATGGATAGATCTATGGATGGATAAATGGATGGATTAATGGATGGATTGATGGATGGATCTATGGATGGATAAATGGATGGATAAATGGATGGATTGATGGATGGATGGATCTATGGATGGATAAATGGATGGATGAATGGATGGATTGATGGATGGATGGATCTATGGATGAATAAATGGATGGATTGATTGATGGATAGATCTATGGATGGATAAATGGATGGACTGATGAATTGATCTATGGATGTATGGATCCATGGATGGATAAATGGATGGATTGATGGATGGATGGATCTATGGATGGATAAATGGATGGATTGATGGATGGATGGATCTATGGATGGATAAATGGATGGATTGATGGATGGATGGATCTATGGATGGATAAATGGATGGATTGATGGATGGATTGATGGATGGATGGATAAATGGATGGATAAATGGATAGATGGATGGATGGATTGATGGATGGATCTATGGATGGATTGATGGATGGATCTATGGATGGATAAATGGATGGATGAATGGATGGATTGATGGATAGATAGATCTATGGATGGATGAATGGATGTAACCTATTAAAGTTCTGAATTGAGTAAAGTATTACTTTAGCTCTTAACTAAAAGTTTGCTCTGTATTGTGTCAATAAAAGTATGAATTCAGCTTCAGTAAAATGTTTTAAGCTACTTTTTGCTACACTGAAATAGTTTTTAGGTTGAAAAGACATTTTTAGGGTGAAGTTCTGTTGCTGTCACTCTTTGTCAACATAATATGTATGTTATAGTTTTCATGCCTTTGATTTGACCTGTATTTTCTAAAATCATAAGGCTATTTTGACCAAACATTCTTAAAAGTGTAATGGTTCTAGATAGAAATGTTTAATTGGTAAGGAAGTTCTACATTATGGGAAGCTCCTTTGAAACGTTTTTTAATGTTATTTACAAGTAGAAATCTGACAGTCTTTAATTCTAAGGAAAAAAAATCAATATATTTCATTTTGATTATTTTATATTTGAAGGGTCCTTGTTGAGCTGCTTGAGAGAAGTGTGTAAAGGGGTGGGTAGCTAAATAGGAAGCTAAAATAGACAACAGTGTTTATTTGTTGAATATGTGTTACATAAGGCTAAATTCCATTCAGGTTATTTCACAATTTCAGGTAAAATGTAAAATCTGTCAAATATGGAAAAAATATGGAAAAGTCTTTTCTAAGTAGGTGTGTCCAAGTTTTTCAATGGTAGTATGTACCCGATGGGCCTTAAATGCAGAGATGGGGACTCGAGTCGCACAAAGACTTGTGACTTGACTTTCGACTCGCCCTCAACGACTTGAGACTTGACTCGGACTTGGGTGTTCTTACTTGTGAGTCATAAACCCGCAAACAATGTTCATTTCATGGATTTATTTATTTATATCTCTTTCCAACGACCCGAAAACCGTTCACCTCGCCCCGGTGTCCCATTACTTTTGTCCGAGGTGAGCGGTTTTCAACTAATAACGGTTTTCGAGGGTTTCCGAGCCCCATCTAACTGTGGAGTCTCACATTTAGAGCGGAGATATATTTTTCATATTTAACATTTAGATTAAGATCATTTAAGGCAAATCCTCCATGTTGGTGAGGGCAGATCACAGCACGTAGCCCCGCCCCATGCTAAGCAGCAGCCAATTGTAATCACGGGGCGTGGCCAATTAGCAAATCTTCTGAACATTTAGAGCTCAAACATCCCACATTTAGAGTCGCGTCTGTAAACATTACCACTCAGAGACTTGAGACCTGACTTGGACTTGTGAACATCTCTGCTAAAATGTGAGAGAATCTGTAATATTTACAGGAGCAGACGCAGACATAAAGGCAGATAGTTTGGAATGCATCAATCGCTGTAATCTGACTGAAGTCACACTGTGTCCTGAGGGATCCTACTTCTCTTCAGGGCTTTGCCTTGAATGCCCTGCAGGACAATAGTAAGTAAAACGTCAGGTAACAGGCAGTCATTATTTCTTTGAAATGTTGACTATGATTTGCATTATGCCACTGTTATGTTAGGATCTTTTATCTTCTGTCTCAGCTGCTTTGGCAAAGTATCTGCACCCAGGAAATGCCCACCAGGTACATATAATCTTCTTCCAGGGAGAAGCAGCCTTCAGGACTGTCAGGTACCCTCTCTATTTAGAATGCATTTAGAATCTAGAATATAATATTAGCAATGTAATTTTTACTATTTAATTCAATACAGAGCTCTGGATAAAAATAAGAGACCAAAGCAATTTATTTTTAAATCAGCATCTCTATAAGTACGACAGTCATTCCATGCCAGAGACTATTTAACTCCTACACAAGCACCTCATTCTGCTTTATGAGGTACTGGTTAGGTGATCACCCGAATCAAATCTTTTTTAATGTGGAAAACTTTTCTCTGAATTATTCAAGTCCTGTAAACACGGCCTTATTTTTTTTCTTTTGATATTGCCAGCAGCTCTTAAAAAGGCAAAACTGTTCAGTTCAATACTGAATATTTTTGCGGTTATCTCTTATTTTTTTGGAAGTGTAGATTCAATTTTGAACGAGATATATCTGCCAGTTTAAGCTTTTTTAAAACATGATATCTAAAAGAAAAATAAAACGAGTCTGAAATAATCTAATGTTAGGAAGTAGTGCTAGGATGGACCTTCATTAATTAATTGATAAATTATTTAATCGCTCACTCACACATGTACTCACATTTAGCACAACATCATTAGCACTTAAATATCAATTGATTGCATATTAAAGTGGTGCTGTGCATCCATTCTCTTCACACAAATTTGTGAGTTTTATGTTATATTTTTGAAAGCTTAGAATTTTTAAAAGCTTAGACTTCAATGCATTTTTTTTCCCAATTAAACGTACATTAAGGTAAGCTGCTTTCTGGACAAACGTAAGAGCATGAAAGAATTCAGAGCTTGAAAAGTGATCTTGATAAAACTGTGGACTTTTTTGGTCAAACAATAAGTTGATATATGGTACCAAAAGATTCTGATCTGCCATCTCTATGGCCTTGTTTCCACTGCAGGTCTTGCTGCTCAGTTCTGATTTGTTGCCTATATCCGAATTTTTTAACCTTCTGTTTACACTTTTTTTTTGTTATTGTGATCCAAATCCGATTCGCTTGTTTACACTTGCTATAGCAAAGGGGGGTTGTTACACCACACAGTAGCCAAGATGGACGAACGCGAAATATGCTTAATGCTAGCTCTGCAATATGCAAAATTCACCAAATAACAGCATGATTTTGAGGCGGAGATTATTGCAGCCTGTGCATATGCTTCAGTTATTATGGCCTCAACCATTCAGAGGAAGGTCTGGGTGCGTGAGAGTCTCAGGACTGGGGGGAGAATATTGTGGCGGCTTTAGCGAGGAGCAGTGGGTCCGAAATTTTAGAATGAGCCAACTTTCCATTTGCTGTGTCAGCGTTTGTCCGCAGTCCTCGTGTTTGTTGTTGTTTGACGTTTGCGCGCTTCCACACATACTTCCCACACGACGTCATTAAAGCGCAACAAAGTACTAAACTGTCGCAGTTACTGACGTACAGAACGCAATGCCCAGGAAAATCCGATCCACCTGTTTACAGTCGCATCGGCACATATCTGATTTATATCTGATTTATTTCCACATGTGAACGAGGCCGATCTCAAAATATCCAAATGCATGCGTTTTTTTCCTGTTTACACTGTCACATATAAGCAAAAAATCGGAATTGGGTCACATTTAACTGACAGTGTAAACGAGGCCTATGAGGCTTGGAGCGGCAGCTTGAATATCTGTGTATGTTCTAGTCCTGTGCTCCAGGTTTAATTAGTACAGAGGATGGTGTGGATTGCAGACTCTGTCCTGCTGGCTTCTCCTGTGATGGAGCAACAGGCAGTCTCACAATGTGTCAGAGTGGACAGTACTCCCCAGAGGGGCACACTGAGTGCCTACCCTGTCCCTTTGGTTTTGCTTGTTTGGACGGCTATCAAAAAAGGGTATGCTAAAACCAGCAGATGTTGACCTTACACTGTTTTATGATACATTTATGATACTGACAGATCCTTGACAGTAATGGTCCTTTCCTGCCCTCTATTATAAAACTGTGTTTCTCCCATTCAGTGCGAACCTGGAGAGGAACCAAACCTAAACCGAAGTGAGTGCACTCAGTGTGCTGAGGGCTACTACTCCACTCTTTGCAGTGGCCAGTGTGAGCGGTGCCCAGCAGGTAAAGCAGGAAGATCTTTGGTTTATCATTAATTTAGCTACATTTGATCACTAGCTTTCTCCTGGATTCACCCCTACAGAGCATCCTGAGCATCTCATCACCTTAAGTGCATTTGATCACCCTCGTTCACCTGGTTTCACCCAGCCCTGAGTACTTTTCTTTCCAGCTTTAACTCATGCTGCCCTTTAAAGGCTGATAACAGATACGATTCATTACACACAGTGTCTATCAAAAGTCTAAGGACAACCATACATTTTCTCACCATTCATTTTAGTTGGAAAACCCATGAAGAAGTTCTGTCAACATAATATGCCACTGTATGTAAATGTCTGAACACATTCTGTTGATTTCTGAAAGAAATAATAAGTTCAGTTATCTTCTACAGAGAACTTAAACGTGCAATTTCCTTAAAGATAGCATTTAAAACAATTAATTAAAATGAATCATCCTAAATCTGCACATTTCCCCAATATGTAAACAAAAAACCCCCCAGTAAGTTTACATTATAATGTGTGCATTCTCTGTGTGCAAAGGCTTGGTATTTATTTTCACTTAGAAAATCAATGACTATAGCTATATTTTCTATTTCTTTTGCAGCTTAATGTCTCTCTTGGTACACATTTGTTTACCAAAATGCATGCAAATTGATATGACAGCCCCAAAGGTGGTTTAAAAACCTGAAAAGTATAAAAGCTGATTAGCGACGACTTTATTCTCAGAGTAGTAAATACATATCTACCTGTATTAACCCTGGTTGTTCTCATTCTCGCCTTTAATTAAAAGCCTTTAGAAATGTAGTGTGATTGGATCCGTTTGCTTGCAGTGTTGTGTTAGTGAGATATTTTACTTCTTTCCTCCTCTGTAGGCACTTATTGCCCCTATGCAGGGATGTCCCGGCCGCTGCCGTGTCCTTTCGGGCTGTATACAGAAGCGGCAGGCCAGACCTCGTGTAAGAGCTGTAATGGAAGCGTGGCGTATAGAGGCACAGCAGTTCAGGCCAGGAGTAGGACAGACTTGCAGCTGGCCCAGAGAAATAAAATGCCCCTCTCCTGCCCACCTGGCACACACAGAGACGGAGAGGGACCAGGCTGCGATGTGTGTCCTCTTGGTGGGGGTTTCAGTTCCATTTCTTACAGAAGCTGTTTCTTCCTTTGTATTCAATACCATGACTCTTAAAGGCAAGTCTGTTTTTCTGTCAGGACATTACTGTGTAGGAGGTGTTGCTATTCAGTGCCCAGCTGGAACGTATGGGCCTAAAGAGGGCTTGCAGAGAGAGAGAGACTGCGCCATCTGCCCAGCAGGTAGGCACATGCCTTTCTGCTTAATGAAGATAACACTATATGTAACCCTTATGTATGAAATAGTCAAAATTTGACAATTTTCTCTACTCGTTTTAGTCCTTTCACTTCAATGTATTTCCAAAATACGTAAAAATACGTAAAAACCAGAAAAGTAAAGGTTTTTATATTGCGACGGTAACAGTATAATATGATATTTGAAGGTACATTTTAGTGAAACACTATAAAATGAAGTGCTTTGAAACACAATACCATGGCTGACATTAGCAGAATGGTCCACAGGGTTTTACTGTTTGGAGGGCACCTCCCGGAGGCCCAGTTCTCAGTTTCTGTGCCCTCAAGGCTATTATTGTGAGGAGGGCACTGCCGTGCCACACGGATCACCTTGCCCGGCCGGCACTGCAGGAGGACAACTGGGCCAGACAAGTAGGGCAGCCTGCAAGAGGTGTTCAGAGGGTCGCTACTGTCCTGCAGGTAAAGTTTTATATTTATACACTTGAATGCTTTTGCTCCATGTGACATTTACATATTAGTGTTCTGGAAATGCATCCTTCTGTTTAAATATTGCTTGTGTAAAAAGCAATGTACTGAAATTACTTCATTTTATTCATTTCCACATGAAAACACAATTCATCTTGCAGATTACGTACTTTTAGGAGTATCTGCATTCATGTAATGTATTTTAATAATATTAACGTAATGCATATATTTGAATTAGTCCATTTAACACAGTGAAAAGCTTTAAATCTATGTTCTATTTGTCTCAGATTCATGTTCTACACGTGCCATACATAAATACACACACACACACACACACACACATATATATATACACATATATATATATAACTAAACCAACATAAACTACATTTGCAGGAGCTCTTGTTTCCTGCCCTCAACTGTTTCCTTGCCTGCTATTTGCAGCGAAGTGTGTGATGTGGGTCAGGGGCGTAGAGGGGATGGAAAACTTTCCTGTTTAGATTTTCTGTGACATTGCCACTTCCTTAACAGTCAGTTTTCTTTCTCTCCCCCATTTTGTTTTCCCTGTGTACATATTTATGACCCTGTATTTGTATGGTTTTGTAATCTTTTGAACTACACCTTTGCTCTTCTTGCCTGTGTAAGGCTCTGCAGGTCCAGGCCTGCTCTGTGCTCGTGGGAGATACTGCCCAGCAGGCACTGTTGAAGAGGTTTTGTGCCCCCAAGGCACCTTCACACCACACCAAGGGGCTCTGAGTAAGAGCATGTTCAACAATCAATCATTTATACCCTGTAACCCGTGGAAACCACGTTGTTTCAATTTAATTAAGCTCTTAAGAGCATGGCTAGTTGCCGTTTATTTGTTTTTGTGTGTTTATGTTGTTTTTTTGTCTTTTTGAAAACAAGACTGTTTCTTTTGGATTTTTATATGCCCTGTTTGCTTTAGAACAAAAGTGGCATCAATTGAATATTCATTATGAGCTAATATGTACTTCTTTTGGATTTTTTGCCATATTTTCTGCCCTGTTCAGTCCCTACAGGGTCCACCATTAGCAAGGTTTTCCATCTCACAGTGATGGAGGTCTGAAGGTTAGCTTGGGCCTTGTTTAAGACCTAATGAAACTTAATTAAAGGCTCAATGTGCCCGAAAGTAAATGTGAACTGCCAATTCTGTTACGTCAGCTCTGTGCTGAGTGTTGGGGCAAAGGGAGGCCATCCCAAACCCTCAGAGATTGTCTTACGCTCCTTGGATATCCACAAATGGCTGTAACACCAGATCATAATCACTAGATGCTGAGACCAATATGATGACATATCATCATTTTGCTATTGCTAGTGATAAGCTATTCCATCCATCATTCTCTCTTTGTTGTGTTTTAATAAACTCTCTAGGTGTAAAAGACTGTCTGAAGTGTCCAGCTGGTTTCTACTGTCCAGAAGGGACCAGTGACCCCTTGCCATGTCAGCCAGGCACATTCAACCCCTTGGAAGGACAGGATGCGCTGGCAGACTGCCGGCCGTGTTATCCAGGGAAGGCCTGTACCCAGGTGGCCTTGAAGGCACCTGATGTTGACTGTATGCCAGGGTACGTCCCACTCTGAGGCCACTTCATTTTCCAAGATCAAGGGGTGATGAAAATTAGATGATACTAATTAGCATGTGCCATAATTAGCCCTGAAATACAATTAGCAATGTTTTCCCCCGTTTCAGATTTGTGTGCCCACCTGGCACAGCACGACCTAATGACCCTGCCAATGCTTGCCCACCTGGAACCCTGAGCAATCGGACAGACCTCACCGACCGATCTCAGTGCCAGCAGTGCCCAGCACGCTATGCCTGTCTGCGAGGTGCCAGTCTACTTTCTGCCAGAGTGCCTTTAGTGCATAGTGCCATAGTGGGGCAGTTGGTCTTCTAGTGGTTAGGGCATTCGCCCTGTGATCAGGAAGTCGCGGGTTCGATTCCCAAGACCTCTAGGCACCTCTGAGGTACCCTGAGCAAGGTACCGTCCCCACACTCTGCTCCCCGGGCGCCATGTTCCTGCTGCCCCCTGCTTCACTTGGTGAATGGGTTAAATGCAGAGGAAGCATTTCATGCTGTTCACACCGTGTGCTGTGGTGTGTTCACGTATGACCAGATTGTCCTTTTCACTTTATCTTCTTTGCCTAGTTGATAATTGCTACTTGCAGATGGACTAGCAATCCTGTTCCTACCTTGTGTGGAGTGTAATAAAATGGCCACAGTGTGAATAAGGTCATATTTCTATGAGCCATGAGTGATTTAATCCAGTGATCTAATCCAGCCCCCACTCTATGCCTCCCAGGCACTGGTGGCATCCAGAGGCCTCCGCTCCTCTGTTTTGCTGGACATTATTGTCCAGTTGGTACCATGTTCCCCACCCAACACAAGTGTCTGGCAGGCACATGGAGTGATCACAGCGGCTTAAAGTCGGAGAGCGAGTGTCGGCCCTGCCCCCGAGGCTGGTACTGCCTAGCTGGTGTGGGGGCTCCCTCCGGAAGGTGCATCTCGGGGCACTACTGTCCTGAAGGTAGTTTTCTGAATTATTTTCTTAAATCAAGTCATAGTCTACAAAACATCACTGTGATTAGAAAGCCATGCCTCTCTAACATTAGCAGACATTCCTAAGCCTTAAAAATAGAGAAGAATTGCATGGTTCAGATATATGGTACATTAATCAAATACTTTTACCTACGTTTCTATGCTTTATTGACAACAAAAGGCTGTTTTAAACATCAGCTCCGTTTATAGTTGCTTCAGTTTGGCCAGAGGTAAATACGGCAAAGGCACTACTTCAGTCCCAGCGTCAATTTGTCAAAGGTGGTCACTCTGTTTTATATCAGGGCTTTTACTGTCCAGAGGGGAGCTCTGCCCCCAAGCCATGATGAAATGTTTGTTTGATGAAAAAGACACTTAATAAACGTAAAGCAATAAAACTAGATTTTAAATTAATAAATAAATAAATAAAGACATTGGTGTTTTCTTATTACAGTGGAAATAGTGTCCCAATCATACGGAAACATGGATTCTTTTGATACTGAAATGCTGATATACATTCTCAGGCACAATGTATGGCACACAGTTCCCCTGTCCTAGAGGCACTTACAGCATAAAGATGGGCAATGGTGGAAAAGAGGACTGTGCAGTATGTCCTGAGGGCTATCACTGCAAGGAGGGCACATCCAAACCTGCGCCCTGCCCACCGTAAGTGTAAGCTATATGTCAAAGCAGAGGTAGGTGGGGCCAAGTTAGAGGTGAATTTCATTGGTTTTCTGTGTCCAGAACAACATATCGTCAGATTAAAGGAGGTCAGAGGCCAGAGGATTGTTCGCTGTGTCCAGCTGGCTACTTCTGCCCTCACTCCGCCACAGTCAAGCCCAGAGTGTGTGGGACTGGAAGCTACTCTGTAAGCACATAATCTGTTGCATGCAAAGGCATTACACAGACCTGAAAATGTTCCAGTTATAAATGAACTCTATTCTTAATCTTTTCTTTATTCCAATCAAAACAATCAGATGTTTGGTTTGATTGGTCTATAACGAGTGGTTTGCGGTAAAAGAAAAGATATGTAAGAAAGACGCTAAACAAAGATTTCTTTTTTTAATTATCTATCCACATTCGTGTTTTACCATTGTTCCCATTTATTAATGTGGCTTTTTGCAGCATTTTCTCAGTATATAACATGTGCTCTCAGGACGAGGGCTCAGACGTGTGTCTGCCATGTCTGCCGGGTCACTACTGCAGTGATGAGACAACCAGTGAGGAGGCCATGCTGAGGGTGATGGTCTGCCCTGCAGGATTCCTCTGCTCGCAGGGTCTGGATCGAGAACCCCAACGTTCAGCCATTCTCTGCCCTATAGGCTTCTACTGCCCTGGGGGTGGGGTTGTAAGTGTGTGCCCATACACTTCTTACATATGTGTTCCAAGAGCACCCACAAATGGTGAAAAACCACATTGTTATGTGGTTAAAAATGCCTATTTTTTTATGTAAACCCTAAATATGCCCCCAAAACACATAATTTGCATTTTAAACTCATTACCCTGAAAGAAAGTGTAAAGGTAAACCCGTATTGATACCGTTATAAGGAGAAGTAAATACAGTAATAAATAATTTAACTTACAGTAATAACATTCTCGTATTGGCAAATACGAGGCTCTCAGAGCCGCTCATGGCAGAACTTTATTTTGTTTGGCAGCATGGCAGCCTTCTGGCCAATCACATGTGAGCATGTAGGATCATAGGAGGGGAGACTGTAATCAGCAAACAGTATTTTATTGTACTTTATTTTATACTATATATATATATATAAACATACAGTAACCCCCAGTTTTACACGGATCCAGTCACACGTGGATTTTTTCCGAGAACAGAAGTGATGGTTTTACGTGGAAATCTCTAGAACGGCGCGGAAACTGCTCCCATATTCTCCCTTTTTTTTTTTTGCTTTTTTCGTGGCAATTTGTTTTTTTTTACTTATTTTAGTTCTAAATTACTAAAAATATATAACTTACTAAAAACATAAACAGTAATCCAAATATAAATTCTGCCTCGCACGTCTCTCTCTCACACACACACACTCACACACACTTCTGACACACGTCTCTCTCTCTCTCTCTCTCTCTTTCTCTCTCACACACACACACTCACACACACTTCTGACACACGTCTCTCTCTCTCTCTCTCTCACATACACACACACACACACTTCTGACACGCACCTCTCTCTCTCTCTCACACTCACACACACTTCT
>JBBJLR010000001.1:18303180-18314002 GCA_037577145.1 Brachypetersius gabonensis | reverse complement strand
TTCTCTGGTAGCGCCGTTTGTACTCAGTTTAACAGAACAATACTATGAGTGTCCATAACTGTTCACTGCTTAAGTTTCCTTAAGTGAAAGGAAAGGATTGGTGAAAAGTTTTCAGCCCTCTATACACACTAATTCCTTCCTACAGCCCTGGGGGCTAAGCCCCCCTTGTCTTTCCGTCCTATTGACGTCCCTGGTAGCAAACACAGCTGTCTGTTCATCTCGATGATGGGGTCAAGACTATTGATATGAGCAATTTGTGGTGGTATGGTATGGGGTGTGTAATTTTTTATGTTTTGTGACCTGTTTAAACAGGTTCTGGCACCGAGGGCGGACTCTGCCCTCAAGCGCATTACTGCCCAGCAGGCTGTGCCATACCGCTTCCCTGCCCAGCAGGCAACTACACCAACCTTACTGGCCAAATAAAGTGTAGCATCTGCCCTGCTGGATACTATTGCCCAGAGAGCTCCAGCAACTTTACACAGTTTCCATGCCCTCCTGGCTTCTATTGCCCTGATGGTACGACACAGAATTCAGAAGCATATTCTTTTTTTTTCTTTGCTAAGTGCAGTGTATTCTTTGTGGGGCTGATGCATGTTTGTTTGTTAGATGCTTTTATCAGCATAATGCATTGAGGACTTTCTACAGGCACGAAGCATGCTACCCAGTTCCCATGTCCAAGAGGCTACTATAACCCTGAGCCCATGACCCAGAGCCTGGACAGCTGCCTGCCCTGCCCCCCAGGCCACTACTGTGAGAAGGAAAGACTAACAGCTGTATCTGGGAAATGCAAAGCTGGTCAGTTGCTTAGCTGAACTGAAACATATTGGTTCACAGTGTATTTTACTGATTTAATCCTGTCTTAACTAATATCTTAACTAATATCATCATCAATTTATCCAGAGAACTTTGCATTGAACCCTTAAATGATTTAAAATCTACCCCATAGTTGTTACAACCACTTCAGCTCTGTGTTCAACCTTGTGACATCTTGTTAGTGACATCCGCTAGTGTGTTTTTAAATGTAAATGTAAATGCTTTATCACTATATAAGAGAAGCCTAATGTTGGCTTGGGTGTTTGTTCAATTTAAAAAAACTTTTAACAGTATATCAGTAAAAGGCAACTGAAATGTGAATGACCTTAAAGTAGCAAAATAAACATGACAAGCATTGATAAATCAAGCTGAAAAAGAAGATGCAGATTAAAAAGCAGAACAATATACGTAACTATGTAGAACAAATATTACCTGCACTTGTCTAAAATGAAATATACTGTATCATGTGACTTGGACTTCAGGCAGGTCCTAGTCATGAGATGGATGGCAAAATTAAATTCAGACTTGGATTTGTGAAAAGACTAGAGACTTGTAGTCAGCCACTTTGTAGCGCTGCGTTTAAAATATATTGTACATGCATGCCTAGAAGATTTCTATGTCTATCAATTTAAATGGGATATTTCATGTCAATAAAATTTTATTAATAATACACCACTACCCCTTTACACAGCACTTACTTTTCCATCTTATTGGAGTACGAATGAGCTAACTTAACATTTTTTGTGTTGATTTTATGTGTAGTTAAATTTATTTTATATGGATTTGTACTAGTGTAATGCATATTTTTTTGGCCAATGGTATTCAATCTGCTGATGAAAGAAAGCATACTGACTTGGTTAGGATGCAGACTTTAGGACTCATCTCTTACAGAGACTTGAAACATACTTGTGCTCAGTCTCTATCAATTCAAGTCAAGTAAAATAGATTTTATTGTCATTGCTACCATATACACAGTACATAGTAAAATTGAAACAACGTTCCTCCAGGACCAGCAACACAAGAGCAGAGCAGAACAGAATACAAGTATAAAACAGGACAGAACAAGAGCAACAATACCACTAACCGAGACGAGGACACGCCTAACCGAGACAAGGACACGCCTAACCGAGACAAGGACACGCCTAACCGAGACAAGGACACGCCTAACCGAGACAGGATACGCCTAACCGAGTCAGGACACCCCTAAACGAGTCAGGACACGCTTAAATGAGACAGGACGCCTAAACGAGACGAGGACAAGACAATATATAGTGCAAATGACAGTGTCTACATTAAGGATAAGTACAGTATTTGACTAGGACTGTAGTTTAGCAGCAGAGATGTGCAAGAGAATGCAGGACATCAATAAATAAACGTGCAATTTTTAAAACTGCAATTTATATCTTGTATTATTTAAACTTTTGTTTTTCTTTCCCAGGCTGGTTTTGTGTCTCTGCTGCCTGGAACCCTCAACCATTTGACTTGGATAATTACACCAATGCCAACTGTCTGTGTCCAGCCACCTCCACTGGAGGGAGATGCCAGGCAGGACACTACTGCCCATCAGGCAGCTCAGAGCCTATGCCCTGCCCTCCTGGAGCCTTCTGCAATGCTTCTGGTGTGTTACACTTAACTTGAGAGTTAAAGAGTAGAGAATGACATTTCATTTAAACCTTTATTACAGCATTTTATTAGGCACATGTAAGATCCTCTACAACACATCTTGTAGTTAGTTAAGGACTTCAGCTCACTTTAGCACATCTTAGCTCTCTATAATCCAAGTAAGTAGCTGTTCTGTAACAGCTTTGACACAAATAAACATGGGGAATCTTTTGATTTATGTTACACAGATTTATTTAGATGTAAAACACTGATTTAGACAACAACTGCTTTTTTCTAAAATCTTCAGAACGCATTCGCTTGAATGGCTTTCCTAGTTTATCCTTTTCTGAAGCTTTGAAAGATGGATGCATGGTTTTTCAGTATCCATATACGTATGTCTATATGTCTATTTATTTTTAATGCCTGACCATATTTACTTAAACCAGGCCTATTCAACTGGCAGCCCGCGGGCCGGATTCGGCCCTTTTGAAATCTTTTATGGCCTCAAGACTGCCATAAAATCAGTGTGTGATTGGTGTGATATAATAAATTTACGGGATTTGGATCATGATTGGCTGGTAGTCCCCCACTACCTTCGCCCAGATCGGTTATCTGCTGTGTTGTATGGAATTATCCACTCCGACCACAGAAGTTGCCGTATTATTAGCCAATCGCAGCAGAGGCGGGGTTTGTCAGAAAATGGGTGTGTTAAAGAAAAAGCAGAACAGAGCTGGCGGTAAGGAAAGAGAATCTGGTCACACACACAGCGAGGGGGGGGTCTCCGTAGTTTTAGCTCGGTGATGGATACACTCTAACAACTTTAACCACCAGAGTTCTCATTTAGAACCGGACAGCGTTAAAACAGCTATGTTTGACGGTTAAAGCGATCATCGGGCCGATGGTAAATTTGGGCCGGCTTACGAATCCCGTGAAACCCCCCACACCCCCGGGCCCAACAGCCTGTACAGCACAAAATTCTGTGGCCCTCAAACCCCCAGTGACTTTCATATCCGTCCCACTTACTATTGAAGTTGAATAGCCCTGCCTTAAACCCTAAAACTGAAAATTATTCAATAGTGCTTCAGTATAATAGTATGGTAGTATAATAAGAACAATAATCAATTTAAAATAACAGGTCTGGCCCTGCCGAGTGGTCCCTGTGCTCCTGGTTATTACTGCACTGGGGGAGCAACTGAATCAAAACCAACAGATGGCATCACGGGGGACATCTGCCCTCCAGGCTCTTACTGCGGTAACTACAGTTCATTGGTCTGACAGTGTCTGAACAAGAGCACCCTTTGATCACTATTATGTATGTATTAACTATTATGTATGTATTAACTAGCTGAGGGCTCCAGAGAAGCAGAGGCGTGTCCAGTGGGGACATTCTCTCAAGTGAGAGGCCTGGAGAGTGAGGCTCAGTGCAAGCCTTGCAGAGCTGGTCACTACTGCAGCTCCAGAGGCCTGAGAGCTCCCACTGCGTTCTGCAGTCAGGGTAAGAACAGAAAGTCCATTACACAGCACAAACAATCCTATTCATTCTTTGATTCCTAAGTAAATATAAGTTGTAATATTTATGCTCCACTCAGAAGGGATTAGACAGATTTTATTGGATTTTAATAATTCCATAATGCTAAAGCCCACAGTTCTAATTAGACAAGCTGATTATTGTGTAAGTACATGGTTTTTACATCAGCGGTCAGGGAAGCAGCTCTACACAGGACAGGTATTTCTAAATGCTTATCTGAGCTTAACCCCTTGAATCATTTACACTGATGCTTTCCCAGCATGCTAGTAAGACTCAACATTTTATTAAACTTTACAGGCTGCTGTTACTGCCAGCAGTAGCATAATCATGTCACAATCTTAAATTAATTTTCTCCTTAAAAGAATCTGAGAGTCATGAAGGCCATGATCATAATATTGTACAGGAGAGTTAATTTATGAATATCTAATATTGCTTATGTGTCAATAGGTCATAACCAGATAACACTGCAATTACCTCAAATTTCACAGCCACAATTGCATCTAATATACCACAGCATCTACAAAACATGACACATTGACCATGAATGTCTGGTATAAGCACTGATGAGATTCAAATTTCTGTTATAAGCTTCATACGTGCAAGTACTTACTAGTACAGCCAAAATGAAGAAGCGAATTACAAAACTGTGTCTTAATTAAACACAGACAGGCTCAGAATTTGACTGGATCTGTGAATAAAATTTAAACATAAATATTTGTATTTTATATGTGTCAAGTTGAGTAGGCGGTGAGTGGACACAGTTCTAACTCCCAAGCGCGCGCGCACACACACACACACACACACACACACACACACACACACACACACACACACACACACACACACTCTGTCAGTGTCACTGCGATCCTGAAAATCGCTGTATATTTATTTATTTATTTTTGTTTGTTTCTGTATATTTTGGATATTTTACAATCCTGTAAAATCATCGTGTTCGACATTGCGTCACTCTGTCCTTGTTGTCTGTATGATAGGTTACTGGTGCCCCCCCGGTCAGACTGAGGACCTAGCTCTTCCTTGTCCGGTCGGTCATCACTGTCCCGCAGGAAGTCCTGCTCCAGTTCTCTGCCCCTCTGGGACCTACCAGGACAAACAGAAGCAGGCCAAATGCACAGTCTGTGAAGAGGGCAAGATATAATTATAAACATCTTCTTATGAACCAGTGAATTATGCAAAATGCTAAGGATGGGTTGCAGTTTAATACCATTTTAGATTAAAGCAGTGGTTCACTTTAGAGTGTAATGACAAACCTAAATTATAGTAAGGTCAATGTAATGCATGGCCTGGAGAATTTCTTATAGAAATGGTGACAAAATATAATACGATCAAACAAAGTAAATTTAATTTTGTATTCTTATGAATGCTTGTAAACAATACGTCTACAAAGCAATGTATCTGTTAACAGTAGAATGTGTTGCTTCCGAGCAACATTCCAGTTTTTATCAGCAGAACTGTTTATTTGACGGAAGTCCTTTTCTTTCCTTTTCTTTTCTCTTTTCTGCCAGCAGTTCGACATGATTTTGACTCAGTATTTCAATTTTTTTATTACTTCGACTTGCTTGACTTACTTTGTCAACGCTTAGAGTATGCCATTCTATAATAATAACTATAAAATAAGTAATTATTTTGACATAGTAAGTTAACAATTTGGCAAAACTCACATTGGTTCTCCTCTTGCTGATAAAAATAAGCTTTCATGGTATTTCAGTGAATGTAAATAGATCAGATTTTAGAACCATAACTATTTTTAAGCAGGTTATGAAATTCTTTCTTATTGTAACTTTATTCATTTTATTTCTCTAGGATTTTACTGTGATGAGAGCTTTGCAGCCGCTAATGTGTCTGTCCTACAGCCATGTCCCCAGGGCCATTACTGCCCTAAAGGGACAAGTTATGCCAAGCAGTTTCCTTGCCCCATTGGTACCTACAACCTAAGAGAAGGGACACACAGCCTAAGTGACTGTCTTATATGTCCATTAGGACACTTCTGTCCAAGTGCAGGACTCACAGAACCTGCAGGTAAAGCTCTAGGGCTTGATGTGTAAAATTTCCCCTTTAAAATATTCAATAGTGTGACTAACCATGGGAGGCTCGTAAAAATGGTAATTTCTAATGATTAAGTGTCGTCTTTATTGAATGTAGGACTATGCTTCCCTGGGTACTGGTGCAAAGAAGGCTCTCACACAGCCAGTCCTTCATCTGGGTCCTCTGGTTCACTTTGTCCAGTTGGACACTTCTGCCCCAAAGGTATATTAGCAGCCTTTTCATACACGATTATAGAATCTTAAACAGTATCTGTTATAAGTTGCATATTTCAGTTGAAATAATACACTATATGGACAAAAGTATTGGGATGCCTTACCCTTACACCAAAAGGGACTTCATTGCATTCAAATACATAGACTTTAATATGAAGTTGGAGATTTGCAGCTCCAACAGCTATAAATCCGTGAGTTTGGACCTTGCTTTTATATTTATTTTATAGTTGTATTAAGTTAGATTTTTTTTAAAGTAATGCAATAGTTACTTTGCCTGGTAATTAATTACTTTTATAATGATCTAACTCAGTTACTATTTGTGAGTAAAAAAGTAATTAGTTATAGTTACTAGTTAAAGGTATGTGCCCAACACTGAACATATGTGACCCAATACTTTTGTCCATATAAGCCATATTTAAAAATATGAAAAATTCAACATGGATGTGTCCTATATTGTCTTGTGGCAGGCACTTCCAGCCCCGTGCCTTGTCCATTAGGCACCTGGTCTAACAGCACAGGCCAGAGAAGAGAAGAGGACTGCCTGCAGTGCCCTGGAGGATTCTACTGTGCAAGTACAGGCCTCACTGTACCCACTGGGCTTTGCTCTGAAGGGTATTTGTCAAATAACATACACACAGTCCTGCTATGTAATAGTGCTTCAAGGGAGAGGAGTCATTTTAATTCATTTTCATTTGTCATTTTTCCTTCTGAAAGATTTTATTGTACTGCAAAAGCCACAGGTCCCATGCCTACTAATGGGACCTCAGGCAACGTCTGCCCAAAGCATCATTACTGTCCTAGTGGAACCACTCAGCCCATTCTGTGCCATCCGGGGACTTTCATGACTTCTACACAGGCGTCTCAATGCTGGCCATGCACTGCCGGCTGGTATTGTGTGGATGGGGATCGGATACAGTGCCCACAAGGTTAGAGCCCTTCTTCTACAGCTACTAATAACCTTAGAGTACTTACTGTTCAGTAACTTGAGAATCACTGTAAAGAGGTGCTGCAACTTTACAGTAAATTTACAGTGAACTTTACATTAATATACTATTTCCCTACAATAATATTACAATGTTATTTTTTTAGCATAATGACAGTTACAGTTGCACAAAACAGTTCAAATTTGAACTATCCCCGAATCTCAAAAAAGTAAAATGAGAACTTTTTACATACAAAAGGTTTTTTTTCCCCATACATTTAGTGCAGGGGTTCCCAACTTTTTTTCCTTGAAGCTCCCTTTGCCTGTGTCCAAGACAACCCAGGCCCACAACACTCTCTGTATGAATTTAATGTATACAATTAT
Source organism: Brachypetersius gabonensis (assembly GCA_037577145.1). Taxonomy (NCBI): domain Eukaryota; kingdom Metazoa; phylum Chordata; class Actinopteri; order Characiformes; family Alestidae; genus Brachypetersius; species Brachypetersius gabonensis. The sequence goes on along the minus strand of JBBJLR010000001.1, from coordinate 18,306,477 downwards.
AATTTTGGTAAACTCATTGCAGACAAAATTCTGCGCACCCCCTGTGATCTCTAGCGCCCCCCTAATGGGGGCCCGGACCCCAGGTTGGGAACCACTGATTTAATGTATGTGTAAAACCAGTGAATAATTGTCTGAGAAAAATCATTTGTTTTAGTTGTGCATCTAGTTCCCTTTCTGTGCTCGTATATCTCTAGATGTAAAACTAGAGATGAACATACTGTGTGTTTATAATAGTTAAATGTGGTTAAATATTAAAGAAATTTGTTTATTGGTAGTACAGCAATAGTAAAACATGACTGGAGCAAAAAAACCCCTTTCAGAATCAACAGTGTCTCCCTTGATGTTCCTCTAACTAGTCTGTTCATTTCTGTTCCAGGTTTTTATTGTCTGGAGGGCACAGGCTATGACTGGAGGCCTTGTCCACTTGGAACCTACAGTCCAGAGTTTGGCCTGAGCATGGTCTCCCAGTGCAGGGCGTGTGACGGAGGACACTACTGCTCTCGTCAGAACGCTACTGTTGTCTCTGGGAAATGCTCTGCAGGGTATTTCTGCTCTCAAGGAAACATCTCACCACAGCCACTCACTCTGTCTGCAGGTACGGTTATAAAAAGGAAAAGCAGGTCATGCCAGTGCAGTCAAGCGATATAAAAATAATTTTGTTGAATTCACTGCCTGCTTTTCAATATTAAATACCCTTCTTCATGTTTGAGTCAGTCAGTTCAGGTGCTCTTCTTAGTAGAGTAACTATGAATTTATCATGTGTGCAAGGGGAGAACACAGCAGTACGCAACAGGGATCCATTGTAGTCCTTGGTACTTCCTCACTCCTTGATTGACTCCATGCAGACAGGGAGCATACGTAGCCCACTGGAGATGTGCAGTCCAGAAGCCACCGACCTTTCCCATAGCTTCCCCGCTCCTCCTGTATAACACAGCGAGAGAGAGATAGAGAGAGGAAGAGAGCATAGAAGGAACACCCGTCAGAGAACCGTGTCCCTCGTCTCCCTAATGCCGCTGCTCTCCAACCGTCCAGTGAGAAGCTTGTCTTTTCCTCCTTGTGGCTGTCCTAAAACAGAAGAGAGTTCTGAACACAGTCCGCACACTCTCACACGGCTTTCCTCATCACTTCTCACCACAGGGCAACTATGTCTTTGGAGTCCTTTGTCTTTTGTCTACATAGATACGTTTCCTCACACATAGCTAAGGGAGTCTGTCCCTTCCTCACACATTCTAAACTCCCCCGGATATTGGTTGTCAGACCTTGCTTGTTGACATTGCTTGTTGGTGACCACACGCCGTGGCTCTGGTTCCACCGGGCTTTATCCCGTCTCTCCACCTATCAGATTGCGACACACATACAGCTCCCAATGAGCACAGCTGAGAACACTCATGCCCACACGCTACTCTAACCAGGAGCTCTCTTAATATGGAACACCTGTGTTTACTCACCAGGTGCCTCCGAGCTCTACTCAAGCTCAGAGACTACATGCTGATCACACAAACACTCTGACACGTGAATTAACTCAAAAGGCTGCCTTCACCGGCAGCCACCCTAAACTAATCTAAAGCCTGCACTAAACAGTGACTAATAGAAGGCTGCCTTTAAAGGCAGCCACCCACAGACGTCACAGAATTGCTCCAGCCATGGTTTAAGTGGTTGACACTAGAGGGTGACATGGGAGTGAATTTTCAAACCCTTCCCGTCCCACTTCCACAAAAAAATCCCGTCCCGTCCCAATCTCATTAAAAAACTGGGGAAAAAAATCCCGTCCCGTCCCAATACCAGAAGAATGACTCCCATTCCCTCCCACCCCCGTGTTGTTGTTGTTTTTTTGGGCTAAAATCTGTCAGTTACCTGGTACCGCCCACTTAAATTTCCCGGTCCCGCCCACTCCTGCTTACAATTTTTCCAGTCCCGTCCCAATCACATTCTTAAAAGTGATTTTGCTTCCCGTCCCGCGGGATTCCCGTGGTGGTGGTGAAAAAATGTCAGCCTCTAGTTGACACCCCAGTGCTATTGTAGACTATCTACAAGATGGCTAGCACTGAAACATTTTTGTTGTCCTGCTCAAAAGGACACCTCTGGTGTGCCAGTTTCTGGCGAGTTCTTGACTGTACCAAGACATAACAAGGAGTTGTTTTGTTTTTGACAGGTGAGGGTGGACCCTGTCCTGCAGGTCATTACTGTCCACAGGGCTCCACTGAACCCCAGCCCTGTCCAGAGGGGACGTTTAGTAACAGGACTAAATTAACTTCAAGGGTATGTCAGCACCATGCTTTATTTTACAGCAGCAAATCACACTCATCACTAGTTCATGGCTGTCTCAACTTGATTCAAACATTTTGCAAAGACCATTTTAAGGTATATAATAATAATGACCATTATCTAAACAAAAAATACAAGGAGAGTGCACTGTTGCAGCATAAAAGTGATTTGATTAAGGCACAGACATTTTTCACCTGAAAGTGGGTTTGTTTATGAATGTCTGTAAATCATTTCACACCCCATTTTGTTTGCTTTGACCTGAATTATACTTTGTTCTCTTCTAGTTTTGTTTAGCAATCAGTGCTCATGAAGAATTTGACAATTATTATGAAGAAATGTTGCTGTTATTACAAATAAATTGATCAACTAGGGCTGAAATGATTATTCGAGTAACGAATGACTCGATTACAAAAAATGTTACCTCGAGGCTTTGTTTAATTCGTCACCAAAGTCCACCTGCAGGGGGCGCGTGCGACCCGGGGAACATGCTATTTTTGCCGCAGGGAGTAGGATTTTTTGCACCGAAGAAGAGAACACAGCTCAGAGCAGGAGATATAAATTAAAACTCTCCACGGGACTATTTTTTAATCTCGCTACCGCGGAATTTCTGATGATTCCCACCCGTTCCCACCCGCTCCTGCCTGCTCCCGCGGTCATATATGAAAATATATTTTTAAAGTTAAAAAACGATCAATGTTCTGTTATTGTAAGCTAGTGGCACACAATGGCTGTGAAAAACGAATATTGTTGGCAATATTTAAACTGTAAACAAGTTTTGACCATTTAATGCTAAAAAAATATCATCAATAAATAATAATTAATTCAAATTGATCAGCAACATTTAAACTCAGGAGCACAAAAATAATAATAATAAAAATAATAATAATAATTATAATAATAAAATATTTAAATATCATTTTATATTTTAAAGTGCACACAGACAGAGAAAATGATAAAAATAACTAAATAACAGGACGTTTTTGTTTTCTTTACTGTTAATAAGGATACAATGTACATCATAAATGTTTCCCA
>JBBJLR010000001.1:18194401-18205234 GCA_037577145.1 Brachypetersius gabonensis | reverse complement strand
GGAGGTTATTGCTAAAGATGAATGGGCAAAAATACCCTGGAGACTTGCAAAAAGCTGGTATGCAATTATAGGAAGCTGTAATAGCCAATAAAGGCTTTTCTATTGATTATTGAGGAAGGGTCTGAATACTTTTGGACATGCCACTTTTTGCATAATTGTACATAAAAGCTGAGAAATGTTTTTTTCCTCATTGATGTCTTTAATACATCATTGTATTATGTTTTTGCACACACCTGTCATTTCCTGTCTAAATTTGATATATATATATATATATATATATATATATATATAATTCCATTAATTTAATATGTAACTACTGTGTAGTTAGGAAAGTGTGGCCAGGATTTTTAGGGGTTAACGTTTAACAATCATTCTAATAATCACACCATCTGTAGATTATTGTCATCGGTGCCAGTGGATGCACTGAGACAACTGAAAGTGGAGTTGTGTCCAGACTTCAGGCTTCAGCACAGCATGAGCATCTCCTCTTCCTTCCTGCAGAGCCTATGCTCCTTATGCCTTTGCCTTGTCCTTTCTGCTGTGGAGAAGGTGAAGATTAGCACTTCATCAACCTCGGAATGTCAAGGAGTGCTTCTGGAGATGAAGCCCAATTTAGTATCCTGCTTGTCCTGAGCCAGTGAGCTTTAGCCGGATGAATTTTTTTAAATTAATAAGCTCGTTAGTCATGCGCGTGGTATTCAGCTCGGCCGACAGGTGTGTAGGCGCATCTTACATGTGACCTGCCTTTAGTCGGCACCAGGGCTGGATCACACAGGCCACGCAGGCTGCTCTGAGACTAATGAATACATACGGGCGGTAGCCTCAGACGCTAGTCAAGGTGCTAACTATAGCCTGTTTGCTGTGTCCTTGATTCAACAGGTGGCCATAAAGATCATAGACAAGACCCAGCTGGACTCTGTGAACCTGGAGAAGATTTATCGGGAAGTGAAGATCATGAAAATGCTGGACCACCCTCACATCATTAAGCTGTACCAGGTATTTTTTAGCCCAGTACCTTGATGACCTGTTAGTTCTTGCTGTCGTTTTGCTCCGCTGCTTGAATGGAATTGGAAATGAATTATACTGTGGTTTGCTCAGCTTTACATTCCATTTACATTCTGACTTGCATTCGACCGCTCTGAGTCAGCGCTTCGGACTTCTTGTGCATGTGTCAGGCAATGAGAAAAAGCTGAAAGCGAAGCCAGTATGCACCATAACCTTTAATGACATCAAATAAAAAATTACATTCAGAAGTGGAATCGTCTGTTTATTCACATGAAAACTGAATTTCTTCTTCAGTACTGGCGTATTAAACAACCGTTCCAAGACCCATTAGCACAGTTCTAGTGGAAGAGCTTTTACTGAAAAAAGACAAAAAATGTGTCATTAAAACACCTACATATACAAAAACACTGTTCTGTACACAACCAGACTCGGAAGCAAATCAACACAAAAGGGGATGTGTTATCAGTATTTGTGAAAATGTACAGCTTTAAGTGTTTATACATCAGTTATACATCTAGGTTTTTGCGTTATAGAACATTTAGCCCAGCTTTTAAGGGGGTTTTAGCCCACCCTTTTCAGCATTTCCTCAGTTCACCTGAATTGGATGCTCCTGTCAGTCTGGTATGTGTAAAAGCAAGTAGCAATAATGATAAATCATTCTCTGTATATGAGAAAAGACCAACAGTGAATTGATTAATTCAAACAAAGTCTCTGATAATAGAACAAATTATTTAAACAAAGACTTACTAAGAATCGTCTCGGCTAAAAGAGGAGGATTAGCGAAAGGACCTCTTGAACACGATGTGATATTAAAAAAGTTTAGAATCTGGAGTTTGGACAGTATTTCAGAAGAGCTGCAAGTGAGAAGTTGTTCTTGTGAAATTATACCATGTCATTGCTGACGATAGCCATTCTGCTGCTTTTTTTTTTCTTCACTCCAACTGATGTTTACCGTATCAGGCCAGCTCTCAGGCCATAGTTAATGACTAACTTCTCTGTACCTCCCGAGACTTTCATGAGTCCTCGCAAGACACCCTTCAGCTGGATGTTGACCTGTATTACAGTAGAATTAAAGTCCCTCCCTGAAGCCCGACTCTGACAGCGGGCGAACTCTTCGGCCCAAAAGCCCAGTTTAAAAAAATACTCTTTCAGAGTTACTTCCCAGGACCATTACGTAAGGTTTTGCTTCACTTTGGTTGTTTGGAATGTGAACAGCTCTTCATTATTATACAACCAAGTGGCGTCAGTCCAAATGTGGCTGTGTAATCGCGGTGTATCATTATTTCCAACAGCTCTTCCATTCAGGCCGCATGGGTCAATTAGTCATTTCCTCTTGGGCCACATAAACAGAGGGCAGCTTGGCAGGCTCCCGCTGCCTCATCACAAGCCCCCAGCTTCTCTCAGCCCCATCTGCCTGAATCCAGGGTCCACAAATACACACATTTGAAACTTGCGCATATTTTTGCACACAACACTACAACAGTTGGTCAATATTTATCTGTGGCTCAGACCCCACATCATGTATTTACAGCATTACCCAGCTATTACCATCTGTCTCACTGAACCAATAAATGCACAAAGGTTACATACAAAAGAAAAGGCAGTTTAAGTTCACCACAGGTCATGCTTGGCTTTTTTCCCCCTTTCCTTCTCTATTTCTCTGGATAACAGTTTGAACACCTCCAGTCAAGTTCCCTGGAGATTTTTCTTAATACGTCAACCATAAATCAATTTATTCAACCATGAATTTGTCTTTTTTAAACAATTACAGTTTTAACATAGTGACAAAAGACAAAGTAGGCCATAAAATGGGCCGTGACATTTGCACAGGTCTGTTTTATTTTCTTCCCTGATGCCTTACATTCAGCAAGTAACCACGTATTAAAGTGAGCAGAAGTGTGTTCTGTGTAGAAGTGTATCTATTTACATTGTATCATTTGAGACTGATATTGTGGTGCCTTAACTTTTGCACACGGCCGTATGTATAAACGTCATTTGCTGATTGACATCAGTTTCAGAGCAGTGTGACTCATCGTTAAAAGTGATGCTGACAGAGTGGTGGTGGTTTGTCAGGCCGGACCGGAGGAGCGTGGCATAACGTGCACATTTGCATGCGATGATTCTAGTTATTTCCAGACATTTGCATATCTGGCAGCTGATTTGGACCAGAAGTACTCTGTGGTCAGCATGTTATGAAAATGTCCTGAGATCATCTAGACAAGTTTCTGGAAAGAAAAACAGGGCTTCTGTACATGATTCATGTTTTGGAGTGGCTGCTGACTTTATTAGTCAACAGCGCATTGTCTTTAAAAGGCAGTTGGAAAGTCCTGGAGAAAGCAGTCGGTTTAAACTAGACGCTCACAGCACAAACGAAGCAGATTATGGGTGAATCCTGTCTGCCTGGGGGAAAAGGCCTGGTGTGGTGTTTTGTTTTTATTCTGTGGCCCCGGTTGCATGTATCGGTTTATAATAGATTCTCTCTCCTGCCTACATTTAGCCCTATTCATCTCTTTGTTTTCTTTGGCTAATTTTGGAGTCCTCCCACACATCTCTGGCTCCGTCGTCGCTTTATGAATCGAGTGTACGATCTGGCCAAGGAACAGCATGCCGGTCTGATTCATGCCCACACCATTGTGCCACTAACTAAATGAGACATATGAATACTGCTACAAGGAGAGCAGCAGGCCCTGTACAGTTTGTCCATTTTGAACACGGACCCGTTGTTCTGTCCTGTGCATGAACCCACTGTGCTCCCACTACGCAGTTTGTTTGCTTTTATCATCGCAATGGATCACCTACTGTGCGTTCTGTCTGCATGTTATGTATGTCTTGAGCCTAAATGCTCAGTTTATGGGTTCTCCACCCGTCCTTGCATTTCTCTTCCTGCCGTGAACATATATAGTATCATACAAAGAATGGGAGGTTAATGCAAGAAATGCGTTTGAGATATTTAATAGTTTGAAGTTCGGCCGATATTCTGCTTGAGCCTTAAGATGCTAAAAAACCCACATAATAGCACGAGCCTATCTCTCAGAAGCAGAATGAAGCAGAATCACACCCCTGTAAGATGCTTGAGCGTAGAGATCTATCAACATCTCTAACTTTTCATAACTGTACTTTCGCTTTCTTTTTTAAGATTGTTGACTGTTATTTCAGTGTATCTTTTACAGCCTGCTCCTCACAAAAGATTATAATAGTGGATTTAAATGTTAAATAATATTCTCTGCTCTTGTGCAGGTCATGGAGACGAAAAATATGCTGTATCTAGTGACGGAGTACGCCAAGAATGGGGAAATTTTTGGTAAGTTTTTTTTTCAGAAATGCATGACCATCTCGAGGAAAAGTTAATGTTGTAAGAACTTCATCTTTTTTCACATCCGAGTGGCATAGTCGGGAAAAATGAGACTAGCACATTTATTTTTTTTTCAAGCGGTTGTCTACATTTTTAGTAAGGAAGGTGACTTGTGTTAGTACAAAGTACAAAGGATTTTTTTCAGGGCGTCAAAAAGTGTATTATGTGGTCAACAGACGAATGCTGGATAGCTGATCTGGTTGGGTCAAACACATAATCTAGTAAAGTGTTAACAAAAGAAGGGAATATGGCTGACAATAAAAGCTGGCTGCCACCAAATAACTGACCTGTATTCAGTGTAAGCAAAATGAACTTTGTCTGAATGAACTCTCTTTTTTTGTGGCTCATAAGCCAAAGTCATAGACAAAGAACCAAAATATATCCTGCAGATGTAGCCAAGGCACGGTTATCATGGACAGATTGAAATCAGCCCATAGACAAGTCTAAACATGGCACGTTTAGTCCATCATGGCCAAATAAACAACCAGTACTTTCAGTTTCTGACAAATGCTTTGACCTTCATCTTTTTTCCATGTGCTCTCGTTTGCCACGATCTTAATTTTAATATACATTTTAACTAGTGCTGGGCATGTTAGCGCTTGATTATTGCCGCAACACATCGTTTAATTAATGGCAACAATGATTTTATTTGACACAGTTTTCTTTAAATGACTTTTATTTTGAATATTTGTTTTTTCTGTGCTCGGCCGCTTCACTTCACTTTACAGGGACACTAGCAACTGAACATACTGACTGCTTCTGCTGCTCCCTGATACCTGTTCTGAAAAAAAAACAGATTTATTAATGTTAACTTGTTGCTCAAAAGGTGCCTAACATACCGTAGACCTGGGCGCAAGTGTTCTGATGATTCATGATACCCTGTCGAAAAATGCTCCCTTTGAGTTTACAGTTTATAGTTTATAACACAGATACTGATGAGGAATATACAAATAATATGCACAATCAGAGAAAAATATATTTTATTTAAAGTATTTACAGTGTATTGGTTTATGCTGCATTGTCAAAAAATGCTACCTTGAAGCTTATTCAGTTTATACAGTTAAACGGGCAAATAAAAAGCTCTGTAGGGGGAGGGGTATTACAATAAGAAAAAGATAAGATAAGGTTATAAATGGTTATAAAGCTATAATGCTTCTGCCGCCATTATGTAATGTTTTTTCTATGATAAAATGTGAATGCCTTGTAGTGGCAAATAGCTTTAGTTTTATATTTGATTTGATTACATTAATGTTCGAGTTAAGATTTACAGAAATATTTGAACTGTAACTGTGACAGCAGTGTTGAAGGGAACACTGCTGTTAAAAAGTACCTTATTTGTTTAAAGTGTTTGCAAACCAAATGTTATTGCCCTCTTGTTCATACAGCAGTACTTTTAAAATAAAAGTGCACAATACAGTACTTTTGACTTCATTGTTGAATTTTGCATGTAACAATCGAGATGAATCGCATAAAATCACGTGATTAAGAAAGATATAGTTTAATTATTCATTTGAACATTTATAAAATACACAATATTCACAGTGCATATACTGTTACTAAGCTCTCCAAACCAGTTGGTAGCAGGACAAAGAGCCAAAGAGACGTTAATGTTTGAGTTTGATTGGGTAGCTTCTCCCAAAGAAAAATGCCCATTATCATGAGGCATCTTGCTTACATAACATTGTTTTCTGGTTCATGGCGTGTGAATTGCTGTGGCCTGCTACCAGGAAATCACTCACATGTCAATCAAGCCATAATTCCTGCTGCGCCTAACCCTACCTTGTCCTTTAACCTAGATTATGAGAGTCTGGCTCTCATCTGTGCTTTTTTGGCATAACGGAGTTGTTTGCTGTTGAGTTCATCTGATGGGGGCTGTGTTCACAACAGCCAGAGAGTTCAGTTGTTGACAGTCAACCTAAAAAATGTAAGCTTAAATTTAACGTGCAGCCTGCGAGCTGAGATCTGAGCAACTGTTTAGCTCACCAAAAGTGTGATAAATGTGTAATAATTATATATAATTAGTGTAACAGCATTTAAAACTGTATCTCAGAATACACCCTGTGGAGTTGTCTGGTGGCACGAGAGGGACTTACACAATATTAGGCAGATCATTTTAATGCAACGGCTTATTTTTGGTAGAATATATGGCAGGCACTGAAAAAGTTGTATAAGAAGACTTCTTTTTTTCTCAGGCAAACCAATCTATGTAGTATATTATCATAGCTTAATCATTTTTTAAATTTTGAATTCAAAATATTAAAAATAAAGTCTGTCAGTGTGAAAACATTTGTCAGTACTGCCCTGGTGTGTATCAGTAAAGCTCTTGTGCATTTTATCTGTGAGCTTGGTGCAAATGTTAACCATTAACTTCCAATCTGGTGTTAAGCCTGAATCCGAGACATACCCAAGGCCTCGTTCCAGTCTGGCCCAAACAGTTCTGCTACATTTGAATTCTGAACCCAACCCTGTTCACACACACTAACGGTTAGATTATCACTCGTTTTTTCATAACTTGACTATGTAACTAAGTACTTAAGGTGAGTGTTATAATACACTCTGACTGATGATCATACCAAATGTTAAAAATGTATCAGTACAGTAACCCCCCACTTTTCACAGGGGTTACATTCCATTGTTACATTTGTGTTGTGATTAAAAAAAAGCCCAAGATGCCTATTTTTATAGTGTAAACCCTAAATATGCCCCCAAATATGCCCCCAGAACACTTTTTTATTTAAACTTTAATTCATTATCAAAACATTACCATAAAAAAATTTAATGGTAAACCTACTGTACAGTTTACACTGAACTCCTGCAGTGCAAGAATGTAAATACTGATGTTATCCCTGCACAGACTGTACTGTTATTCACGCATGGGCATTTTTTTTGGCTTGCACGGTCATTTTCTTTGGTATAAGCAAGTAAAGACAGTAATAAATTAATGTAATTTTTTTGCAATAAATATACAGTAAAATGTACGTGTAATCACCAATAAATGTTACTATAATTTACATCTTATTCAGGGGCTTCAGGTGGAGTCGTATTAGTTTACAGTAATAAAAATACAGGGCTTTAAGAAGAAAAAAACGAAAAACAAGAGAACGAGGAAAATTCTGGACTGCCGCTGCCACAGGTGCCTCAAACTGCAGCAGTCAATCAGCAGCAAGTAGAAATATATAACGTTCTCGGATTGGCTACTTTCAAAACTCCCGCCTCTGAGTACATCAGTATTTAACCATCCCAAGACACACTTTTTTGTGTACTCTGGATAGTCCAAAAACATTTATACAGATATATTTTATATGGAAATGTAGCTGAATTTACATTAATATTTATGTACAACATTAGTAAATTATATTTTTCTTAATAATTTTTTAAACTAAAATGCAGAAAAAAACAGATTGCTTTGAAATAAGCAAAAAAAAATGTGGAGAATATTTGCAGTTTCCATGTTACTGTAGTGATTCCCACATACAAATATTAGTTAGGTTCTGAGAAAAAATCTGCGTTAGACTGATTCCACGACTCCTGATCCATGGAAAAGCGGGGGGTTACTGTATTCCTTTATAGTGTATCAGTACACACTCAGTACACCCCTAGTGATCACATCTGATTATTATCTGAGCATTAACTGATGCGTAGTTAACATGCGAAGTTTCATTCAGACCCATCTTCATCTGCTCCGGGTCCTGATATAATTTCAATCTATTCTGAAATCATTTACGAGAATGATTTACGGGAAAATCAGCTCAGATATTGTGCCTTTAATTAACATATTAAAATAAACCTATGAACAAATTCATCAACTCATTACTTTTGCTGTGTCAAAATATGTACCATTGCCATATAGTACTGATCTGAACAAACCTCAACTCAACCCTGAACTTTAGAAGCTTTAGATTGCTATGGAGCTTGTGATTTTAAGCAGTTTTTAAGCTCAGTTTTTCTAAAATACTGTAAACCAATGTTACGTCAGACGCCTCGTCTAAATGACTAGATTTGGTCAAAGCAGGCTGCGGGAAAGCATTAGATGTGGCAACAGCCCTTGTTTTGGCAAAGCAAGATAAAGATGTGTCAAGGCTGGAACGGACTGATTGGCGGCAGCCTTCTTCTGTCTGGGCTGTTAACGTGAGAGAGACACATCCAGTGGAGGGGAATAAGCTGCCTGCACATTTGACCCATAAAAGCTCTAAGTTTATGTCTTGATCTGTTTTACACAGCTGAATGACGTCCTGGATTATTGTGAGATTTCCAGGTATCACATACTTAGAAGCCATTTCGTCCAGCAAGATTGCAGGTTACACAAGTTATGTTATGCAACGCTATCAGGATTCTGCTGTCCATCACCAGCAGATTATGAAAGATTATTATTCAAAAATGAAAATGCGCTTTAGCCTTTTGCGCTTTTCATAGGCTTATGTCAACAAACAGAGAGAAGATAAGCGATGAGAAAGGAAACTAGCATTGTGTTCCAGGTAAAAAAAAAAATAACATGCCAAATATTGAGAAATCGTAATATTCTTTTTTTAATTTAGTTTGTGGAGCACAAGGGCATGGACTGTTACATATCGTGTGTACCCCAAAGTGTAAAGTACAACTTTGTCTATGGGGCGAGCAAACAAGAGAATCAGAATATCAATACCAAAACCCATGCTGGGAGTGGTACACCAAGAAAACAGCACAGGTAGCAAAGTGTGTTGCTTCTTTTGCTGTAGCTTGAAAACTAGATCAGACTGATCCAGTTAGAAATCGGACGTGGAAGAAAAGCAATAATAAGGAGATTAAGCAGAGGGGGCCAGGCAGTGCCCCTTTTTTATTCAGGCTACAATTGAAGCCTCCAAGCCTAATTGGCAGCTCACGACTCCCTACCTCTTAGACAAACAAAGGGCAGTTCATACTGGTCCACTGAGCACTTGGTGTAGTGTGGGGTGTGTTGAGGTGTGCAGGGGAGACCTTGGCTTGGAGGAACCTGCCAAGGAAATTCTGTCTGCCTCAGAGCTGCAGAGCCGACTGAGCTGCTGCAGTGGAGCAAACTGGAAATTGGGTCAAGCTCGAATAATGAGGAGCTGCGCAAAAGCACAGGCAGAGAGGAAGAGAGAGAGAGAGAGAGAGAGAGAGAGACAGAGAACACAGGAAGACAGAAAATATAGCCTGAGAGAGAAGAGGCAAAAAGAAAGCAGTAGAGAGACTGAGAGAGAAAGAGAGAGAGTAGTTGAGAGAATTAGAGAGCAAGAGAGAAGCAATGGTTTGAAGTTGGGATTGGGATGGGAATGTAGGCCATGCATATATTAGAAATGCAGAGCACTGGAGAAAGTTTGGGAGAAGGAAGGGCATTTCATCTGAGTCAGATCAGTCCTGACACTCCTGTCTGCCCAAGGCTCTTCATTTTCTTGTCCTTTAATGGCTCTCTCCACTCTCAGAGGGAACCTGATGTTCACACTGCTGCAGCTGGGTCTCAGTGGTGGGTGAGGAAATGCTGCTGTACTGCAGGGGTGGATACTGGGCCCGCTGGAGTTTTGTCTGTTGAGTTACGTGAGCATGTTTCTTTGTGTCTGGATTCTGGGTCAGCTGTAGATTATTGTGGTCTGGACTCTTTAGATATGAGGTTTATGAGTCACAGTACTGTTCAAAGGTCAGAGACCACACTTTTGTTAGTTTAATTTTCAGAAATATTCTAGTCCAATTAAGTACAAGGGATTCATTTTTTCAATGTCAGAAAAGGGCAGGAAACAGAGATGTATCAGAAAATTACACAGAATTACCCAACACTAAATAAAATAAAATATTTCATTTGTCCACTCCACTTTTGTGCCTCCTATTGGCTCTTTCATCATTCTAACCTTCAATCCAACTGTCTAAGCTGGTGTCCTCCCATCAGAAGGTGTTTTCAAAGCTCTCACTTAGTTTGTCACCTTTCAAAGACAGTAATGATCCTGGAGGAAATTGCTTAATTGCTTAGAATATGAAACTAATAACAACCATACAAGACCTATTATATCACCAAACTGTCACCAGAAAATTCAGCTCCACTCCTGTTTTACATCTGAAAATATCCACAGGTGATTCTGTCCATCCTTCCACTGTGAGAAGCCTCCATTCTCGGTGGAAAAGGATGGGAAGCTGTTTAAGAAGCCATTAAAAAAAACGAGAACACTGAGGCTAAACACGTGAAATGTTCAGGAGTTTTATGGACTGATGTAAATTTGTAATTAGGATTTCTTGGATGCTAAGAAACAAGAAATACAACAGCTGAACTTTGGAGGTGTTTACAAGAGTTATGGAGAAATACCTCCACAGATGTTACTGAAAATGGAAAAACAGAAAAGAGTGGAAGCTGTAATAAAACTGTATCACTACTAATGGCCACATTAAAATAATGCTATTTAATATTGTCATTCATATACTCTCTCTCTCTCTCTCTCTCTCTCTCTCTCTCTCTCTCTCTCTCTCTCTCTCTCTCTCTCTCTCTCTCTGTC
>JBBJLR010000001.1:18178328-18190974 GCA_037577145.1 Brachypetersius gabonensis | reverse complement strand
CGTGTAGCTTCTCCTGGGTCCTAATGCCCGCCTGCTACCTACAGCAGCTTCAACAGCCAGGACATCATTTTAATTCAGTAATGATAGCTAGACTTATTATTTCAATTCATAGTCTTGTTTCTATTTGTAAAGTGCGGATCTGCGCTCAGTGATATCTTGTATGAAATGTTTGGCTATCTAATTTGAAAATAGTATAATAATTACTATATATTTAGGGTGGCTTGGGATCATTTTGGTGCGGGGTTCAGACCCCCCAAAATATACCTAAAGTCGCCCATGGCACTAATTATTAGCGCACTAATTTTTTACATAGTGTGTCAAAATTTTATGATGAATGGACCTGTAGAAGTGGTGTCAGTGCAAAACCTTTAAAAACATATTAATGTAGAACTATGTACACGATTAGTGTCTATATAGAGTATCCATATGTATATAGAGCTCATTCTTAATGAGACGTGTAACCCCGCTTTGGCTTATGTTCCAGACTATCTGGCCAAACACGGCCGACTGAGTGAGCCTGAAGCCCGCCGCAAGTTCTGGCAGATTCTGTCGGCAGTAGAGTACTGCCACAACCGCAACGTTGTCCACCGGGACCTGAAGGCTGAGAACCTGCTATTGGACGGACATATGAACATCAAGATTGCAGGTAAAGAGTGACTTCATATCCAAGCAATTGAGATCACAAAAGAGACTACTAGGCATGCACTGGATTAATCCGACTGCACAGACTGAGGCTGAGCTGGGTGTTACCCTTCAGAATCAATGTGGTTTTTGGTTACTGCTCAAGAAATTGGATTTTATTGTCCATGTGAGCTAAAACAATTCATTCCTGGCATAACTGGGCAAACAGAAAAAAAATAATTTCTAAGTTCTGGCATGAAACTATACAGTAGGGCTGTACAATATATCGCAAAGTTACCGTCATCGCGATATCAACATGCACAATATACATATGGCAAAAAAATATACATACGTATTGCATTTATTGACTGAACTGCAATTAATGGTGTTTTTCCAAAACTCTTCACCCAGAGCCACAGAGAAGAGGGCAAAAAATCACTGGGCAGTTTCTTCATCTTCTGTGCTGCTGTTATAGACTGTTCCTTTTGCTCTGTTTTCTGGCTAAGAACGTACTATAATTTAAATTATGTTTACATTTTTTTAAGATTTAAAATTATTAAAAAAATATTTTCTGATTTTTTTCAACAATGTTCAATGGTTCAAATGTTTTATGGGAGGCATTAAATGCTCTGTTTAAGTAAATTCTTAAAAAAAAAACATTTTGGAATAGAAATATTGCATTTCATTTTGTTTCTGCATAGACTAGTCAGCGTCTGGAGTCTATGTTACCGGCAAATCCAAAGCAGAAAAACATTAACACTATAAACACTAAGTTTTTACTCACTTATTGCATGTGATATCGCCATGGCAACACTCAACAGAATTATCGCATATCGCATGTTTTCCTGATATCGTGCAGCCCTACTATACAGCAAATACTATACTCAGCTTTTTTTTCCCAAGAAAGCATATCAAACATCATAAAAGCTTTTTATTATGAGAGTGATGATGTGTAAATCTCAGCGGGACTTTATGACTGTGGAAGAGTAATTCTCAGGGTCCCACACCCTTGTGTGCAGTATTACTTGCGTGCCCTCGTTCACCTATGATGTGTGTCCATGGTTGTTTTGAGCTGAACCTCTTCACTGATTATATCCCAGATCACTGACTTCATCCTTGGTGGTGTATCAAGTGACATCAGCAGGTCATCCCTTCTGGCCGGTCATCTTGCTGGCACCAGTGCTGAGTATCACGTCTCCTCCAGGAATATGCATACAGTGTATAAACATGCACTGCTGTTATTAATACAAGCTGTTGTCCAAACCGAAGTGCATGAAGAGTGATAATGATATGGTACGAGTTGCTGGTTCTGGGTAGTCGCTTGGGGAAACTCCTGGCTTGGTTCAAGAGTTGCTTGTCAGACCCTGCTTGACAAGATGAGTGTGAAGGTAGACTTAATGTAATCAGATTGCTGTTCATAGATCTGATGAGTAGGTGTGCTTTCATGAAGAAGCAGAGCTCTGAGAAACGAGATTGGAAACGCTGGAGGTAATGAAGACAGCGGAGGGCACAGACACATCCTGTGCTGGGGCCAGGCGAACGGATACCCTCCACAAACAACATTTGCCCTCAGCTGTGAGGTGTTTACAGCCTATGGTCCGGCTTGCCAGCCATTAAGGCAGTTATGCTGTGATTACAGCTATACATTCATCCATGCCAAGCGAGACAGACAGAGACTTCTGGCCAACAACACAAACATGTTCCTGTGGATATTATTGTAATTCTACTTAATTAGAAACTGCTTGTTTATCTCTGGTGCTTTTCCAGCGCACATGCACAAACAACAGGAGCAGAGTATAATGAGTCGTACTGGAGTGCTGTGACCTTATAGGATGAAAGTGACAGTCATAGGATGTTACCTTTGCCTCAGGTCAGTTAGGGAAAATTCTACTCAGCGAGATCTGCCCCAGCAAAATGGAAGTGATGGTATTGCACAATATATCGCAAATTTACCGTCATCGCGATGTGCAATATATATATCGTGAAAAAATATATGCATCGCATTTATTGACTGAACTTTTCCAAAGCTCTTCACCCAGAGCCACAGAGAAGAGGGCAAAAAATCACTGAGTTTTCTTCATCTTCTGTGCTGCTATTATAGATTGTTCCTTTTGCTACTTTTTCGGGCTAAGAACTTACTATAATTGAAATTATGTTGACATTTATTTATTTTTTTTAACAATGTTCAATGGTTCAAATGTTTTATGGGAGGCATTCAAATGTTCTGTTTAAGTAAATTCTTAAAAAAAAAAACCATGTTGGAATAGAAATATTGCATTTCATTTTTTTTCTGCATAGACTAGTCAGTGTCTGGAGTCTCTGTTACCAGCAGAAAAAACATTAACACTATAAAGGCTACGTTTTTACTCACTTATCACAAGTGATATCGCCATCGCAACACTCAACAACATTATCGCATATCGCATGTTTTCCTAATATCGTGCAGCCCTAGAAGCTTGTATGGAAGCGTTAGACTGGGGACGGGGTTTGGGCTCAGCCGTTTAGTTTCAGTGTCGGGGAAAGCTATAGCATACAAAGAATTATATTCTTCCAGCTTTCGGGGAAGGTCCTTTCCTGTTTCAGTATGACTTTGCCCCTGTGTACAAAATGAGGTCAATAAAGCTATTTGGGATCAATTGGGACGTTAGTTGCGACCAGGACTTCTTGTCAAATATCAGTGCCCAACCCCACAAATGTTCTTTTTTTTTGAGGACAGAAAGTTACAGTGGTCAGTTGTGTCTCCTATTGATCTCTTTTACAGTAAAAATATAATTTTAAAAAAGGCTACTATTGTTTTCCAGCCTTTCTAACTGATCAAAAATCATAATTCATATTATGTATTGTAAAAATGTCTCAAAGTATTGTGATTTTGTATTTTTTCAGCACATCGCCTGCCTCTATTTGAAAGGTTGTGTAGTTTATTACTGTATGTTCACTTTCTTTTGGTTAGTAGAATCCTTAAAGTTACTTGAAGAATTGCTGGTGAGGGCCTAAGAGTGCTTTTGCTCATAGACTGCTCTATGAAGTGTTTATGTGAGCTTAAGGGAATCATTTTGCTGGATATTTTGTCAATTTAAAGGTACTTTTGACAGAGGGGGGTGTTCTACCAGACTGTCCCAAAGGTCTCCACTCATTTGGCCTTCACTCTAATGCTCTGCCAGGCCCTCACAAGCCAGCTAGAGTCAGGGACACTCAGAAAAAGGTCATGCAAGTGGGGTAGTCTTTTATCTTGAACTTGAAAGAGTGACATTTCTGTGCGTGGGACTAAGGGACAGGGTGTTTAAGCTTAGCACCAGAGACTCTAGAAGTGACCACCCAAACCTGGCCATTCAAGCACATTAAAGGTATTGTGAGGATATTTTAGTTTTGGTGTCATAAACTAGTCAGGTCAAGTTAATGGCACTTTTTACTACTGACATTGTTGCCAAGCAGTTTTACAGAAATCAGGCCAGAGTCCATAGTAAGCAAGTGAAATGGGGCCAAGAAAAACTTCCTAAAACAGGAGGAGGATGCCTTGAGTGGAACCAAGGCTTCTCCTCTGGTCAACACTGGGTAGCGAGGAAGAGTAAACTACAGAGATCACTAAACAACTAGATGCTATTCTGCAAGCAAATGCGAGGTGTTACTGTGTGGTTGTTTGGAGACATCCAGACTTTCATTTAATGGGAAAAAGTTGTTCAAAACAGTTTGATTGCACCATGGATTCGAACCGATGACCTTCTGATGTAGTGCCCAGTGCGGGGTGGGTGTTATATTTAAAAACGTTTAGCCTCATTCACAGATGGATTATTATATATTTATATTATCTTTCATTAAACCACAACAATGTTACAAGTCTTTATTTATTACTGTCCTGAGCTTTAGTGCCTTGAAGCCTGTTTATGAGTCTGCTGTGTGTTTTGCTCTGCATTTGTTTCCCTGCGTTTCTCCCTGGGTTTTTCCCATTTCCAGGCTCCATAGCTGTGATGTCACAGACTTTCTCTCCAGCACACATTTTGAAAGCCAAATTCAGCAATATTTACATATACATTCATGGCATTTATCAGACCCTTTTATCCAAAGCGATTTCCATTCCCTACCTACAGGGGGCAGTCTCCCTGGAGCAACTCAGGGTTAAGGGTCTTGCTCAGGAACCCAGTGGTGGTGCTGAAGGTAGGGATCGAACCCATGACCTCTTGGTCCATAGGCAAGTATCCTACCACTTAGCCACCACCACCCAAATAATAATAATAACCACACTAATAAGATGCAAAAATGTTCAGACAATCACTGATTCCAGTGAAGTAGGAGCAGTGAAAGTCTCTAGCTGTAGCTCTAGTTAGAGGACTTTATCTGCTTCATTCTGGACTAGCTGAAGCTTGCTTAGGTTTCTTATGGAACTTCACGACCCCAGGGCTTTGCAGTAATCTAGTCTTGAGGTAATAAAGGGGTGAACTCATTTTTCTGCGTCTTTTGAGGGTAACGTGTCTCATAGCTCAGGAATATTTTTTTAAAAAAAAAGCTATTATCAAGAAATATTACTTGTAAGTGCATCTAATGAGGAAAGATGAAAGAATGATAAACGTGAATCAGCAGTGATGTGATATCCAGTCTTTTCCTTTACACAATCCTTAGCCTTAGTCTAGGTTTGTAGTCTGGTTTGGCTGATATGTGTTGTCTAGCATTGGAAGGTGATCAGTTTTTTTGATGAGAGTAGTTAATAATTGGTAAAGGAGGCTTGATTATTACTGGTAAGCCTTTTTTTTAAGTAAGCTTGTGGGAGTCAAGTGTGTAAAGCTTTTGATGGAGAGATAATTGTCATAAGCTATGCCTGTTGACCTGTGTTTAGGATGCCAGTGTTTCCCAGTAACTACATTTTGATCAGTATCTGCTTCGGCTGTACCAGGGATTCCCTTAAGCTCACAAACACTTCATCTTCTGTATACTCTATTACATTACTGTATTACTGTACTGTATTACTGTATACTGTATTAAATTACATCAGAGTATGCTCTTCATTGAGCCTATCATAAATATCATCAGCGCATAAAGAACTCTGACAAACTGCTTTTAGTCACAGAAAGTATAATTCTCCCTGTTTAACTGAATTTAGTGCAGTCAAGTGCGTATAAAAACACTATCGTTTTTCAAAGCATTTTTCAGTGTTTATTTTGAAACACCATTCATAGCCAACCAACGGTAGACCCCCAAAAAAGTACAGGTGGTCCTCGATTTACAACAGTCTCGAGGTACAACGTTTCAAGTTTACAACCCTCACTCGGCTTACACTATTAGCCTCGTACTTACGGACTACGTGGGCGAACTAGTTTGGTTGCTCATAGTGGAAGAATACACAGTAATGCGGCGTATGAGTGAGGGAGTTTTCCTTTTTCTTTGGCTTCGTTTTGTTTTTATGATTGTACAACTACGTAAGGATAGATGTGTTTCGACTAACACCAAAATTTGTGTTACATCACCGTCAAAGTAATGGATCCATGGCAATCTGTCACGGCTATTTTCTAATACATTGCTTCAAAATTCACAGTACATTTGCAGTCATAACAAAAAACTCAGCTGAAATCTTTTATAGGAGATGTAATCAGCCAACTTTAATGTTCATTAATCTAATGAGATTTTAATTTGTGATATTAATTAGTCATTTTTGGCAATCTCTAGCCCGTTCCTCATGAAATAAGCATGCAACAAAAAGGGCATTTTTAAAAATAAATAAAATAAGTCACATTATTCTGTATGTGTGCTTACAAACAAAATACAAACACACGCAACCTTTTATGTTTCCCAAGAACTTTGAGCTGAGTGTTAAGCAAATGTGTCCCTATGTCTCATCTCTTTCACCTCTGGATCAATGCTAGATTGGGTCATCCTCTTGAGCAAATGTGCAGGAGTGAGAGATGTATAATTGACACTGGATGGTTGAGAAACACATTTCAGGACTGGATCCCACAGGACTTACACAACCATGTCATGCTTACACTATGTGAAAAGTCATTGTGAGCCCAGTACACAGGCCAGCCACATCCACAAAATGGTTCCATTATGAAATCTCACCATGACCTCTGTTTGGACTTTTGTTAGCCGAGAGAGTAGCTTGTCTCCTGTTGTATCAGCCTGTGTTACATGGTGCCCCTTTAATAAGCACTGGAGTTAGAGGCGAGATACAGCGTTTCCAGTAGATGGAGTGTTCAGGGACTCACCCTTGCAATGTCAGCCTCTGGGCAGGCTGCAGCATTGACGTCAATCGCTGCTGCTCAGCATTCGGCTTGTGAAATGGGTCAACCTATCTAAGAAGCCCTCACCATGTCTGCTGCCTCTCACATCTCAGATGTTCTTTTTTTTCCTTTTTTTTGTGTAAAGCCTTGAAGCTTTTTTCTCCCAAGCTGCAATAACTCTCACCTCCCTTTCCTATTATCCCTTCATCATTCCATATTCCAGCCCCAGTCCCCTTTTCCATTACTCACTGGAAGTAAGATGAAATCGCCAAGCTGACATCACATTTATCTTGTGACCTCCTTCACTGAAGATACCTTTATAAATACGGCCCATACGGCTGAAGGGAGGGGCTCAATGTAGCCCAAAAGCTAGATGTAGTGGCGCCCATATTTTCTGAGAGTAATGGATGCCAGACAAATGGGAGGTGGGAATATCAGACTGCATGTCAGGGGAGCTGTTCAGAAGGTCTGAAAAGAGAAATCTATGTTTGCACTATGGTAAAGAAAGGAATTTGGAGTTTGGCTGATGATGAGCAGCTGACGCATTGTTAAACCGAAGATACACCTGAGAGTGTAGAAATCTTATGAGAGGTTCAGTCACCTTAAAATACTAATCAGGTTCTCTAGTCAAAGGATGCTCTGGACAGTATAAACAGTGATCCTGAAGGGGCCTATGAGGCGGGGAGTGAGCTTCTTGGACTCCATGTGTAAATGAAGGTTTTTGTGTAAAGCCAAACCCTGTCACCAACATGGAATAATCACCCTGGAGGGTGCACATGCGGACCCACCCGACGGCACATCAATCTCTGGTTTCTGATGGAAGCTTAGTGGCAGATGATATTTGAAGATTGTGAGAAAGCTCAACCCAGATAAGGTAGCGGGCTCAGAAGTGCTGATGATGCACCACAAAGCATCTCAAAAAATGTTCCAGCTGTTTGTTGGCCCACTCTGTCGGACCATTCGTCTGTGGATAGTATCCTGAAGACAGACTACAGGTGCCACTGATAAGCAGAAGGCCTTCCAGAACTTGTCTATGAACTGGGACCCTCTGTCCCAGACGATATCCTTGGGGAATGATATCTTACGTCCTCGAGTACTAATTCTACTGTAACTTTGGCCAAAGGGAGTCCGGCAAGGGCCTTGGAAAAAAGCCGTGCTCCACGATGGTGAAAATGACACAATCCAATGTAATGTGCGATCTGGGGCAGCGGTGGAACTGGGAGAGGCTGTAGATCTCCTGAAGATGGCTGGTCGGATGTCTTTGCCCTGGCGCACAGCACGCATGCCTGGACAAACATGTGAACATCTTTGGCCACCAAAACGCTCTCTGGATGAAAAGAAGTGTCTGACGGCTGCCTGGATCCCTGGAGAGGGTGGAGTCGTCTCACTGGACTTCAGGCCAAAGTGCAGTTGGAACAAAAAGTTGTCCAGGTGGGGTCTCTGCTGGAGGTGAATCTAAGATTGAATCTGGATCTGATCCTCCAGCTCCCATCGCAGTAGCAAGATGCTTATCTTGGCTGGCAAAAAAGGCGCAGCATCTGCTTGGGTTTGCTTCCGCTTTGTATTGACGGGAGAGGGCCTTAGTGTTCTTTGACCCCGGACGGTTTAACAAATGGAAATTAAATGGTTCAAAGAACAACGCCCACCACGGCCGTTGATGATTCATCTGTTTCAACTGCTGAATGGTAAGCAGGTTTTGGTGATCGGTCCAGACTGTAAATGGGTCACCGCCGCCCTGGAGCCAGCGACGCCACTCTTCCAGCATGGATGCAGTTTGTAGATGCAGTTCTGGTTTACTTGCTTCAGGATGGAGAAGGATGACAGCTGAGGGGAAGAATAGGCATAAGCGATGGCAGGGTTCGGTGGCTGAAGAGTTGAGTTGGAAATGAGTCGGAAAGTTTTGTGAGAGCGTTAGGAGGTGCTGCAACTGAACTGAAGTCTCGGATAAACTGCCTGTAGAAGTTTGCAAACCCCAGAAAGCTTAAGCATCTTGGGTAGAGGTCCAATTACGCACAAAATACAGGAATGTGATTGCGCGCAGGTGGAAAGCGCATTTGTCCAACTTACAGTATAGTTGGTGGGCCAGCAACCTCTGAAGAACCAGAGAGGGAATCCAGTGCGGTGTTAGTGGGTGGAAGAGGGTGTCTAATTCTTCACCATAATGCAGTTAGGCCCCTGGTAGTCAACACATGGACTGAGATCCATGTGTTTTTCTCTGAATTGGGCACACTGTTCTTCTCTGGATCGGGAATATAAGCGGCCATGGGGGGGGTACCATGCCCGGCAACTGGTCGATAGTTAGGTCGTAGAGCCTATGAGGTGGTAGTTGTACAACCCGTTTCTTGCTAAAGACCTGAGCCAGGTCACATCGCACTTCTCAGCCCATCAGGTAATGAAAATTTGGATTCTGAGGAGGACAGGGAAAGAGAAGAACAGGCAGCCGTCTCGGGAGCTTGACGCTCAGCAGCCAGCTCATGACAGGCCCTATCAAGGGTAGCTAATTGCTAGCTTAGCTAAGCCCGAGCCACAAAGGACTTGTAAAGAGCCTTCGTTAGAGCCGCCAAGTCCCGATTCACCCCATCAATCACCCCACCCCACCTGCTGGGTCACAGTATCACACCTGGCAGCAAATTCCGTTGGGTTAATGTTAGGTTTGGCCATCCTTTCACAGACTAATGAAACCAAACAATCAACCCATGTAGCTTGGAGGATAAAACCAATCGCGGAGTCACACGAGAGAGTAAAGCACACAATAAATGGTTGGAAACGTCAGTACTCAGGGTCCTAAAGAAACACATCGACAGAGTGAAGTTGATGGCAAAAATGACTGAGCAATAGTTACCTCTGTTCCTTGGCGTATATACTGTGTGACACGCCTCATTTCCTCTTGCGCGAGCACAGGCACAGAGCAAAACATCTCAATATGACCGCAGTACATACTTATAGGGTCGGTTTCCCAGACAGGGATTAAGTCTAGTCCTGGATTACATAGTACTGTGATTATAGATTTTCCATTGAAAAGGTAAGGGTTGTCCAAGACTAGGCTTTATCCCTGTCTGGGAAACTGACCCATAATGTCTAAATTTAATACTTGATTTTCTAATATCAGCATGCAAACTGCACAGCCCTGACAATTACTTGCCTATTGTCATGCACAGGTTAAAAGGGAAATAAATAGAGTTGTTAGCCAGTGTTCTGATGGTAAGCAGTCTTTCAGTTTTGAGGCTCATGCCTGCATCTTTTGTATTTACAGCAACTGCAAGCTGTTCGAACATTAGTAAATGGAGTGAAATATGCAAAATGTGTGTAATATCTTCACACATTTTTGGCACAATCCTCCCACAATTCACACGACCCTCCCTCAGATACATTTGCATGAGAGAAAAACATCATTTTGCATTTCACCTTGAACATGGTCTTGTACTCCAGAAGAGCAGCACATTTAGGTGACAATTGGCTGTAGGGTTAAAATATCTGCATTTCATTCACTGTATTTCATTAGAAAATTATTTCTCAGTAATGTTAATCCTGGTAGACGTAGCACTTTCAACATTTCAGCAGATATGTACATTAAAAAAGTTATATCAACAGCCATCCATATGGGTGCATTGCTATTGAGGTAAAGAGAGCTGTGCCAGTATGGTAATTTTACTCAGCAGTTGAGAGGGAATTTGTCTTTGCTTTGTTTGCAAGCCATATTTTGCAGTCTTGCCCCCTTTGTTCTGGCGGGAACAGGCACAGTATCTAAACTAAAAGCCGTTTGCTCAACTTGTCTGACCCGTGTTAAACCACGGCCACTCTTCTGCAAGGAGATGGCCACTTTGCAGTTCCATGCTTTAGAATGAGGGCTCCCATTCACACAGAGCCCTAAGGGATTAGCCTTTTTTTCGAACCTGGGCTGTTTGTCTTGATTGGCTTTTCTTTCTCTCTCGGTATCATGGTGCGATACTATATATGCCATCTGTGTGTGGTTTGGCATATGTATGCAACTAGATTAATGTAGTCAGGACACCAGACTATAGCATCTGATTTTATTTTAGGGCTCTGTCCTGTGAAATTTGAAAATGTATAAACAAAAAGTCAAGTTTGCGAGAGGAAAGCGAGGAAAGGAATCCCAGACAAATGATAATAATAGTGATAAAAAAAAAAAGTAATAATAGTTTTTTTTAGACTAAATGAAAGACCTGTCCATTGACCTTTAATATAAGTGGCTTTTAAGTGTACTGTTCTTTTCTGAGTACAAGGCAATTCAGAGGGGTCCCATTGGCTATTGGGTAAGATCTGATTCGTGAGCAAAACTCTCACCCTGCTGGACCTAGAGACTATGATCAGCCACGGTATTAAAATCAGTAAGAGGTGGAGTGAATACTATTTGATTATCTCATAACAGTGGCACATGGAGGGTTGGTTTCTGGTAGGTAACACTCCTTTTTTTATTAACTTCCAGAAATGTTAATGTGACTTACGTTCTTGGATCACAAATCCAGCGGAAGAACTGGAACTCTCTTACTGGAAATCAGAGAACACACTGTAATAATGATGATGTGTACATGATAGTCAAATATATAGATATTTTTGCTTGTATGTTGCTTTTGCAGACTAAAATACTGTTGATACTCGCCTGTATGTGATGACTGACTCGCCTCCAGAACGTTCAAATCTGCCCGTTTCAGCAACTATCTGCGGATACCTGACCTGGTGCAGGACTCTGCTCCACCCTATCAAACCATGTGTATCATGGAAATATCTTAGCATATTTTTGCCATGCTACTCTACAGTAATGCTTAAAGCAGTTTATTCTATCAACTAAGCAAAATGAAGTACACTTTGGGAAACCTGTGGAATGAGAATAAGACGTGTTGCTTTACTCTGTTCTGTGCTGGGTGACGTTAAGATGAAGGAGCAGATACCTGAGTGTAATTGGTGTGACAGTATGAGAGCACACAGGTGTGAATCTATTGGATCCTCATTACCTGAATCGCACTCATGCACACATACACACATACACACATACACACGCTGCTGGGATCCAGGCTGCTTTCTATCAGGGTGTGCTTCCTGCATATGAGGAGCCTGTGGAATGAGGAGAAGAGAGAGTAAACATGTAAACATGCCTATTGGCCTCTTATGGTGGCGTATAGAGTTTCTTATTAGCTGGAAAGGGAATTTAGGCCGGAATTCTGTAAAACAGTTCTGCAACAGTTGTTACCTATTAACTTAATTGCTGGCGGAGCATGAATTTGTTTCTTACTCTCTCTCTTTTTCTCTCTTTCCTGTTCTCGCTCTCTCTCTCTCTCTCTGCTATAGATTTTGGTTTTGCAAACTTCTTCCAGACAGGAGAGCCCCTAGCCACGTGGTGTGGCAGCCCACCTTATGCAGCCCCTGAAGTGTTTGAGGGTCAGCAGTATGAAGGCCCACTGCTGGACATCTGGGTAAGCCTCTCCTAAACAAGGCACATGATAGCTGGACAACGTCCTGTGCTGCCCAGTGTTTGTCTTGGTTTCAGCATTGCACGGTTCATTAGTCAGCTGACAGGCTGTTTGTGCAAGCTCCTTTCCAACCTTTTGATCTTGCCTGACGTCAGCGTGTAAACCAAACAGTCCTTGCCATGCATGAGAGAGATAGAGATAGACAGCCAGTCACGTGAGCACCTCTGCTGCTTCTGTTTACTGGATTACAGTTAGCGCATGTGTACCTTGATCCTCAGAGCTCATCACTCTTAGTCTTTCTGCTGAAATTCATTCAGCTCCACAGTGTTAATGATCTTTATCACATGTACATATATATATATATGTATATACATGTGTGTAAATATA
>JBBJLR010000001.1:18112231-18123798 GCA_037577145.1 Brachypetersius gabonensis | reverse complement strand
GGCAGTTTCTTCATCTTCTGTGCTGCTGTTATAGATTGTTCCTTTTGCTATTTTTTCTGGCTAAGAACTTACTATAACTTTAATTATGTTTACAATTATTTAAGATTTATAATTATTTAAAAAATATTTTCAGTTTTTTTCAACAATTTTCAATGTTCAAATGCTTTATGGGCATTAAATGCTGTTTAAGTAAATTCTTAAAAAAAAACATGTTGGAATGGAAATATTGCATTTTTTTTCTGCATAGACTAGTCTATATCACCAGCAAATCCAAAGCAGAAAAGCATTAACACTATAAAGGCTACGTTTTTACTCACTTATCGCATGTGATATCGCCATGGCAACACTCAACTACATTATGTATATTGCATGTTTTCCTAAAATCGTGCAGCTCTAGTGGAGAGCAATGATAATCATTGTATTAAAATATGAAAATATTTCTCAGATGGGAAAACCAGACTCCAATGATGTTGACCACAGCACTTTCTGATTCTGCTCCTCTGAAAAGCATGGAATATCCCAGTTGTGGTTATCCATCTGCTGTAATAATGTAAACACAACATTAATCTGAAGCTGATACTAATTTTAAATTGACATGCTAGTTTTTGAATGCCCTTTCACATTAAGTTTTAAAGAAAATAATTGTCTTGTAAAAATAAAGAAGAAAGTGAGCGTTTTTCTACAGCTTGCGTTGTAAAGCTGGAGAGGTTGCATGCAGTGCGTATTTGAATGCTAAGTTTGCCACTGAGATTTTATAACCTCATTCACCTTTACAGGATTCTAATGACATTTGTGTCAAAGATGGCCCTCAAACTGAATCGTTTCATTGAAGAAGACATTAATACTTACTATTACATCAATGGCCGTCTTCTAAAAACCTACCAAGTAAACGAAGATCCAGATGTGCTGAACTACACCTTAAACGAACAGGAGAAGGGGAAATCAGCCAGTCAGCTTTTTGACACGGCACTGTGGAAGGTCAGTGCAAGCTGATATCAAACAGCTAATTCCAGAAATACTGAAATGTTTGGTTTAGCTGCAATCACTGTTTTATCATTTTTCTACTATTTTCAATGCTAGATAAGAGATGATGTTAAGAAATTTGGCTGCAAACAGACAATGGAGAAGTATGATTCATATTCTGTTAAGGTAATCAATTCTGTAAACCCAATTTTGATCTGTTTTGGTATTTCCGTAAGTTTGTACAGTAAGTTTGGCTGAGAACAGGTTTCTGTTTGGCTGTACAGGAGTATTTAGTGAAAGAAGGCAACCTGAGTCGAGAGGCCTTGCGTATGATTGGAGACATCCTTAATGAGAACAGCTTCTTTTACACTAGTCTTACAGAGATGCTCTACATCCAGTCGGATATCAGTGATGACAATATGTAAGTACACTTATATCTAAGGATATTTAATTTTAGGTGTCTAAATTATATTAAACTACACCTTTATGCCAATCACATGCCCAGACAGGACCACAGGTGGGTAAAAGTATGGCTGCTACCCACAAGTATGGCATTTTCTTGACCCCTCTATTGGACCCTGAATTATCTGTTAACTTTTAAAATATGATCTTTAAATTACCGTAAATGCATTGTGGATATTCTCTTTAGAAAATACCTTGTGTGATAATAGTTGTTCTTAATGAAAAATATAACTACTTTATATCACTTAATCCCTTTCAGGTATTTTGAAGTCTCAGATGGTATGGATCAGATCCCGAGAGAATTTTACAAAGCTCTAAACGGGACAATCCTGCTCAAATCAAAGGTGAAACATATCAGTCAAACCAACAGCAACGTCACGGTTTCCTATCAAGACGGCCGCAAGCCCTCCACTTTAACCAACCTCACATTTGACTACGTTTTATTGACGACTACTGCCAAAGCTTCACTCTTCATGGAGTTCCAGCCTCCTCTGTCACCCAGGAAGATGGAGGCTCTGCGCTCAGTGCACTACTCCAGCTCCACCAAGGTTGTGCTGAGCTTCAGTGAGAGATTCTGGGAGAAGGAAAGTATCAAGGGAGGGAGGAGCATCACAGATCTGCCTTCTAGGTTTATTTACTACCCCAGTCATACCTTCCCTAGGACACAAGGGGGCGCCCTGCTGGCCTCATATACCTGGTCTGATGATTCAACGCTCTTCCAGGGAGTCCCTGACAAAGAGCTGATTAACATGATGCTGGACGACTTGGTGAAGATCCATGGCGAGGGCATCCGTGGCCTCTGCACTGGTGGCGTTGTGAAGAAGTGGGCGTTAGATCCTTACAGCCATGGAGCTTTTGCCATCTACACGCCCTACCAGCAGACTGACTATGCCAAGGATCTGTTCCAGAATGAGGGCAGGATTCATTTTGCAGGAGAGCACACAGCGATGCCTCATGGCTGGATTGAGACGGCCATGAAATCTGCTCTTCGAGCTGCCAAGAACATAAACATGGTCCTGTGAAATAAAAAAATCAGATCAAGTGTGTCACTGGTCCATATTACAACTGTAGAGGACAAATCTTTTAAAGCAAATGTTAAGTTTAATAAGTTTAATAATAAAAAAAGTAACCTATAGCACTTTGTAATGGCAATTTAGCCACAATTAAGTTATCCAATATTTGAAAAAATGGTTTGTAGGGTTTTTGGCATTAGTTCCAACTGCTTCTTTTAATAATTTCTTTTCTTTTTGTTAATACTTTCATCGATTATTATTGGCACTTTTGTTTTTGTTATTTAATGTACTTACAGATTTCTACAGTTTCAAATAATTAGCTACACTGTGGCCAAAATTTTGTCCATTCGTCCACTGTCTTCAGTTCCCAAAGCTAAAAGGTTCCTTTGATGGACTCACAATGTCATGGTTCTCCTTAAATTTCCAATGAGAGTTACAACCCATTTCATTCTTTCTAGTCGTGTCTAAGTTAGTTATGAGTGTTATGAGTTATGAGATGTCCATCTTGCAGTTTTGGTCCCTGAAATCAAATTGTCTCCTAAAATCTCCTAGCACTATTTAAGTTTCTATTCCTCTTTTCAGTGACATGTAATGGCCCAGTACCGTTTGCAGAGAAGAATCTCAATACCACAGTTCTCCCACCACCGTACCTAAATATGGCAGTGGTGTTTTTGAGATCACATGTGCAGCCCTTCTTTAAAAAAGATGACCTGAATTATTACCATAGAGCTCGCAGCTCATCTCCTCCAGAGACTTCAGCTCGCAGCTCATCTCCTCCAGAGACTTCAGCTCGCAGCTCATCTCCTTCCACAGCTTGCTCCTCCCGGGGCTCCAGCCCATGGCTCGGCTCTCCCTGTGGCTTCAGCCCGTAGTTATTCTAGTTTCTGTTTCTTTGTTCTCTTTTGTGTTGTAATAAATCATCACTTATGGAAGTCTGTGACTGTGCCTCCACTTTCCTGCCAGGACATAGCCCTTTTGTGACAATTATCAAAACAAGTACTAATGGGGATGTTTAAGGGTTTTTCTGTTGATGTCTAGTCTTTTATAGCTAGTTTGAAGGTTTTTGGTAAATAACCAATACTATGTGAATAGTTTACTACCGATAGGAGAGGTCTGATAAGGCTTGTAGGAATAGCATCAAGTGTTCAGGTAGAAGATTTCGAAGAGAAAACAATTGCAAAGAATTGCAAATCTGCTTGTCGGACCTACAGTTGCAAGAAAAAGTATGTGAACCCTTTGGGGTAAACGGGTTTTGCACGAATTGGTCATGAAATGTGCTCTGATCTTCGTCTAAGTCACATCAATAGAAAAACACAGTCTGCTTAAAATAATACTACACAAACATTATATGTTTTCATGTTTTTATTGAACGTAACATGTAAACATTCACAGTGCAGGGTGGTAAAGTATGTGAACTCATGCCTAATGACTTCTCCAAGAGCAAATTGGAGCCAGGAGTGATTGGACTTGAGTCCAATCAGTGTGATGATATCGGATGTGTTGCTGAAAGCTGTCCTGCCCTTTAAAAACACACCAGTTTTGGGTTTACTGGTTTCAAGAAGCACTGCCTGATGTGAACCATGCCTCGCAGAAAAGAGCTCTCAGAAGACCGGCGATCAAGAATTGTTGACGCACGAAGCTGGAAAGGGTTACAAAAGTATCTCCAAAAGCCTTGATGTTCATGTGTCTATGGTAAGACAGGATGTCTACAAATGGAGTTCAGCACTGTTGCTACTCTCCCTAGGCGTGGTCCTGTTAATGATGACTGCAAGAGCAGAGCGCAGAATGCTGAATGAGGTAAAGAAGAATCCTAGAGTGTCAGCTAAGGACTTGGCACATGCTAACATTTTTGTTGATACATATACAATTAGGAAACCATTAAAAAAGAATGGAGTACATGGGAGGACACCACGGAGGAAGCCATTGCTGCACCTGGATGTTCCACAGCACTACTGGCAAAAAATTCTGTGGACAGATGAAACCAAAATTGAGTTGTTTGGAAAAAACACACACACAAAACCTCATCCCCGCTGTAAAACATGGCGGAGGGAGCATCATGGTTTGGGGCTGCTTTGCTGCCTCAGGGTCTGGATGGATTGTTGTCATTGATGGAAAAATGAATTCCAGAGTTTATCAAGACATTTTGCAGGAAACCTAAGACCATCTGTCCGCCAACTGTGCAACAGGACAATGAACCAAAGCCCAAAGTAATTCAACAAAAGAATGGCTTCCACAGAACAAAATAGGCCTTCTGGACTGGCCCAGTCAGAGTCCTGACCTCAGCCCGACTGAAATGCTGTGGCATGACCTTAAGAGAGCGATTCACACCAGACATCCCAAGAATATTGCTACACTGAAGCAGTTTTGTGAAGAGGAGTGGTCCAAAACGACTCCAGATCGTTGTGCAGGTCTGATCTGCAACTACAAGAAACGTTTGGTTGAGGTTATTGTTGCCAAAAGAGGGTCACCCAGTTATTAAGTCCAAAGGTTCACATACTTTACCACCCTGCACTGTGAATGTTTACATGTTACGTTTAATAAAAACATGAAAACATATAATGTTTGTGTAGTATTATTTTAAGCAGACTGTGTTTTTCTATTGATGTGACTTAAATGATCAGAGCACATTTTATGACCAATTCATGCAAAACTCCACGTAAATAAAAAAAAAAAAAT
This sequence comes from Brachypetersius gabonensis, assembly GCA_037577145.1. Classification (NCBI taxonomy): domain Eukaryota; kingdom Metazoa; phylum Chordata; class Actinopteri; order Characiformes; family Alestidae; genus Brachypetersius; species Brachypetersius gabonensis. The sequence goes on along the minus strand of JBBJLR010000001.1, from coordinate 18,118,684 downwards.
CTATTCTCAAAGTTGGGTTGGGAGCTGGGTCTATACTACGCAAGCTGTGATGACTTTCACCTTGATATTTTAGCGCGGATGTATACGTAGCCGAATTGCACTGTAGGGGGCGAGAACGAGTCTGAACCTGTGTGTAACAGGGACGTGAGACAGGGACATGACTAGGACGGAAAGACAAGGGGGTTTAGTCTCCAGGGTTGTAGGAAGTTCTGACATCTAATAAAACAGCTGCTTTCAAAGCTGAAAGTGGTCTACGACTAGCTTTTTCAATTTAAATATGTGGCAAACCAGGGCTTATTACTGTCCACAAAATTATGATCAGTAAAAAATATTTTATACTGTTGTTGCCCTCTCAGCCTCGGCTTTAGCGGCTGCTAGCCAGGCGTGTTTGGCCCGTTACTCTCGGCCACAGAGCGGGTCCAAATATAAAACAGTTACGGGGAGCAATTATTTCTCAAAAAAAATAAGACTGTGAGTCACTCACTGGACGGCCATGTAAAACTCCAAACACTCCCGCGCTACCACACACTGAAACACTACAGCTCCCAGCCTCACTAGAGGCTCAATTACCCAGAATGCAAACTTTCCTAGAGAAACAGGCTCATTCCGTAACATTTAATCAATAATGGCATTGACATCAATAATTTCTTGTCGATTCCCATCCCTACCCCTGCGCCTTTTCCCTCAGAAACTCTTTTTTTCTTCCCCACATCTTTTCCCTCAGAATATTTTTACAGCCAAAACAGGTGGCGGAGCTACCAGGCCAGTCTCTCTTCCCTCCTACATGCAGCCACTGGTGAAACTCAATGAAACCAAAATGGAATATGAGTTTGTTATCTGTTTTTTTACACCTGCTACCTACAGCAACTTCAACAGCCAGCACATCATTTTAATTCATAGTGTTTTTGTTTAGATATATAATTACTTGGATATATAATTTAAAAATGGTAGAATAATGACTATATATTTAGGGTGGCTTGGGATCATTTGGGGGGGAGGGGCTTTGGCAGAATTCAAATGAGCCATTTTAATCTAGATTAATCTAGATTAATTCCAAGATTACAGTGAGATTAATCTAGATAAAAAAAAATGAATCTATGCCCGCTCCTACTGAATACAAAAACCCCAACCCCTCAAACCAATCACAAAACAAAACTACTACCCTTGAGCACACAGGGAGCTTCAACCAATAATAAACTTAACACAAACCTGGTGTGCTCAAGAATGAACAAACACCAAACCCCTGGCGGCCTTATTGTAGAAAGCTGCTTTCTATTTATTTATTTTTTAATTTGTGCTATATACAACTTACACTATTACACAATATTATATACAGAAACAATAGCCAGGGCCCAGATGTTCAATATAACCATATTTTCCACTGTGAACCACAGGAGCTCAAAATGACTTCACGTCCTCTTTCTAAAAGCACAGCCTAAGAACAAATTACGAACTACTTCATAACTACTTAAGTTTTTATACACGGGAATAAGAGACACAAACACCCAAATAGACAAAAAGAGACCTACTGGCATTTCGACAAATCTAGCCTCTCCTCCATACATGAACAAAAAGAGTGATAATTTTGTTGTTGTGTAGATTTTTGAGAAAAAAGGAGTTGCATCAAGGTACAGGTCCCAGTCGGCCTGCTTCTGATTCACTAGCTTTTAACGTGCCCTGAGAAGAATGTTTTTACAGCCATGGCCAAAATTATTGGCACCCCTGAAATTTTTTTAGAAAATTAAGTATTTCTCACAGAAAGGTATTAACACGTTTTGCTACACACGTTTATTCTCTTTGTGTGTAACCACATAGCACCAACAAAAGCAAAACTATGGACGTTCAGTCAAGTAGCAGCAAAGCAGTCCAGCAGCAAGCATCCATCCAGCTTTGCAAGTTTAACTCCTTATGAAAAACCTTCAAAGCGGTTCTGACCGGCCCAAGTTTACCATCGGTCCACCGGGCAAATGCAGATGGCCAGTCCAGCACTGCGTCTAGGCCTAATTATTCGTTCATTCGATGACGAAGATAACAAAGTAGGCATTTTATTATGGGGAAAGTGCAGATATTGTATTGTATGTTTGCAACATTTACTGCATATTTACTGCGTAGTTGTTGGGGAACTAGATCGTTCCTCTCGCTATTTCTTCTGGCTAAGAACTTCCTAGAATTTAAATTATGTGTACATTTATTTAAGATTTAAAATTATTTAAACATTTTTTAAAGGTGACGTTTTGAATGAAACAATGAATAGGATCAAGGAAAATGAATAGGATCTTGATTATATATGTATATCATTCATTCCTCACTCAATGATGTAACTGAGCTTTTAACATTATTTTTAAGGAGTTCCTGTCAGAGGGTAGAATACTGAGTGTGTTCGAACACACTAATGATCCTCAGTGCGCACTACGCACTATATTTAAGTGCACTCGTAAGTGCGCGATGTGTTCCGGTTTACAGGTGAAATAGACATAATATTTCGATAATAATTCGAGAAAGTTGTATTAGTATTATTATTTGGACTACTGTTAGTATTATTTGGCTTTGATTCGCGATTTTATGGAGGTTTAAGGGAGTAGTTTAAACGGGCTCTTAATGTTGCTGGCCGCGTCACTGGAGCGGCAGTGTTTCCGGGACACTCTGGTGTCCTTGGCTGCTGTGATGGCGATGGCGGTTCTAGCTCGGTTCGGCTCCGTCTGCAGAGGCGGTGTCACACGTAAGTAACTCCAGCTTCACTCTGTATGAGGCCGTTTTTAGTTTTTATTCGGAAGGAATTGGTTGAGAATGTGGCCAGTTTGGCCACCCTTTAAGCAGTTGTTGCTCAGTCTAGCACTGACAGCACAGTCCACACTTACACAGCCAACACAAGCATACAGTGTATATTATATAAACATACTGCTCTCTCTCTCTCTCTCTCTCTCTCTCTCACACACACACACACACACACACACACACACACACACACACACACACACACACGTTTGAATCCTACTGTTACCAGCTAGATAAATCGCCATTCCAAACCCACCGTACCCGCAGGTCTTTGTTTTATTTCTTAACGTGTGTCACGCTGTATGGACAAAAGTTTTGGGACGCCTGACCAGCAGGGACTTTAATGACATTGAATTCAAATACATAGACTTTAATATGGAGTTTTGTATGTCGTTCTACCACAAAGACAAAAGGTGCCTGAGGCCTGTGAACTGATTTTTGTTGCACTCTTTTTTCTTTTTTTTTTCACTCTGTCTTTGTGTATGTGTTTTTGTGGCTGTACATTTATTGTCGTGTTGTATGACAGTGGTGATCAAGGTGTGGTTTATAACTGTCCTTTTTTCCTGCCATTTTTCACAGCTCTATTGTTCCGCAATGCATGCCTTGTCAGGCCTTTGGCTGCACATAAAAAGGACCAGCAGTCCCCGTACTTGCTCACAGCTAAGATCCATGCCACACAGTCTTACTATGGTAAGTGGTGTGTAAAAGTGCTCGTGAAAATAATTTCAGTATTTTAATGAAGGTTTTTAATTAGCTTTTCATGTCAGAGTGGAGTAGATACTTTGTCAGGTCTTAATTTAGCAAGAAGTGTCCTATTATAGAGCGGGGCAAAGGTCTGTGCATTCAGAGACACATTTCACGAGTGCGACGTACCTTGTAATGATGTATTATAAGGAAAGGATTTTATGCCAAAACATATTGGTAAAACATCTTAATGGTTTGAAGATTGAATTTGGCCGTGTTTGTGTCATCAGTGAGACAAAAATCTGTTTAACTGCAGAGTAATTGTAGTCTAACTGAGCTGTGAAACGATGCAGTTTGTTGTTGCATTGTGTATTTTCTTAGGTGTGGTGTTATTTAGTGATATTTGTAGATCTTTCTCATTTTCTCTGATAGGTTAGTCATGATGTGTTGAATATATCAAACTATTATAACACTGTGAATGTTTATGTTCCTCACAGAAAATGAGCCAAGGCCAATGAATCTGTGTGCAAAAATAATTATTTGTGTAATTTTTCTTAAGCTAAAAACTGAAAACAGGTCCCACAGAGTGGAAGACCTTACAAGGGTTAATGTAGCACTTTTACAAAAGGCGAGATATGCTTATTGGCCACACCCCGTGTTTACAATTGGCTGTTCCTTAGCAGGGGGCGGGGCTGTGTGCTGTGAAATGCCCTCACCAACATGGAGGATTTGCCTTAAATGATCTTAAATCTAAATATTAAATATGAAAAATATATCTCCACTCTAAATGTGAAACTCCACAGTATAGATAGATAGATAGATAGATATTTTCTGTATTTTTTTACATATCGGATTGCATTTTTTATTTCTTCCCGATTTCTGACCCCGTAATTTAGGTCAGGATTGGACCGATACAGAATATCTCTAGTGGAAATGTTATTCCTTCTCATCACAGCCATGTGTTGAGTGAGAAATAAAATATTGCTCCTTCACAACACAGAGCTACAATCTTCATGATGGCAAGAGAGAAGCAGATGGAGACAGTTTTGCATTTACGTGACATTTTTGTGCCAAAATAATTATTAAAAGGTAAATAATCCTTTAATACAAATAGCAGAGGACCATGAAAGAGATGATTGTAAACTCACACAGGACTGCTTGTCACTAAACTGTCACTTGTTGTTTTACAGCAGGCACTGGATCCAAATCTGCTTCACTGCACTGGACAGGAGAGAGAGTTCTGAGTGTTCTCCTCCTAAGCATGGGCCCTATGGCTTATCTCTATCCAGGCCCTGTCATGGACTACTCCTTGGCCGCAGCTCTCACTTTGCATGGACACTGGTAACAGCGCCTTCTCCTTGTGCCTCTCAGGATTAGTGTTGGGTTTAAGAGATTTTTGCCACCTGTTTGTCTTTGCTTTGTCTGCATCTGTTCGATACGATTATGATCGACACCGCAGTTAGCTTGGCATATTTCACTAGTTTTAAAGAAATACCAAGAAAAGAATCGTTTCCCTTTACTTTAGTAGATAAAAAGTAAATATAAAAAAAAGAATCGTTGTTGCTGTATTATCACTTTTCCAGTGCGCATACATTCAAAACAGGAGAGGTCATGTCCTCTGTACTAACCTTGAGGTCTTTGTCTTTCAGGGGGTTGGGCCAGGTTCTGATGGACTACGTTCATGGAGATGCTAAAATCAAGCTGGCCAGAGCAGGCCTCTTCTTTTTGTCCACTCTCACCTTTGCAGGTCTTTGCTACTTCAACTACCATGATGTAGGGATTTGTAAAGCAGTGGCTCTCCTATGGAGTAAATAGAAGGACTGAGATAAATAGTGATTCGGGTCCTGAAGCTTTCTGTCATCATGTCCCAGTTGATTGTGTACATTTGTGGGATTATATGTAAATTCTATAAATATATAATTTTGAGAAGATATCACACTGATTGACAACTGTGTATAATTGATCTGCTTTTGGCACATGTGGGCTGACTCCATGGCAACGGTGTGTATTGCATCTATTCAGGTGAAATAACTAATGTATTTTTTATTATTATTTATAACTATAATTGCCATATTTCACATGGTTAACTTTCAAGAAGGGACAAAATGTCAGTGTCTAGTCATGTTTGTTAGTAATGTAAGAATATTTGTTCTTTATTGACTGTCTTATATTAACAAGCTGAAATGACTTGTGACCCACAGTTACATTTTTGTGGAACCGGTTTGGTTAAGATTATTCCTGTAATGTAAAGTATTCTGAAGATCACAAGTGTTCACGTAAAAAAAGAAAGAAAATGCTTATCTAAGACCCACAAATGCTCACACATCATTGCCTTGACAGACCTTTCTGACATGTCCTCCTTCATTAATTATTGCAGTTGGTTGAAAGACTGCGGTCACTCTTACAGCCTGATAGCCGTAATGTTGCATGGCCTTATTTTTTAGTAGTTTGTAATTTAGCTGCAGTCTGTGGCCAGCACAGTGTGATTTGAAAGGCTGTGCTTCCATTCATTGTTTGTTTCGCAGTACACTTTCCTTAATAAGATCTACAATTCATTGCGATAATGAGAAAGTACCGACTTGGTCTACACTAAAGCTTTGAATAAGGTGATGTATGAAAGAGGACTCTTTAATGTAATATTCATGATTTAAGTGTATTGGTTCAAGCTCAGATTTGATTGAGTCACTCCGTTACTCAGTCTAATGAATCTGCTCTGTCAGATTTTACTGCACAAATTAGCTTTGGAAGTTGTCTTAAGTGTCGCCAAATTAAAGCCAGCTTTAAGGATTGTGTGTTTTATTTTATAACTACAAAAGGCTTTTGACCAATCACAACAGATACTTGGTTCATAGATCATTATAAAACACTTATCGGTGTCGGGGATGAGAGAATCAGCAAACAGACAAAGTTTTATTTCCATCTGCAGATGGAGAGAGTTATTGGTCACCCAGGGCAGTCCTGGATTCTGAAGTTCTCTCTGAATTCGTCCTTCGC
>JBBJLR010000001.1:18075979-18087408 GCA_037577145.1 Brachypetersius gabonensis | reverse complement strand
AAGATCATTTAAGGCAAATCCTCCATGTTGGTGAGGGCAGATCACAGCATGCAGCCCCGCCCCCTGCTTAGCAACAGCCAATTGTAATCATGGGGCGTGGTAAATTAGAACATCTTCTAAATGTTCAGAGCTCAACATTTACAGCTCAAGAATCCCACATTTAGAGTCACTGTTTTTAAACATTACCACTCAAGAGACTTGAGACTTGACTTGGACTCGAGCACAAAGACTTGAGACTTGACTTGACTTGGTAAAAATGACTTGTGAACATCTCTGGGTCCTGGAGGGCCAGTGTCCAGCACAGTTGGTGGTTCTTCTCCTTAAACACATTCACTAAACCTGACAATAAACTGGTGTGGTGATTCTGAGAAGGAAAATCACCAAAACGTTCTGGGCCACGGCCCTCCAGGACTGGAGTTCCACACCTCTGATCTAGAGCATTGTCCAATGAAGGTATTGCTGAAGGTATTGTTTTAAAAGCTGAATGCTACAAATGTGAATTCTGTCTTCCACAACATACTGGTTGGGCTTCAGCTTACGCTGTTATGGATGGTTCTAATTGTGGAGTCAGATATTTATGCCCATTGTAGTTGTAACTTAGTGTGTTTGAATTTTTACCAGGTGGAGTACAGTGAAAAAGGCAGCTCTGAGTGGTTTTCCCAGCGAAGCACTAGCACCAATACAGAGGTTAAGGACCTTCAGCCCAGCTCCTTCTACAGGTTCAGGGTGAGTGTCTTTCAGCTTCTGTCTCAGCCTTCTACAGTGCCCTCAAGAGAACACAGACTTACGATCTACTCCCTGCTGTTTCCGCTTTTTCTTTCAGGTGGCTGCAGTGACCAGTAGAGGGGTGGGGAACTGGACTGAGGTCAAATCAATTGTTCCTCAGAGAGGTACACTGGTATAACTGTGAAAAAGCCCCTGTGGCTCCCTCTGGTGGCTACTTTTAGGTACCTCGCCAAATGATGTGAAGGTACTAATTGCCAGCCTTGTTTTTTTGTTGTTGTTTTTTAAGCTCTGGCGCCTCCTGTGACAAAGATCCTCAACATCATGGAAGATTCAGTGACTCTGTTCATCAGCTGTGATTACAAAGTAAGTAAATACATTAAACTACATTTATTTGTCTGCTTTAATGATTATGACACTGTTCCATTGTTTACCAGGTCAAACACTATGTGGTGGTGCTCTCATGGGTTTTCGACAAGCATGTGAAAGAAAGCAGGAACTACACAGTCTCAGATACTCTAAAGGGTATGTCCCACATTCTGTGATGCTCGTCATTATTCACAGTGTATTATAAAGCAGAGTCAGACTAGAAAATGACTTTATGCTAACTTATTTTTCGAAAACATGTACTAGAGATGTTAGGATTTTAGAAGTCTAAATGAATGAATAATAAATCATCAGTTTGTTTTTAACGTTTTATGTTCACATATTTAACCATGAGCTTGTCCATTTTAAGAATAAAATCAAATTTTGTATAGACTCTGCTTTAGCTCATTTGTGTTCTTGTATTTCTCTTCTCTTTGCCAGCCACCAATCTGACAGCTGGGACTCTGTATGAGGTGGCTGTGTGGGCACAGACTGCTGATGGAGACAGCCCCACTGCCCTGTCTCGTCTGCAGACTGGAGGCAGTCAGCCAGCTCAGCCCCTGCTGAAGGCCAGGGCACTCAACCAGACTGCTGTGGACTGCAGCTGGACTGGGCCTCATGCACAGGTACACCCCCAACACACGCACAAACGTACATACACACAATCTCAGGGCATAACCAAGGTTGTGTGTCATAAACAGTTGTATCAAAACTCAAACACTTTCGACTTTGCCTACTTGCACTTTTCTCTTTGCAACCATCAATCAAACATCACCTAATTTTGTTTGGGTGACCGACAAAAATTCGAACCTATATGTGGCGTTATGTGAGGTGGAATGACCAAAAAACTTTTTTTTTTGTGCAGATTGTTGTCAACTTTATCAAATTTGCTTCCGACCAAGTTGTGTGTGTGTGTGTGTGTGTGTGTGTGTGTTGCAGATGTATGCTGTGTTCTATGCCACCTCTTTCCTGGACCTTTACCGCCGGCCGAACAGTATTAACAGTAGCAGCAGCAGCAGCCTGATTGTCTCTGTGGAGAGTGATGAGCAATACCTCTTCCTAGTAAGAAACCACCCTAGTGTTCTTCATTCTGTTTAGATTATACTGGTGGCCTAGTGGTTAGGGTGTGGCCCCTGCAGTCAGAAGGTTGTGGGTTTGAATCCCAACTGCTAGTGTCATCACTGAGGTACCGTGCTGTGCTGCGGTGTGTTCACCCGTGACAATAACGTGCCCTTTACTTGGTTTTTTTTGTTAGTTAAAGTGTGTATGTTGACAGTTGTTTGTTTTAAAGGTGCGGGTAATCGTGCCGTATCTGGGCCCGCCGTCTGAGTCAGTGGTGCTGAAGATGATTCCTAATGAGAGACTACCTCCACGGAACCTGCATAAAGTTCAAGCAGACAAGACTCAGGCCACGCTGAAATGGCAGCCTCCGTATGACAGCCCAAGCACTCCTCTGGTTAGACACAGCCCTCAATACATTAAGATTTATTCTCACACATTCACACAAATGTGGTTAGTCTTCTTTTGCCCAACTGATGTGTTTGTGTGTGCAGACATATGTGGTGCATGTGAGGGACACCGTGCGGAAGACTGAAAGTGATTATAAAGTAACCACTCAGAACAATACAGTGGAGTACACCCTGAAGGGCCTGGAGGCCGGTGGACGCTACAGCATCACTGTCCGACTGCGCAATATGAGCAAGGAGGCCAGCTACACACTAAACACAGGTACACAGTGGGCGTTGGATCCCAACACAGCCCTATATGTCTTTTAGGGCCCAAAAGTTCCAAGCATAGTCCTCAACATTGTTATCCACAGACCAGGGGCTGTACAGAAACTGTACTATCTTAAGTATAAAGTTAATATTTATTACGATTTTTTTTTTCAATTTGGTATTACAGAAGGAAATCTTAACTGTATTTAGGAATCCTATCTTATCTCGAGTTAGGAATCCTAAATAAGCGATCTAACATTGATGATCCACTTTTATGTCTGTTACCTAGCAACTAAAGCAACAGGTCGTCTCGCGAAGTCACTGTTACCTGCTGCCACTGTAACTTTACGAGGATTCAGAACATGGAGATTAAACAATGTACTGCTCTGAACTTTAACTCAGACGAACTGGCCAGTGTGGACAGTCATACAAAACTTTATGGACAAATGTATAGGGACACACTTGTACAGTCACAGACGGACACACACACAGTCACACACTTTGCTTTGAAAATCACTTTTTAACACAACCGGGAGAGCGCCGTGCCGACGGGCCAAATTAAGCATAGCCTAAATAGTCAGCTGACGACAGTAAAGACAGCGGAAGGGTTATCCTAAGGTTAGGAGAGTGTATTTAAGATTTTTTGAGGTTAGGATGCTTCTGTTATACACTTTTCTTAATTTAAGTTGGGGTAGAAAAATTGACTTAGGAACAGTTGTTCTGTAGCGGCTTTTTTCCTAAAAAAGATCCTTAACTGTTTTTTGTCCCTGACAGTAAAGTCTTAATGTAAAGCTACTACATAGAAAATAAATATTGAAGCAATAAAATTTTAGAATTATATTATTACTGACATTTATTTGCTGTCTCTCAGTTCCTCTACCACCACCCGAAGCCATTAAGATCCTTGCAGAGAATAACCGTGTTTTCTTGTTCTGGAAGAGCCTGGCTGTCAAGGAAAAAAGCTTCAATGAAAGTCGGGTAAGGACCCCCATCCACCCACCCTTTTTCTTCCTTCCCTCTCTCTTGTCAGCTCTACACACATTCCTACTCCTTTCTGGGATACTGATAGTCTTTGTTTGGTCTTGGCAGGGCTATGAAATCTATGTGCATGATAGTGTGAGCAACTCCACGACATGGCTTGGAAACACCACTGAGACATTTTTCCGGACTGGTAATCTACAGTTGGGCCACAATTACACATTTTCTGTGCGTGCCCGCTGCCTGATCAACAACCAGCTGTGTGGAGAGGCTGCAACAGTGTTGTATGATGAGCTGGGCACTGGAGCAGCTGGTAAACACAAGTTCACTTTTAATCCCTCATATTGTCCTGGCTGATAAACATTTGGCATAAGGGGAAGATTCAGTAACTTAATCTGTTAATAATTGGTGCAATAAAAAACATTGGTGCTGACTTGTCTCTCTGTATGTAGGTCCCAACAACCCAGCAGCTCATGCAGCCCATTCAGGTGACATGGCAGCAGTGGTGGTCCCAGTTTTATTCATCCTGCTGCTGGGGGTTTGTGGTGGTCTGGTGGCCCTCTATGTTAGGCATCGGCGTCTGCAGCACAGCTTTACTGCTTTCGCCAACAGCCACTACAACTCACGCCTCGGCTCCGCCATCTTCTCCTCAGGAGATGAGCTGGGTAAGAGTAGAACTCCCATTAAAACTCTTTCAGCAAATGCAGTTTTCCTGCTTTAAAGGAAATGTAGAGAGGGATGCAGCTACCAATTATTAATCATTAACCTACCTATGTTTGATGGAACAATTAATCTACTATTATTCCTCATTTGGGTCCTCGCTCTCCTCTCCTCATTGCCATAATTTAAATTTTCATTTTTCAACAGTAGAAGCATCCAGTGCTTCCTTTAGTGCAGTGGCAAACTGTTCCTATCAGAACTAGACCTTCTGTACCTAACAAAAAAATACAGGGCATCCTATTGCAGTATTTCCAACCACTAGTTGCAAAACACGCTGTCTGTGTAGTAAAGAAACAGCACAACACAGGCTAGTAGCTATAAGGCTACACGCAACAGTGGGAGTGTTTGATTACTAAAAACTAAAGATTTGTCAACAAGAGGTGGTGGTTTGGCGAAACAAATTGTTTATAGGGCTGATTTCAACAGTTCACTGAATTGCATTTCGGATTGCCATGGGTTTGTGCCTCTATTCAAATGCAATAGCGCCTCCAACATTTGCATTGTGTAGCGCCCCGGTAATTTGCATTGCATTGCGTCCCGGCGATTTGCATTGCATAGCGCGCTGGGTTTTTCATTGCCAACTGTCAGACCGCTTATCAAGGCGGGTCTTCACTAACGACGTCACTTCCTTGTTCATAATGTTTTAATATTCGAATCATTTTTCACATTACTTACGTTAACCTGTTCATTCACTGCTTTTAGAGCCTTAGAGGGTAAAAATGGATATTTAACAGGTACAAAAAGATAAACAGCCGATGCTTTTGAGAGAAACGAGGCAAGTGCTGAGAACCGGCATGTTAAACATTAGACTTTCCCCCAGGTCTCTTGTGCCCCACACTTTGAGAATCTCTGCTTTACATGAATAGATCACTCAGTTGTATTGATTCTGGCGAAGCCATGAACAAGGAAGTGACAAATATTTTGAAATGCATTAAGGGTTGCATCAGCACTTTGCACATTGAATTGCCAATTGCAAAATGGATTTTCAAATTACATGCTCAGATTGTATATTGAATTGCCAATTGCAAATGTGCTTATAGTGTTCCATAGTATAGAGAGGATTGTCCTGTTGTGTTCCTTGCATACGTTTTAAAAGTTTGAGGACAGAAATGTCCTTTCCAAGCATGCGTTTTCAGCAGGGATCATTAAAATTATACATTAGTCCATGTAGGCATGCCCTCACAGAGTCCTGCACATAGTTACCTGTCAGGCTTCAGAAGAAGTCATGGAAGTAGTGGAATCTAATTCTACGTTTACATTCAGGCTTTTGGCTGACGCTCTTATCCAGAGCAACATACATCAGTGCTGAAGTAGTCAACAACTGTTTCTTAAATCTGTAAACAGTTTAAATCCATGCCCAGTATTTAACTGAAATACAGTAATCTCCCACTTTTTGCGGGGTCTACGTTGCAAGAGCATCCACATATATTGAAAACCTGAGTTGTTGTGTTTTGCTTAAGAAAATGCCTAAAAATGTCTATTTGTATCGTTCAAACCCTAAATATGTCAAACGATTCCATGTAAAACGATGAGTTTGGTTTTTTTTTTTTAAAAATCCACATGTGACTGAACCTGTGACTGCACATTCAGTGCACCTTTACTCTGTCAAATAATTCCTAACCAACACCTGCCCAACAATACCAGAACAATACAAGTCGTAGAAAAGTCTGGAGCTAAGACAAAGTTAAGGAAGGTGTTTTTTTTTTTTTTAATTTTTATTGTTTCTTAAGTAAGCAGTAGAATACGAGACATAGTTAGTTGCCAAGGAGCTCCTTGAAAGGGTGGGTCTTCAGGTGACATTTGAAGACAGCGAGGGACTCTGACAGATCTGATCGGAGGAGGGAGTTCATCTACCACTGGGGGGCCGAGACTGAGAAGAGTCTTGACGCATGTCTCCCTCTTCTTTTGAGCAGCGGAGGCTTGAGACGAGTCATGCTTGAAGCCCTTAGAGTATGAGAAATGACACATTGTTTGACCAATGCTGTTATGTATGATGATGCAAGTCCATTCTTGAACTGAACACGAGCACCACAGGGAGCTAGTTAAGGTTCCTTAGTAAAGGTGTGGTGTGAGTGAACTTAGGAATGTTGAACACTAACCTGGCAGCTGTGTTCTGAATCAGTTGAAGCAGTTTGGTTACCTTGTGTGGATGTCCAGCCAGGAGAGAGTTGCAGTAATACAGTTTGGAGATGACCAGATATTGGACGAGAATCTCCCTTCTTCTCCGATAACCTAGTTCCTGACAGAAACAATGAGATTGTGGCTTGGTGAAGGACTCCCTTTGATGAAGAGGAGCTCGGTCTACCTTGAGGTTGTGGGCTGCCGTTCAAGAGGAAATGTCGGCAAGACAGGGATTTAGGCCTGGTTATCGTTGGAAAGGAAAGAGAGAATAAGTTGTGAATCATCTGCATAGAAGTGGTAGGAAAAACCATGTGAGGCTATTACATCCCAAGATTACCAGTATACGGAAGAAAAGAGAAGTGGTCCTAGGACCGAGCCCTGTGGGACACCAGTGGATAGTCTACATGGAGCAGACTGAGTACCTTTCCATACTACCTGGTACCTCCAGTCATTAGGGTAGGATGCAAACCAGTGCCAGACTGTGCCCAAAATCCCAAGGTTGGAGAGAAGGATGAGGAAGATCTGGTGGTTGACAGTGTCGAAGGCAGCAGAGAGGTCAAAGAGGATCAGAGCAGAAGACAGTTTGGCTGATCTAGCTGCATTAAGTTCTTCTGAGACGGCAAGTAGAGCAGTTTCAGTGGACTGAGCTGTCTTAAACTCAGACTGGTGAGGGCCCAGTTGCCTGTTATGGGAGAGAAAAGACTCTAAAGTCCAGGACTTTAGAAAGGAAGGAGAGGAGGGATACCGGTCTGTAGTTGTTGACATCTGAAAGGTCCAGCGATGGTTTCTTCAGAATAGGTGAGACCACAGCAGACTTGAAAGCAGATGGAATGTGGCCAGTCACCAAGGAGCTGTTAATTATGTATACGATGTGCGGGGTGAGATCTGATGATTTCATCGGAAGAGTGCTCGATGGGAGAGGGTTGAGCGGAGATGTGGTAGGTCTGCTGGATGTCAGGAGAAGTGATGCTTCCTTAGAAGAGAGCAGTCGGATCTTCTCGTCGAAGAACTTTGCAAAGTCTTCAGGTGAGAGATCTAATGATACAGGGAGAGAAAGAGATTTGAGGAGTGGTGAAAAAGTGGCAAAGAACTTGTGAGGGTTAGATGCAGATTCTGAAAGTGAAAGTTCTGTCATACGTGAACACACCACAGCACGAAATTCTTCCTCTGCGTTTAACCCATTCACCAAGTGAAGCAGCGGGCAGCAGGAACACGGCGCCCAGGGAGCAGTGTGTGGGGACGGTACCTTGCTCAGGGTACCTCAGAGGTGCCTAGAGGTCTTGGGAATTGAACCCAGACTTTTTGATCGCAGGGCGAATGCCTTAACCACTAGGCCACCAGCTGCCAGCAACTTCTTTAAATTTGGTTCTGAAGAAGGAATATTTAGCAAAAGTTAAATTGTTAGCAAAATTAGAGCAGTAAGAGACGTTCTTAAACGTCTTCTTCCATCTTCTTTCGACTTAAAGCTTCTTCCGATTTTAAAGCTGGTGAATTGCTGGGGGCCCAGAAGGAAAAGAAATGGAAAGTTTTCCCCTGCTCTTTAAGCCAATTTTGCACTTGATTTTAAAATATTGTCAAGAATTCTTGTAGTGTGAGTGAGAATCTCTGTTTCTGAGCAAAATGTTGGCTTGTCTCTAATACAAAGTTACATCCACCCTGGCCATAAACAAATACCAAATGTCAAATTACGTATTCTGTAAAATGTCAAAGAGCATATCGGCATGTGCTAACATTTTCTTAAAAGATGAAAGTAAAAAAGCTAAATTCTTTGCATGTGAGTAGCCGTCAGCACTGTGCTGGTAGTACAAGCCTGGATTATATGGTGCTAAAATGGTAGTATGTCCAGGTAATTACTATGATTCTCTGATTTTCTTTGTGCATCATTGTTTCTTTCTATCTCTGTTCATCCAGAAGTAGTTCAGTCCTTGTGTCTGTGATCATTGCCTTAATATGACTCGCTGTGTTTTGGTGTTTTTGTGCAGCCACAAAACACCATGTCTTCTAGAAATCCCTGGAGCTGTGTGAGACCAAGTCCAAGTATTACTGGTTGATCAAATTGTCATAAGTTCGCATTCTGTTTAATGGTGAAAACATTTGGCAAACATATCAGAATACTGTGGATGGAGGATATAGTTTTCGATATGAGGAAGACGATCATAATATTTTATGAATTCATTTTATTTTAATTGTATTGTATTTATATAATTACTCAAACATATGAGGATTCCAGGGCCTTCTCTGAATGTCATTGCTGTAGTGTATGGCAATATCATGGAATGTCAATTAACATTAATGAGTTAATGGACATCAGATTTTTAATAGTCCTCAACTAATAGTCCCTCTGGTAAAGTTTGTGCACATAGTAACAGTTATATCTGCTCATGCAAGACCAGGCTTCTGTATCTTTGAGATCTACAAACAACAAGAACGATCCTCATTTAAAATGTCTCTGATAATTGGCAGCCCTTAAAATATGAGTTTATGAATGTGACTTTCTTTTGTGGATGTGAAGTCCTGCCAGCTCATGTGTGTTTTTCTTTTTAAAGGTGACGATGATGAGGATGCCCCCATGATCAGTGGCTTTTCAGATGACGTTCCCATGGTGATAGCATAGTGAGGTTGCTCCTTCCTTTCCTCACTTCCTCTCCCTCCCTCTGTTACTCCTTCTCACCTCATTTGTCGTGTGTTTTTCCGGGGCACACGTCTCCTTCACCTGTCCTCTCCCATCTAGGATTTCAGGATTCAGAGGAGGAAAGGAGAAAACAAAGTGAAAGATATTTTTTAAATTCAAGATGCACTTTTTTCGGATGCGCAATAACTTATTTTTTTATATATATTACACAGTTTCTGGGTAAGAGACTTTGTAGATGAGAAGAAAAAAAACAACACAAAAACCCAAAACAAACAACGGAAGCAAGCTGTGAAGAGGTTTGTCAGCTGGGCTCAGTGGGAAAAGACCCTGTTGTGCCACCAACTCACAAATACACGGAGCATTGCGTGTCTTAAAAAGCCAAAATGAGCACCTATCCACAGGATCACCCAGTGCAAAAACTCTACAAAAAATCATCAAAAAAGTATAAATCACTTAGAAATGTAGAAATCGGGGGGGAAAAAAGGGAAAGAGGTACTTGGGCTGTTGTTGACAGTAAATTGCACAGAATTTGATTGTTTTATAATGTTTAGTTGTGTGACTTTGTCAGTAGACATGTATATTCATCCATTGTATCTTGTTCATTTTTTTAATTGTTTGCTGAACATATCACTTCAGAAGCTGTGCAGGTGTTACTCTCTGCTTGTAGAAAATGTGAACTCACCTGTGTGTGTTTGATGCTACAGTCATTTCGCCATAACTGGCTTTAATGCTGAATCACTGTATGGGTTTTAAAGAATAACTTGAGAATTTTTATGTAACTCTTCAGTAATTGTTAATATGATTATTGTCAGCGTTCAGGCCACCAAAGCTGGCGGAGCTGCCGCATGAAGAAAGGTGTTTTGAAATTTTGTATGGAACTCCTTTAAATGGCACTGGTTTCTTTTTTTGTTTGTTTGTTTGTTTGGGTTTTTTTTTGTCCTTTAATGATGCAACCATCCAATTTGCTGTTGTTATATCAAGTCTTTTGATGCTCTCAGGGAACTAGTTGTGTGTGCGCGCGCGTGTGTGTATACAGCAGTAGGGCATGGTACCAGCGTTAGCAGCCTGTGCAGTGGGTGGTGTGTGTTTTTGTCTCTCTCTGAGAAATGTATGCAGTGGCTTTATGTTCGTGCCATGCCTGTACATCAGTCAAGACTTATCGTCCTGTGCCAAATGCACAGGAAAGCAGAGAGTACAGTGCAACTCAGTAGCGTAGTTACCCAACTCTGTAGCGAAGAGGTACGTTTGAATCAAAACGTGTTATAACTTTCAGTCCACCGCTAAGTGCCTTTTTTGTCCCAACTTTAATTTAAGAATGTATACAATATTAGAAATGTATTTCTTTGCTTTTTGGTGAATTTGAATTCATTAGAAGAAATACACAAGCAAGCTCCCAACAAATCGCTGAAACCAGTTTACCCAGCAGTGGGAAACCAATAAGTCACATGGAAGAATGGAAATCATCAAAACCCTTCTTAACAGCATGCCCTTGGTAAAATTATTGCTTTTATGTAGGGTACGAACTGGTTTCAGTAACAGACTTTGTGGCCTTTATTTGCATAATTATTTGCATAGTCTTGAAGTGAGAATGGTTATATCCAGGGGTTGACATCGTTTTTTTTTACTGTGGTACTCTAATGAGGACCTACATTAATGAATTGGTACACACCCAAGACGTACCGCTTATGTCAGTCCCTGGTTATATCCCTAAATGACACATTTCTACGAAATCATAGAGAAATGAACCGTGCGAAACACTTTAACTGTGCATTTTTAATATTTTGTGCATCTATGGTGGGACAAAAAAAGTACCCTGTTGGTGGATTGGAACCTATAAATCTTGGGTACTGCCCGCAAAGTTTGCTCTTGAATGTATTTTTTTTTGTATATAATTTTTTTATTTTGTTGGAAATAATGTGGAAGTTGAAGCCCCCACTGATGATGTAACCCCCCCTCTCACCACTTTGTAGGAATATTTTACATTAATGCTCCACCAGATCTGCTCACTCAGAATAGTGCCATATGTGATATATTATATGATATATACATATATATGTTTGTGGGTGTGTATGTATATGTGTGGGTACATACATACATACATGCGCGCACACACACACACACACACACACACACACACACACACACACACACACACACACACACACACACACACA
>JBBJLR010000001.1:18059390-18073654 GCA_037577145.1 Brachypetersius gabonensis | reverse complement strand
CCGCCTGCTACCTACAGCAGCTTCAACAGCCAGTACATCATTTTAATTCAATAATGATAGCTAGACTTATTTTTCATCAATTCAATTCATCCTGTTTCTATTTGTAAAGTTCGTATCTGCGCTCAGTGATATCTTGTATGAAATGTTTGGATATATCATTTAAAAATAGTAGAATAATTACTTTATATTTAGGGTGGCTTGGGATCATTTTGGGGGGCTTCAGACCCCTCAAAATAGATCTAAGGATGCCCATGGTAACTCGTCAGCATTCTTTTTAGCTATCTTAATCTATCTTAAAGATTCTAGGCGTAAAACACTGCACTATAAACTTATAGTTTATGATTAATGGGCTTGTATAACAAGTAAGAAGGAAAATGCAATTGTCACAATGAATAATGTGTGACAATTCCACTAATAAATTTGCATTAATGGTTTTGTCCTTAACACTTCTGTTAACGATGTTTGATTTTTGTTCCAAATTCTTCTTTTGTGAATTCTTAGCAGAAGTTATATTCTGCTTGGGCATATGCAAGTTTTTTTGTGTGTGAAGAATTGCTATCCAGCAGAGGGCTGTAGTTTGCTGTGCTGTGTTTGTACAGACAAAAGCTCACATTTAAGGTCTTGGTACATTGGACCCTGATGGCACTCTAAAGGGACGGCGCTCTCCTGTCATTGCTTTTCTGCTTTTGTGTCACTGTAATGGTGAAATTGCTTCATCCTTCTTGGTCTTCTTTATCTTTGAGCATACAAATTGTGCTTATGGACTAAAAGAGAACCATAGCAGAGCTACAAATGTTCATCAGAATCAGACAACTTCATTGATCCTGGAGGAAACACAGGCACACAGAGATACAAAGATGAGAATAATATAAACTATAAAGTCCAAATAAAAGAATCTATAGAAAAAAAAACTCAATAAAAAATTATGCTGTATACACACATGATGGGTATAAATACTATAGATAAATAAGTTAAGTGAATCCTAATGACACAAATGGTTAGGAGTACATTACTGCATGTAATAGAGATAATTAATATATAATTGTAAATTAAGTAGTGAAATTCACGTGGTAAATCTATTGCACATAATGTTTTAGCTCCTGATAAGAGCATGGCACAATATTGCACATGGTAGACTACTAGACATCATAGAAATCATCATAATAATGCACATAGCACAAATTATGATTAAAAACCCAGTAAGAAATCCACAACAGAAGCCTATGGTGCAGATTATTGTGTGGCTGTGTGTTCAGGCATTTTCAGGAGATTCATAAACCTGAAAATGGACAATCAGGGTACAAATGCGACAGAAAACGAAGGATCACTAAGTTCAAGTTCAAGATCAAGTTCAACTTTATTTATATAGCACATTATCATACACAGACAGTCATTCAATGTGCTTTACAGAATAGAAAATATAGTGAAATTAGATATAAAAGAATACATAAAAGAGCATTAAAAGTGCAGTAATAGTGCAAATACTTAAAAGGAAGGGGCATGTCCCCCCACATCCGAGGGTATGCACTCTCTATTAAGAAAAATATATGTATGTAACTAAAACAATTGTGTAAGTAGAAAAAAAACAAACGCAAAAAATGCATTTAGAAACAGTGCCCCCTCCCCTTCCTCACAGTGGTTTGGCCCACCTACTTCACACATACGAGTCAGATGTGTGGCTGAGGTTTAATTAATGTGTAACTCCAATAAGTAGGTATTTTATTCACTTTAAATAAAGCGATTGTCTTTAATGTAGTTGATGCAGACTCATTCATAAATTAGTTGCGGCAAAAATGCTGATCACCGGTGTAATTTTCCATTAATCTGCTATATTAGCGATTAAAATATTACTTATCTAGTTAGCGTTAGCTTGTTTACAATAGCTTGTTGCATAGTGCACTGCAACTAACACGCCATGTATTGTGTTATTTGTGACGACTTGGCATAATGTTAACATTAACGGCCACAATTAGCAAATTGATTAGCTGTGCATTTACCTAAGGAGCACCACACTACGTCCGAACTGACTCCACTGTATTTTTTTGTATAATCAATTTCTATTCGGTTCTTAAGTGTTTTTATTAATTTTAAATAAAATGTTAAACCTTTTTTTAATTATTTGTTTTTATTTATAAGTACATTTTGATTGTATTATTTGTGTCCCCTTCAAAAATTGCTCATGAGAAATTTTATATTTATTGCCCCCCCCCCTACTGTTAAATGAAATTTACGCCCATGCTTCAAGCAGATCAGAGCTGTACGTAGGACCCAAACCGTTGAGTGACTTGTACACAATAAGTAATGTTTCGAAGTCAGGACCTAAGGATAGGAGTGATGTTCTCCTTTCTTAGTTTTGTTTAGAACTCTGGCAGCAGCATTTTGAATGAGATGGAGTCGCCTAATGGACTTGCTGGAGATCCCAGTGAGGAGAGCACTATAATAGTCAACCCTGCATGAAATGAAGGCATGGATCAGTTTCTCTAGGTCTTGTTTGGACACAAAGTATCTAATTTTAGCGATGTTATGACTTTGTGACAGCCTTGATGTGATCATCAAAACTAAGGTCTCCATCCATGATTACGCCGAGGTTAACATATATTCGTGAAAACAAAGATGTCAACCTGGGGAAGATTTTGAATGGCGCTGGGTGTCACTGCCTGTAAACCAACCTGATTGTTAATTCTGAAAATATATTTCTGAATGTAGTTTTTACATGTTTACAAAGATGCATCTCTCAATAAAGCCTTAATTATAACAGTACAGCTACTTTAACCCAGAATATGTTAAAAATCAAAGAATTAATAGACTAATAAAAGATGGTAATGGGCAAGTAAACAACAGAAGACCAAGAAAGAAAGAAAAAACAATAAAAATGAATAGGATACAGATGAGTAAAAAAGAATACTAAAGCCATGTTAAAAATAGTGAAGAGTGAAGTCAATTTAAAGAGAAACCTGACCAAAACAGAGATATTTTAGGTTTTTCTTAAATGTGTCAAAAGTCTCTGATGATGTTACCAGGATCTCTGGTAGATGATTTCACTTTTTTTCATTGACATCTGCAAAGAAATTCCTACTTTCCATTTTTTTTCATCAGGAAACACGCCACTGACACTCTAGTCCATCAATATGAAGAGGAAAGACTTCGAGCCTGTGAAGAATGTTACATATTTTTCTAGAAAAGTATTAAGAGTCTTGGCTGGGGAATAAACTCTTTCTCGGTTCACAAAAATGGAAAAAGAACTTGTGGGTGCTAGGTTCTTTTTTTTTGTGGGCCAGTATTCATTAAAAAGTTGCTGGTTCGAGTCCCAGCAGTGCTGAGGGGTGGATCTGTTCAATATCCAGAGAATCACCAGTGTCAAAATCCTGGTTTGCCAACATGCTGCTGAGCAAGGCACTTGACCCACAACCCTCCTGTCGACCAGTGGATGTGATGCCTATTTTTATAGTGTAAACCCTAAATATGCCCCAAAATATGCTTGCAAAACACTTTCATTTCAATTTAAACTCAGTTTACTCTACCCTTAAAAAAAATATAATGGTAAACCCGTATTCGTACTGTACAGTGTACACTGAACTGCTGCCTCCTGCAGTGCTAGAATGTAAAATACCGATGTTACTATAATTCATGCACACACGTTTTCTTTGGGATAAGCAGGGTAGATAAGGTAATAAATAAATTTAATTTATAGTAATGAAATACAGGGCTTTAAGCAGAACAAAGCGAAAAACAGGAGAACTCTCGAGACACTCCATGGGGGAAATACTGGACTGCGTCTGCCAGAGATGTGTCACAGGGCAGTAGCCAATCAGCAGCAAGGAGAAATAAATAACATTCTTGGATTGGCTACTTTCAAACCTCCCTGCTCTACTGCTGACTGTGATGTCTGGACCTTTGTCCGCCACGACTCCCCGTCCTCCTGCTGGATTGTTTATGTTTGGGCGAAGCGCTGAGCAGCGGAGGCTCATTAGGTTCAGGTGTAACAACAAATAGAAATAAAAGCATTTATAAAGAAAATGAGTTAGGTACGTTTTACTGAAAAAAAAATTAAGATAATGTTCTCCTTATTCCATCCAGTTTAGTGCATTACATTCTTATTGGCCATATTTGTTTGTCTCAACATTAGCTTAAACAAACAAGTAGTTAACAAACATGCACCACAGAACATGTAAACAGTTTTAGGTTGAAAAAACTTTGTGCTTTAAATTAAAGAATGAATGAAGAACATTGAAAAATAACTGGCCCCACTAAACAAACTGAAATCCTGGAGCACTCAGAGCACTTTTTGGCAGGTTGTATGCAAAACTTCAGGTTGAATATTGCGACCCAGTGAGAGACTGCACATGAGGTATCTGCTCATGACCTTAATTTAGCTCCAATGTCACAGTTGATCCTCATCCACACACATCCACACACACTCACAGGTGTCAGGGCCATAGAGAGTGTAGCTTGTGTGATCAGCCACTACAACAGCAGGGTCAGACCAAATGACTCAAGAGCTTCCTGACCCTCTGATCATGCCAAGGCCAGAGGTCAACTGGCTGGTCATAGCATGAGGCCAAGGTCAAATGTGTCACTGGAGAGAGAAACCCTTTGAAGCAGAAAGTGAAAGTGTATCCATAAATTGTCTGCCCAGCCATATAACTCCCATCATTTGAGGCTAGGTTCACAGAGCAAAAGGTTTCTTTATGTGACAGTTTGTACAGTCTACTGGTGACAGTCTGCTGCTTGACTGATTCATAGACTTGAAACTGTTTCTTTTAATTCTTGTTGTCCTAGCCATGACTCAGATGGCCACAATGGTGAAAGGACAAGCTTTTAAAACAGTAGAGTGAACATTTTAGTTTTCCAATCTGAGTAGAAGGTACACTTTAAAAAGTCAAATTAGAGAAGTAATTCTGTGACTGAGGTGCTATTTAGCCCTTAACTCTTATTAAGTATTATAAAAAAATAAGTATTAATAAAACTATTATTAAGAATTGTTGTTGCATTTTTCACCAGTAAATCTAAGAAAACATTCATTTAGCCATTCTCTACCCTTCTTAATCCCGGTACATGTCCTCCTTGTTTCCTGATTGTTTTCTTGTTACGGCCATCGTTTCTTTTCTGTTCTTTTGTGTTCATTAAAAATCGTCTTTATGGAAGTGTGTGACTGTGCCTCCTTTTCTTCTCTGCCCGGACAGGACCGCCTTGTGACATAATGTTCCACCACACGTGGCACAGCGGACTTCGCCCTTGAGCTGGATTGGCGAATCCAAGATGGTGGCCTCCATAGCAGCTGTAACACTCCACTCGGCTTCTCCAGCTCCTCCATCACATCGTTTTGTGCCTCCCTGAGACTTCATCCAATTGTCTCCTCTACATACGACAGGGGGCTTGCTCCATGAGTGAATACATGGAGGAGTTCTGGATCCTGACGGCCTGGGGTTTGTGGAGTGGTTTACCACGAGGGGTTGGCTCCCCGACTGAAGGACGAACTTGCCCGTGTCATGCTTCCCGAGATGCTGGAGGGGATGATTCAGCTCAGCCTCTGCATGGAGCTTCATCTCAGCCGCTTAGCTCTTTCCATGGTTCCAGCCAGCCGCTCAGCCTTCTCTGTGAGTCCCACTCAGACCAGTAGTCCACCACAGCCCAGTAGTCCACTGCATCCCAATCTAGTTCAGCTCAGCCCCACTTGGCTCTGTCCCATTCAGTTCAGCCCCATATGGCTCTGTCCCATTCAGCTCAGTCCCAAACAGCTCAGTCCCGTTCAGCTCGGCCCCAATCAGCTCAGTCCTGTTCAGCCCAGCCCAACTCAGCTTACCTCAGTCCAGCCCAACTCAGTCAGGCCAGCCAACTTCTCCACAGCTCTACTCAGCCAAGCTCCACTCAGCCGCCTTCCCTGCAGCAGATCCAGCCAGGCCTTCCCTGCAGCAGCTCCAGCCAGCCCACCGTCTCTCAGCCACAGCTCCAGACAGCCCGGCTGCCTTCCCACACAGCCCGGCGGCCTTCTCAGCGGCTCCAACTGACCCAGCGGTCTTCTCAACGGCTCCAACCCGCAGCCTGACCTTCTCTGCGGCTTCAGAAAACCCAGCCATCTTCTCCACGAGTCTGGTAAGTAGCTTAAATTCTCTCGCGGCTCCTCAAGGAGCTCCGGCATGCAACTCTTCGCCAATGGCTCCAGTGCGCAGCTCTCCCACCGTGACTTCTGTACGCAACTTCTCCTCAGTGGCTTCAGTGCACAGCTCTTCCACCGTGACTTCTGTACGCAACTTCTCCTCAGTGGCTTCAGTACCGGTTTCCACACCGGTCTCCCGAGCTGCGACCCCAGTGCCAGTCTCCTCGCCGGCCTCTTCACCTTCAGCACCGGTCTCCACGCCAGCACCAGCCTCTGCACTAGCCACCCAGACTCCAGTGCCGGCCTCCGTGGCAGACGCTCAGACTCCAGCACACCAGCCGCCTCTGCTCCTGACCCTGTACCGGCCTCCCAGACTCAAGCACCAGCCTCTGCACCACCCACCCAGACTCCAGTGCCGGCCTCCACGGCTGATGCTCAGACTCCAGCACGCCAGCTTCCTCAGCTCCTGACCCTGCACTAGCCGCCCAGACTCCAGCGCCGCTTTCCGCGCCGGCCGCTCAGACTCCAGCATGCCGGCAGCCTCAGTGTCTCATCCGCCACCGCCTTGGAGGATGGAATTTAGTGTTCCATCGTTGTGTAGGTTGGGAGGTTTGTTTAGGCGCCCCAGAGTGGTGCCATTGCGGGGGTTCTGTCACGGTTCTTGTCTACGGCCACTAGGGTAACCATCGGACTTCATACTTACCCCTAGAGGCCGTGCCTCTGTTCAGTCTGCTGTTGTTGAACCTGCGGCTAAACAGGTTTTAGGTGTTCGATTGTCTGTCCATCTGTTGGTTCCTTGTTTTGTCATTTTTGTACTTAGTCCTTAGTTTCCTTGTGAAACATTATTTATGAATTATTTATTATGTCCTCCTCGTGTCCTGACTGTTTTCTTGTATCGGCCCCCGTGCCTTTTTTGTTCTTTTGTGTTCATTACAACTTGTCTTTATGGAAGTGTGCGCCCGGACAGGATCGTCTCGTGACAAATGGTGCTATTCCTCTCCTAGCAACAGTGTAGTGCAATGCAGTGAACTAAATGACACCCCAAATAGTACACCCAGAATAACAGAAACTTAATTTTTCTCTAAAAAAGGAGTTGGCACACCCATTGATTATAGTGAATGTGTGCCAAGCAGAGACCTGAGCTGTTGGCATGACTTTGTGATGACCTCCTGATTGACAGTTTGTATTACTTAAAGGTCCCATGACATGAAAATTTCACTTTATGAGATTTATTAACATTAATACGAGTTCCCCTAACCTGCCTATGATCCTTCAGTGGCTAGAAATGGCGATAGGTGTAAAAAGTGATTTGATCATCTTGTACCGCTGTTGAGAAAACGATGGCTTAGATTTGGATTTGGAATTTGCCCCGTATGTCGTCAAACAGGGAAAAGTTGCCTCCCCTTTCTCATGCTTAGCCGACCCAGAGAATTTCATCCCTCCCCTAAAAAATTAACTGTCAATGCAATTGCGTGAAAGACCACTTTGCAGTTGCTCAGTGCTTTTTTGTACAAATGACCATAATTTTTTTTGTTCCTTCCTGTGAGAAGAAGCAGTGGGTTCATTTTTTTTCTCTGGAAATGCGACAACACAACTTCCTAAAGTTTTGTATGTCTGCGCCAAATATTTCGCCGATGACTGCTCCCTCAACTTGGGGCAATACAGAGCTGGTCTTGCTGAACGGCTGGAAATTAAGTCTGGATCAGTACCAACTCTCCTTGGCTCAGCTACAAATCTCGGACAACTAAGTCAACTTAACGCTACATAATTTTGTTTTACACACTGGGTCCAGTTCAGTTGGTTCATCGCCCCTCACCCAAAGCCTGGTGGTGGTACAAGCACCACAGAAGATCACTACTGTCTCAGTGCTCTCTCTGATGAGCTTCAGCCCTGCTCACGTCAGCAGGAGCAATAAGGTTCTTATTGATTACTTCTAACCAACGATCTACAAAAGCTCAACCTAAAAGGAACAGATTGACATTATGTAATCGTGCATTATGCAGGAAGTGCATTTATGATTGATCTGCACTTCTGACTTTTCTTGCTTGTTCTGATGTCAGTAATTTGCAAAAAAAAACATCAAGGCATCCAAAGACATCCAAACAAACATGATACAAGTTGGAAGTTCAAAATCTGTTCTTGCACAAAATCTGTACTGTATCTGCTCTTCACTAGAGCTGTGTTGAGAAACAACACAGAATTATTTTTACCACCATCCAATGTCTACGGGAAGCTGCAATCAGATTCCACTCCACTCTGTTCCAAAGGGAAAGCACACAGGATTCAAACTTTGTAGACTCAGGACTACAGTCAACATTATCCAGCTGTCAAGAGCAGAATGCTTTTTCGCTTTATGCTTCACAGCTTCACAGTGTACATACATGCTTCATCTTCATGAGAAGGACTCAAGTCGTTTTGGAGATGAAAGAGGGCAAATGGGACTGGCTTTACGTTCAATCCATTGAGCAAGGCAAACATTACCACCAATGCAGTGTTGTGTGTGAGAAAGACAAACTCACTTTTTACCGTCTCAGCCCTCGAACAAGGCAAACAAAAGCAAGGGGTGGGGGGCAGGCTTATGAGCCTGTTTCCAGACATCATTTACTACCCACAATATGATCAGGGGACCATCCCAAGCAAAACGTCCAACTTTAGGCTTTGCTCTCCTTAATCTAAGCTAGAATCAAGGCCCTACCACACATTTTTATTAATTGTACATTTTTTGAGAGGATCGCTGGCAGAAGTAAGTTTAGTTTACACCTCTTTAATGCTCTTAATGAGGACACATTCTGGTGCCAAAAATTCCCCACAAACTCATTGCCTCTCACTGCCCATACTTGAGACATTTCGGCAAACTTGAAACTTTGAGAATATACAGTATTGACTCTTCCCACACAGTCTTTCATTGTTTGTTAAGTTTTTCTTGTGTTTAATTGTTTTATTTGTTCAACCATGCCCCCATTTTACACAACTGCCATAAAATTGTATGTGAAGGTTTGGGCACCTCAGGTCAAATTATGGTAACATTATTTCTGCACGGAATAAACTGAAATATGACACAATTTTGCCCACTTTAGTTGTGACTAATTCCACTCACCTGCTAAAACTCCCCTATCATGTGATACCAAATATGCAGGGAGGGTGTAGGCCAGCACATATTTCCCGTTCTTTTTTAACTACACTGGACAAGATCTGGAAGACCAAGGTAATACAGTAAAATATTGCTCATATGCAACACAAAGTGTAAATTAACCAGAGGCTTTATGTAATTAAGTGCTGTGGTCTAATGAAACACAAATGCTACAATCACCAAATGTACCTCTGAAGAATCCTAAAACTATATCCAAATTATCCTTAAATCACTTTAAAAGACAAAAGTAAGGTTTGGAAACTGCCTTCCATTAATTCAATTTAGAGTTAAATTGCTAAATGTATTTTTTTGACCAGGAAAGTGCAAACATTCAACTGTGTGGTAGGAAATGGTATACAACTGTAGGACTGCTAAGTAAATGCATGGACATTGAGATGAAAAAAAAAAGCTCTTGCACGTCTCTTGTGAGTTTCTTTAGCTTAATTTCTCCTGCATATGCAGAGCCAGGTTGCTTCCTCGAAGACTCAGCCTTGTCTGTCAGTGCTACATCGTGGTGGCGCCTGGCTCAGCTCTGCTGGTGCTCTCGGGGACAGTGCAGATATTGTCGTTTCCTTGCTGATTGACCCCCCCCCACATCCTCCCAGCACACGGCACCCTCTCCACATAAAAGCCACATTTGTTTTGAACCTTGTAGCACGGACCGCCATTGTTCTGCAGCTACCGTTAATATCCGTCACAAATCTGCTTATTTTCAGATTCCATCGAAACCACCCCACAAAGGGATGGCTATTGCATAGAGCAGGAGAGGAGAGAGAAGGAGGGGAAAGCTCTCGCCTTGGTATGACTCTACTGGGATGACAAAGGCAGCAGTGTGTATCAACATAGTGATTGATCAGGATCGTGTCTGGTGGAGGAGGTTAGGCCTGTCTCTTCATCGTAGAACAGAAAAAACGTACCTGGTCAGTTCCAACCATCCTTCTCATCTCTGGCTCTTGCTGTTTTGCAGGTTACATCGATGATGCAAGATATCTCTGACTGGATCACATTGGCTCGAGCTTGTAGCCTTTGCGGTTTCACCTGTTCAGCAGCTAGGAATGAGTTTGTATTTCTGATCCTGAAATGGTCAACAACATGACCTTCTCTCTGGCATTCACCTCAGCAGATGCTGCTGAAGCTTCTAATGAATTGCAGGGAAATGCCAGAATTAACCTGCCCATGTGTCGTAATGACTGTAATGAAGTTTAAAAGCTGCATTAAAAGCCAAAAGTCAAATTCATTAAACAACAATACAGGGAGTCCTCAAGTTATGACACAAATCCGTCCTTACAACAGTGATATAACATGAATTTTGATGTAAGTTGAAACATGCCTTAGCCTAAGTCACTTACCAATCCCCACACAGTTGTAAAATCATAATCTAGAACATAAAAACACAAGAAGAGGGAAAAAGCAAAAGGAAAAGGACATAAACACACTGTACTGTGCAATATTGTAACAGACTGGAGTAATTTGAAAAAATCTGCAATAAAATTTACCCTTAGGACAAACAACTGTCCACACCACCACTGGTCCGAATATTGCCACACCAGTGTGGACATATAGGTTTGTTGGTGCCTGTGGGGCTGGAACAGGGAGAGGCACCACACACTTCAGAATGAGGGTGATAGCAAATCAGTGCTATCCGAGTGCTTGCCAACTTCCAGTGACATTAATGCAACAAACTGAGCCCTTCACTCAGCACCGGTTGCTCTGAGGGCCAGAGTGAGAAAGAAGAGACAAATAGCTGATGTGTGTCTTTCTGCAGCGCTGCCATACAGACCTACAAGTCTCTGCTGGCTAGACTTCCAGTTGCCACATGAATGGGTACACTGTGGCACTAAAGCAAAAGAGGGATTATGCAGCACTAAAACTGGACCATGGCAAAACAAATTTCCCACTTGTGGAACTAATAAAGGTTTATCTTATCTTATCTTTCCTTCAGGACCAGAAAAGAAGGATGCCTGCAACATGTTCTTTTAACATTAGATCAGATTCTTTTCCATGGTGGTTCGCTGTCATGACACATTTTGTACGGATGTAGATGCTCTGCTGCAAATACAAGAGATAGCTAATAGTATTTTACTGAAGGTCTAATAAAAGTACCACTTACTCCCATTACTACTGCATTGCTACTGCAGAGGTTGTATCCCTTGTTTCATTTCAACTAAGAGGGTGTGCTGGAAATAACGGGGTGCATTCCTAAACAGTCCAGGGTCTAATCCACAGAATGATAATCAGCAGTGTCCCAATGCTTGAAGAGCACCTTGCTGGTAACACTACATATCTGAGGCTTGTGTAGTACATTAAATTAGTTCAGTTGAATAAACAACATAAGGCTGAAGGGTAAACAGAGCGACTCTTGGCCGTGTCCAGACTGGCTTTGCCCTCCCTGCTAACCTTTCCGCTGGCTCCCTCTCCAGTTAGGCACCTGATACAGGCTCCCCTCTAAGCAAGCTCTTCCTGTGGTTAGACTCCAATGGCGCTTTTGTTTCCTTTTATCTCCCCCCCCCTCCGTTCTTCATGGATCAACTTGCAAAGAGAAAAAAGTCACCTAACTCTAACTTAACTCTCATGGGGGGGGGGGGGGGGGGCTGTATCAGGTGCCTAACCAAGGGTGTATCAAGCTTTCCAAAAGTGGGGGTGTTCTGGGATGGGGAAGCCAAATTATGAATACAACCTAACCCATGTAGCATCGTTTTAATCTGACAAAAGTGTGTGTGTGGGGGGGTTGGAATCACGTTTCACCCCGCCCCCCCGGTTCTTACCTACCATTGGCCCCTAAGCAGCTTGACATTACTTGCTCTACTACAAAGACTATGATATTTAATGAGATGTAATATTTTGGACTCTAAGTGTTAACTTGCCAGACTATTCCGGTGAACTGGATTTAATGTGGAACAGTTTTATGTAAGTTTTAATAAGGCATTTCCTCACCTGTGTGGTAGGTGGCAGTGTGTATATCCTTTCCAGTGCCAGTTCCTCTTTGCTGCCTTTAACAGTGGAGAATAAGATAACGGGTCAAAGAGTACAGATCCTACAACTTTTAACAAATATTATTTATTTTACCAAATATGGCATTCTTAAAAAGTTGACATGAGTGCCTGAAGATTATAAAAGATTATAGTTTTTCATTACAGCATTTATAAATGTCTTTTTTGCTTTTGATAGTAAGAGTAACACCATGTTAGACAGTACATCCTACAGCTCTTACAAACTATCACCCATAGGCTTCAATCTCATCAAACATATACAGAGCTATGGGGGAATAATGCAGAATACATGCAGCCCCTTGACTTGACTGTGAGTCAAACTTTCAGATGACTTTGATTACTATAATTTTCCCTTATAATATTTATTGCAGCAAAAAAATAAAATTAAAAACCTAAAAATGAAACGAACATACCGAAAATCAAGAGATCTTCATTTCCAAAATCAAGAATTGACCAGTTTATTTCATAATAATTTTTTACTACAGTACTATCATTCTGCAAATACTGCGAACCACATTGTGTATGTGTTACTCTCACTGCTTATGGATAATTTGACTTCTTTTGCCTCATGTTGGAAGCTTCCTTTGTCTACAGTTCCCTCTGTCTACTAACTCAACGATTTCTTATTTAAGTTGAACACCATAAGGAAAGATGCTGCAGTTGTCTTCTTGATGGTGCTTTGGAGCTGCTTGCTGGGCTACATGCAATGGGCTGGGGGGGGGGGGGGGGGGCTTCAGCGAGGGGCCAGGTGTTGCTAGATTTGGCTTCTCAATGTCGATGGTGATGTGAAAGGACAAAGGCAGTATTGAGGGCCCAGCAGTGGGCTGGGAGCAGTGGGATAGTTTTACAGAAAAGCCAGTGTTTGTGCCAAGCCTGCACTCATACACAACAGACACTGTGTTCTGTGGCTCTGCTCTCAGCTTTGTCCCTGCGCACCCCTTCCCCCACCACGTTTTCTTTTTTTGTTTCTGAACAGGTAGCAATGGCGCTTGCATCTAGATGAGAAAGACAGATAGCTGACTATTAAGAACACAGTTTGGCATTCTAGACCAGCTCTCGACATTGCACACAAAGACCCGGAGCCAGAGAGAAACATGATAAAGCCCTGCTCCATCCTGCTCAAGGAGCCGACCAACCGCCAATGCCCCTCCCTCATTCTCTCCCTCCAACTCCCGTGTAGTCTCACGCCGACAGACATCATTTGTCCATGTACGTTTACCTGCTGCACGTTTACAAAGGTTGTCCCTGATTTTATAGTCATCAAAGTTTAGGGACCTGGCTCACTGTATACATGCTTTGTATCCAGTAACATTCTTAAAAAGATCAAGTAGGAAAGCAAACCCACCTCGAGCCGAGGAAACATGAACAAAGAGCATTGAATTTTAAGTTTTGTTTTCACTTTGCCATGGTCCTTTTATTAACGTAGTCATGTGAAGTCTATAAATATCGGTTGCTGAGTCCATCCACTTCTGCACTTGTGTAGATAAAGACAATTATTTAAATGCTCTAGCACAAAAGCTCAGTCATGCTTCTGCAATCAGATCACCTTCGATAAAACGATCTAAGCATTAGTCTTATCATGGTGAATTTGATCCCATGCAAAGCCACAACTTTTAAAGCATGAGAGTTCAAGGAGCATAACTAACTCTCCCTCTCCTAAACACACAAAGCTGGATAACATTGGTGTGTTGGCAACAGTGATGGGAATAACGGCGCTATAAATAAACGGCGTTACTAACGGCGATACTTTTTTTCAGTAACTAGTAATCAAACAAATGACTGTTTCCCCGTTACGCCGCCGTTACACCGCCATTACCATTACAAATGCGCGTTACTATAACTGAGAACACTGAAGCAGTTTTCATGTGAGCAGCCTCTCTCTCAGCCATAGCACCTGTCTTTCTCTGGGGTGTGTGTGTGTGTGTGTGTGTGTGTGAGTGTGTGTGTGTGTGTGTTCGGGGCCGGGGTGAAACCAGTGATGATGATTGGTGTGTCTCTAAACACGTGGTGTAACTGAGAACGCGATGATTGGCTTAGATTGAGTAAA
>JBBJLR010000001.1:18047118-18057171 GCA_037577145.1 Brachypetersius gabonensis | reverse complement strand
GTTACTTTTCCTGGTAATTAGTTACTTTTATAATGATGTAACTCAGTTACTAACTCAGTTACTATTTGTGAGAAGTATCTAGTAACTATAACTAATTACTGTTTTAAAGGTACGTGCCCAACACTGGTTGGCAAACATAAAAGAATTAGCATGTACTATTCTCCCCAAAGCAGGTTGAGTTGACACTGCTTTAGGTATAACTAAAATGGAGTGAAAACAGGGGTTCGAAAAGTGTTCTTGAAGAGAACAGACTTTGAATTTAGGCCCGTACCTAATTTCCTCATTCAAAGTAATTACTGAATAATTTATAGTAGTTGGGGCTTAAGTCTTTAAATGAGGAACTTCCTACCGCCAAAGGGTTTAATGTAATTTTATTCCAAAATAAGGGTGCCATAGTAAGCCAGCTAATTTGCCATGGGAATAAATGTACAATATGGAGAGGAAATGAATAAAGCCACACCGACACACACTGACACACACAGCCCTTTGGGCCCAGCCCTTGTGGGTGTTTTTGTGTGAGGCCAGTTTGATCCTCTTGCAGGGGTGTGAGCTGCCTGCTGGATGAAAACAGAGAAAGATGACACTGATGTGATAATGAGGCCCAGCCCTGCAGCCCAGACAAACAGCTTGTCCTTCCCTAACTTGCATGCCATGAGGAAGCCGCAGTGCTGGCGTTGCGGGACCCAGCTCCTGCTGGTCTGCTGCAGCTAGGCCTGCATCTCATTAGTGCCCCTGTGCATCTTCAAGGAAGTCCGCACCTGCCCCCCTTGCATACACCCCACCCAACTGCCTCTGCTTTCATACGGTCTCCTTCACATACTTTCTGTCAAAGGCTGTGTTTACATTTCAAGAATGAAGTAGTACAAGTCTGATCATTTGATCAGATTTGCTTTTTTCAGGGGTGTATAAAAACAAATACCTTTCCTAATTGTAGACAAGATACATACTTTAGACCCCTCAAAGCTCCCCCTGGGCATCAGTAAAGTATAGTACATCTGATCCATCTAACCATAACTGTCTAAGCTGCAGTGCCAAAAGTATACGGACACCCTTCCTGAACTCCTGTGTCCGACTGGGCGATTTTAGTTACACCCATTGCAAGGAGATCAGGTATAGCCTTAAGATCTTCATAGACATAGAAAAGTGGGTTCATCAGACATGCCCTGTTCATCTGTAGGTGCTGTTATTGTAAAGTAGCAAACAGTAAAGCCCATAGAGCAGGATTTTTTTGGTGCTGGAAGGCCTAAAACGCTTCATGGATTCAATCTGGGTTTGGTAATAACTAGTAAGAATGTTACCTACTGAATGGTATAGAGCCAACAGTACCGCTTGGTGCAGGACATGGTCTGGGATTTTTCAAAGCCTTGTTTCAGTGAAGAGAATTTTCTGCAGGATACGCTGCCATTGTAAAAAACTGGGGTTCTGTGGCCACAGTATGAGGAAGACCCTTTTCGATTTCACCAGGATTCTGCCCCTGTGTATTAAATATGGTGCGGTGAGTCTGCTGTGGAAAAACGTGCCTGGCCTTCTCCTCACCTTAGTGCGATCTAACACATTTGGGTTGAACTGGAACTCTGACTCCAAGCCAGGCCTTACTGCACAACATCAGTGTCTGACCACACTAAAGCTCCTGTGGTTGAATGCAAGCGAATCCTTGTAGCCATGTTCCAACATTTCAGCAATGGCTTCCCAGAAAAATGCAAGCTGTGGTGTTGCAAACAGGAACCGGCTCAGTGTTCACAGGCATGGTTTGCAATGAGATGTTCAACAAGCACATGGACAGTCATGTTTAAAAATCTGGGTCAGCCCAGCTGCAGTACTGGGGGGCTGATGTCCAGTTTAGAGTCCTGGATGCCCTCCTCAAAAACATGCAATAAACCAGGCAATTGAACCAGGTGTGAAATCACCAAACTGTGCTGGACACCAGCTTTCCAGGACTTGATATGGGCACCCCCATCTACAGAAAACACACTTCTTCACATTTTAATGCAAAGTTCCTTATTACTTATTTGCTATATTCAATGGATTGGGGAAAACTAAATATCGTTTTTTATGTTTTATATTATATTTAATGTAAATTTGTGTTCTGTGTATAGAGTGTGTAACCTCACATTAAAAAAAAACACTTGACAGGGCTGATTAAACTTTCACATATTACTCTGGATGTGATGTTTGGGTATCATCAATCAATCAATCAATTTATTTATTTATTTATTCATTCACTCATTCCTTTCTTCCTATCTGACTGTCTCTAATATTTGCCCTCAGCCAGAGAGCAGCCACACGTGAAAACAATGTGTGCATGTGGCTTTTTTGAGGTGTGTTCACAACCGTAAAAATACTTAAACACAAATATGAACTCTCCAAAATCCAAATTGCACAGTAAAACCAAAGACACTGTGTGTGTGAGGCAGATGGTGCTTCTCGAGTGGCTCACCAACATACATTACAGACATATATATGATTTTTTTTATTTGATCATCAAAAGTTTTGTGTCTGTGAAGGGAGAATCACAGAGAGGGGCAGGGAATGTGAGATGATCAGCCGTCCACAGGAAGGGTATCATTCTGCTATAATCTGAGTGGGACAAGGAGAGAAAACATGGAAAATATCAAGAAAAACTAAAATCGATTGAGTCCTGTGTCAGTCGCTCTCTTTTTTTCTTCCTCTGGAGACAGTCTCCCTGGACATTATTTATCAGTTCCTCTCCCTTTTCAGGCTCTTTGACAACCACGGAAACGCAGCCCTTCCAGTTCGGCCGGACCACATCACCTCTAAGATGGCAGCCCACCAGCCTCTCTAATGCCACCAGCATACCAGTTGCCTTTCCAGAGGAATTCTGACGATGGTTTTTTTAATATTCCACGCCGCTTTGCGCCTTCAGATTTCACGCTGCAACATTAACACGAGCTGACACTGGGGATTAGTGGCAGACAGCTGGAATGCCCGGCCCTTTTGTGTTGCGTGGATCTCAGCCAAAAGCCTTCTCACCGAGGCCAAGAGAGACCTGGGAAAAAGACTTCTCCTTGGAAATAAACACAAGACTGGCCAAGAGGTAGGAATGTGCCACCAGCGGACAAAACGTGGCAGGGACTGTGCAGTGACCGGACAGCGCTGGGGCGCACAGGAGGCTGAGATACGCGAGAACACACTGTCCAAGACTTGCAGCTTGTTGAACTCAGAGATATTTTGTCATTCTCTTGGCCCAGCAAGAGTCAAACTCAGCAAACAGCCAGTTATGGATGTTAAAGTGAAGCTGAAGATGGAAAGGTTCCCCAATTACATTTTTTTTAAAAAAACAAATAATTATAGTCTTAACATTTGCTATCAAAGGGAATGTAAATATTACGTCAAAAGTTTGATATAAGTAGATCGTCATCTCTAATTTGTCATCTCCACTTCACAGTAAAAGATTGGCACAGTAATGGTGAGGAAATGATGTTATAGTAGTTTGATGGCATCGAGGCCGCTTGGTGGGTGTTGCCATGGCAACTGATGAGTCTGGTCACACCTCATTAGAGGACACAGCATGTTTACATAGCTTGGATAGTTCCGGAAACTACTCTCTCCATGCTAATTGCCTTTAGAGGCCATTGGTCCAACACACACAGCACTGTCTAATGTTATACCTTTCTCTGGCAGTGAACTTCTCATCATGGCACAGATCATGCAAATCTGTGCCTCAGATAATTACCCACACGGTTGCTCTACAGTAGACTAACGAAGAAATCATAAGAAGTCATAAAGATATTGTTAAAAGCCTCTGTGATTAAGAGAAGGGCTTTGATTTGGTTCAGAATACACCAGGGCGCTGCCTATATGATACCAGTGACTAACCCTAATCCTAATGCAGAGGCTTAAGTGGCTATGGATTTCTGTGAATTCATTATTCATTATGAATTCAAGACATAACAGCTGTTCCAAACTTATGCATAAAATGATGTAAATAGGACTGTTAGTGTATGATTATATGTTGAATGAGGATTCAAACATCTGACAACCAAAGGATTAATTACATGACATAATAACCCCTAGTCATTACAATAAATAATATTGAAAATAGTGTTTATTACACACACACAGTGATTCATCACTTATATTAGACAAACTGTGCTGCAGCAGAAGAAAGACTGGTGCCATTAAATTATTAGTAGGAGCTATTATGGATGCCCCAAATTGCGTCAGAATGTGGGGTCTGGGTAGGGGTGCAGCTCTCGGGAGATTTATGACTCTTTGACTGCATGTCCATGGCCTCTACATGAAGTAATGAATGTGGGGAATGTAAGGCAGATTTTCAGAACTGGAATAGAAGAACACTTCCAGGGAAACGACTGCTTGCATTCAGAAAATGTGTGTGTGTTGGTGGGGGACTGGAGAGGAGGAAGTTAAGATGAGAGCAGGGTGAGGGAGAAGGGAGAGACTTTAAAGTGTGGGGCCAGTAAAAGGAGAGAAACAGCAGAAGGGGCATGGGATGGGGGATGGTGGGGGGTCACTAGGACAGTAGAAGTCAGTCTAAGAAGAAACTGTAAAAGAAAAGAAACAAATGGTTTTGATTCAAGATGTCTAACTCAACCATGCAATTTAATTTATTTAGAACTCAAGCCTCAAACAAGTTCAGAACAACTCAATCACGTCAGGATACATTTAGGATTATTGTAATTCAAATGTTTTTTCTCCAAACAATCCTAAAAATACACTTTACACTAGTTTTTACTTTTTGCAATCAATTTTGGATTCAGTGTGGTTTTAAAGTTATGTGGTTAAAAAATTGTGCCACAGATTTTAATAAAAATAGTTTCAGAATGGAAAACACATTTTTTAAATGTTCAAGTTGATACAATAATAAAATACAATTTTAAAATAAATGATAAAATTCATTTTTTTAACCAAAACACAATGCATTTTTTTCTCTATACATGGGTGCTCTTAGAACATAACCCCTGCAAAAAGCAGGGAATTACTGAAATTAGTCCATTTGTGTGTGTGTGGTTACGAGTATACGTCCTCATGCAAAGCACTGCCTTCTTTCATGTTCTTTTTTATGTGTAAATTTGCATTTACAGCAGATTAAAATGTAAAAAATGAATAAATTAATTATGATTGCATTTTGTTATATACTTATGGGTATGTGGCAATACATTTTACAATAATCCCCTTAAAGGGGGTTTACGGGTAGGACTAGTCCAGACCTACTTTGTTGTTTACTAATGCAACTAGATAAGTTCAGAAAAGAAATCCATAATTAACAGATTGTGTATTGGGTTAAGGATCTAAGATAAGGAGCAAAGATTTATTTCAAGACAAAAATTAGATGATATCATTTTGTACGCAACAAACCAAGCCTTTAGATTTCATGAACCCCATGAAAAGGAGTGTTTTTTCACATCAATATTACTAAATATATTGAATAAATGCAATATCATACTACAGTGAATAGTGATTATATGTACAGTATATTGATGTGTTCTTTGTGGAAGCCCAGTATTACTTGTAGTTTCCATCAGAAATCTGGTTTGACTTAATCAGTCCTTCATTAAATTAAATCAGGAGCTGCTGATGGAATTTCACAAATCCAGGCAATGGCTGGAGGCATCGAGGAAACAAACATGTGTTCTCCTTGCTATGCAGAGGTCATAGCGGCTGAGGGGAAGGACACAGCAGCAGGCAGCATACTTTTCCAGAAAGGGTTTCTTTATTTCAAAATTAAAGTTCAAGCTCACGAAAAACAAACACAAACAAAGAAGTTGAAGTGTCTCTTTTCTCCGGAGGACCTTCAACTCCGCTACACTCCTACGTCACATGCTAGCCCTTGGATTCCACAGAGGACTTCACGCCAAGGAAACCCGGATAGCTCACTCACACACACAGTTTGAGAGCCTCTAACTCCTCTTTGAGATGTGCACTGTGAAGGAAGCCCCACTCTGTGTGAGTCCGCGGCTCGCTGTGTCACTCCTGCACAGATAGAGAGAGATATAGAGAAGGGAGAAATACAGATAGTTCAGTGTATGTGCCACTCGTCACACTGGCACTTCCCGGCTCATTGGTATTGCTCTCCTCGTGTTCTGTCTGAGATTAGGTTCCTCAGCCGAACCATCGCACACACCTGAGCAGGACAGTCACTCTGGTTTAAGTTCACAAGCACACAGCAGCACATACAGTTTCAACTAAGCTCCTTCACCAGCACTGCAGAGAAATATGGTTTCGCAGAGGCTGACTCACAGCTCTGCAGAACAATACGGTTTCAAAGGTGTACTTGCACCGGCACACAGAAGGAGAATACTGATTCTCTTACAAATCACACAACAAGGATCAGAGTGATACTCTTTCTACCTTGTATTCCAAAATGCATCCCTCCAGCCTCACACTTACCCCTTCTGGTGCTCGGTCGGTGCCAAACTGGGAACCGGCATTTACACTAGACAGGAGCTCAGTGGGAGCTCATGCACACTAAACAGAAACAAACATGGCTGAGCTCATTCTCCAAACTTTGAGGATGTATTACAGTGTCCAAGGGCGTGCCATAATCGTTGTAAGAGACAATGATTATGCGCAAGACGACTGGTACGTTCTGACTACAACTACAGTGTGTTTTTTTTTTAACCCAGATTAGCATTAGCTCAAATGAGAATGGTAATGCTATCTAACTATACAGTTGTTTTTCTTTTTCAACACGTAATTCATGCAGTTAATAACATTAAACATTTAAATTTCCAGATCACTTCACAACTTCGTGTGCAACATAAATCACCCGTGATGTGGATGTTGCCATGAGCGCAGCAGTGGTGGGATACTATTGTTCCTGATTTCAGCCCAGCGCAGTTTATTGAAAATTTCAAAGTATCGCAGGAGTCTTTTGAATATATCTGTTACCAGCTGAGTACAATGGGGAAAAGAAACACAACATATCTCTTGTGTGTACCGCTAAGAAAATGAGTCGCTATTGCCATTTGGAAGCTGGCAACCGGTGGTGAGTACAGAACAGTGAGCCACCTGTTTTGGAGTAGGCATATCCACCAAGTGCAATTGTATGAGTACTTCTCCCTCAACAAATTAAATTTCCAGATCCAGTCAAGTTTGTGGAAATGGCAAAAATGTTTAAAAGTTGCTGGAGAGTGCCACAGTGTATGGGGGCAATAGACGGAAGTCACATACCTATAGTTGCCCGGGTGATTACTTTAACCACAAAGGATGCCATTCAGTTGTTTTACAAGCTGAACAATTTTGGGATATTTGTGTTGGATTTCCTGGCAGTGTTCATGATGCAAGGGTGTTAAAAAGCAATATGTATAATAATATGTATAATATGTATAGTAATGGTGACCCGTTAAGCCAAAGCAAAGCTAACATCTGTGGCTGTGATGTTGGTCATTACTTAATCGGTGACCCTGTCTACCCCCTGTAAAACTGGCAGATGAAGCCATTTTCAGACACTCCCAGATTAACCATACAACAACAAAAATATAACTACAGAAGCAGTGCAAGGTCAGTGGTAGAAATTAGCTTCAGGAGGTTAAAAGGACGATGGAGATGATGAAAAGGAATGATTAAAAAATTACAAAGAAGATGGTGTTGGCCTGCTGTGTGCTGCACAATGTGAGAAGCATGGTGACAACTTTAGTGAGGATCTTTGTGCGATACATGTCAATATACAGCCTTCTCTTCAGGCAGTACCTGAACATGGACATCCATAAGGAGCTGATGTAAGAGCTGCATTAATGGACTATTTTAATAGACAAGTTCAATAAATCTGTAGTGTTATATTGAAATGCAACAGTGCAATCATAGGCTGGTACAAAAGTGGCAATAAATAAAGTGCAAACATTTTTAAATTAAACTGCAAACACAATAATAAATACAAATTTGGAATGCACTGAAATTATTATTTTTTTTTTCAGAGCAAGTGCTTTAAACTTGCTGAAAGATAGAACATTCTCTGGAGTCCTTTAACAAAATAGTGTATTAAAACAGAGACTGGCAGCACATATCTTAACCATAATCACTGGAAAACTTTCTTGCCTTTTTCAAAAACACAGGCGGAGGAATCGTGCTCGGAGGGTCTCGCCTCTTCTGTGCTTCTGTATCTTTGTGGATCAAACTTTCTTGAAATGTCAGCATTCCATGCTTTAAAAACAGCTTTTCGTGTGTCTTTCTTATGGGGGTTTTCCACTGACTGGTACCAGCTCGGTTCTGTTAAACTCTACTCACTTTTTTAATTTTCTGTAACTAAATTCTGAACGTTAGCATTAGCATTAGCATTAAGGTTAGCATTAATGTTAGCATAATGTTACTTTTTAAGCCTTGTCTTGTAAGCCAATGTTCTCTCCGTTTTGTGGCAAACAGCCAAAAAGCAAGAATAAGATTTAAAACCCCTCTGATTTCATTCATGCTGGTGATTGTAATGATGCCGGGTTGTTTACCTCAACTTAGAGCGCTCCGCTCGTGCTGCTTCTCAATGTTTGGTTGCAACCAGTTGTAGGGTTAAACAGAAGGTCAAACTGAAACCAAACTGAACAGAATAGAACTGAACTGAACTGAACCGAACCAAGCTGGTACCAGTCAGTGGAGAACCTGCTTTAGATGTATCCAAATGCACCTACACCACAGACATGTTGACTGTAATCCAATCTGGCTCCTGCAGTCTCCGGTTGTTGATTGCGTCATCACTGTTTCATTGGCGTTAAAAAAGTATTTTGGCTGAAATTTTTCAGTGGCTGAATATTCAGTGCATCCCTAATAATAATTAAGAGCTCTGTTTTGTCTGTTTTTTCTCCATATCTGTAACCATTCGTTCCATTCATTTTCATCATGTATGAATAAAGCAAACATCTACAATGCTTATAAATTACATATTAGGTTCTAATACAGCATATAGGGAAGTCAAACTGCATGTAATATGCATATTAAATACATACAACATGAAATGTATATAGTTTTGCAACATAAAAGCAACATATAAGCAACATATAAGCATTGTAGAGGTGTGCTTTATTCCTACATGAGGAAAATGAGAAATGGGCCACTTTTGTGGTTTGTGCCACGTAAGATTTGTTTCTGGCAGTGTAAGACTTTTATGTATTTATTTTTCATATGGGAACAAAGAAATTAATCAAGTAGCTTAACTTACCGAGATCCAATGTGAGAGACGATTTCCTGAAGCATTGCTGTCGCTGAATTTAATGCCCCAGTAAGTTGGTTTGACGGTCTGTGTCCCAGCACCGAATCCATCACATCGTAAAAAAAATCTTTTGGACCACCACCGCTGCCACTTTTACATAGCCCCTTCTTTTTGTCCCTGAAATCTTTCTTCAGTTTTTTAGTTTATTGATTAGTTTTATTTAGTTTAGTTTAATTTGGTTAATTTGAATGAAGCCTGCGACTTTTAGTTCCTCCCTTATTTCTTCATATACTTCTCTGTATCTCCGTTGATGTCCATACAGCTAAAAGAGCTTTAATTTCATTGGTGCTCCAAATGAACGGACTTTGGCTCTCTGCCATTTTTTTCCCTTAAGCTACCAGTCACTCCGCTCACCCCTTGTAATGTCATGGGTTCTCGCTACGAGACCAGCAAAGTTTAGGGGCCAGTTCAGTGCTTGTTTTAGGGACCCGCACCATTTTTTTTCTGTGGAAAAGCGTGGCACTGGTTCCAAAATTGGGAACCAGCATGGGAAGCATTATAGTGGGAAAGGGGTAACTGATATTTCTGGGTTGTAACTGGGTGACCAAGCACTGGCTCTCTGGCTCAGCCAGGCTTTAATCACATACAGCCAATCATGCGATTGTCACAGTACCGCCCCCCAGGACTGGCTTCTAGGGAGGAGTGCGGAACATCCCTATGTCCCCTTGAAGCTGCACAAGGACTGGGAGCTGGGCACTCTGGCCGACGCTGAAGAAAATCATCTTTCAGTTGTTGTCTTCTCGTTTGGCTCTCGACGAAGGCGGTCGCACTTTTCTTCTCACCCTCCCTCCCCTATCTCTTCTGCTGGCTCTCCTGTCTCGTCCTGTTTAGTGTCTATCTCTGAGACTCTCCTTGCCCTGCTCTTCGAAACACTACAT